>JADLZN010002643.1:0-543167 GCA_018155175.1 Sinocyclocheilus anophthalmus | reverse complement strand
TTCATCGTTCCAGACGTCAAGTCTGGATAGATCTGCACACTGTCACCTTTAAAACGAAGAGGAGCCTTCTGTCTTGCTAGGCGTAGCACGAGCTCTTTCACTTGGAGATGGTGCAGTCTAGCAATAATAGTCTATTGCCAGCGGCTGGCCTCGCGCTTCTGTGAGCCATGTCGATCTGGATCGGTTTATCAAAGTTATCATGTCCAAGCAACTCTGGAAGCAATGAGCTGACGAACTCGGAGGGCTTGCCATTTTCTAGCTTCTCTTTGATTCCCATTATGCGGATATTATGCCTGCGAGAACGCGATTCCAGATCCTCCAGCTTTGCCTGTATGAGAGCCGTCTCAGCAGCCATCTTTGCATTTAGCCTCTCGAGGGATTCAATACGGCCTTCATGAGCCTGCACAGCTTCCTCGGTTTCTTCTACTCGAGCAGTCATGTCAGTCAGCGCCGATGACAAATTAGAAAGTCTAGAAGATAGTTCGCCCAGTCTTTGATCCATCGTCTGATTCAAAGCACTGATTGCAGACATAAGATCCTCGTTTGTAGTCGGCGTAGATTTAGCCTCAGCTCCACCCGCAGTAGCCTCGGTAACTTTTTCGCACTCTTCTGCTCCTTTCTCCGATTTCTTAACTTTATTTGGCTCCGTCATATTGCGCTGTAATCGTATTATATCGCTGCAAGCACGTTTATTACTGAATTTCATTTAGGACATTTTTTTTTTAAGTTTGAAGCGGAGCCAGAAACACCCGTCTATCTCCATGCGCGACACACCTTCAGCCCGCAATTTTTTTTTATAATCCGGGAGCTTTTTGACCCTCCATAGACAGCAAGGGTACTGCCACGGTCAAGGATGTCATTAAAATAGTCCATGTGACATCAACAGATCAAACTTAATTTTATGCAGCTACGAGAATGCTTTTTGTGCGCAAAAGAAAAAAAAATAATGACTTGAAAAAGGTGGTATCGGTGCATCCCTAATTGTTATTATTATTATATTCTAATTTGTTTGGCTTGTAAAATACCAGTGTGGATGTAATTTAGACTGAGACAGTATGCCATAACTAAAAAGAGGGTTGAGCACCCTTTAGAGTTCAGGTACAAGTCAATTCACTGACTTTTTAAGTTTTCTTAGAAACATGGGCTGGAGCTCTTAATTTTGAACTCTCAAAGTGCATTGGATAGAATAATTTTACTTTAAAATGTACAAAATGTTCATTTTTTCCAAGTCTTCATTTGTCTTTTTTTTTTATATCACAATAAATATCGTATCGTGGACTTCTGAGAGTTGTCATGAACTGTTTTTAGCAGCAAATCTTCATATTTAAATTATTTCTGTGACACTGAAGACTGGAGTAATGATGCTGAAAATGTAGCTTTGCATCACAGAAATAAACTACTTTAAATATATTAAAATAGAAAACGGTACTAATTTCACTATATTACAGTTTTACTGTATTAATCAGATTAAGTGAAGCTGTGGGTGGGCAGAAGCACGTCTTTTCAAAAACATTAAAAATCTTACCGACCTCAAACTTTTAAACAGTATTGTATGTTTGAGATTTGACTTACTAGTCATATGGTTAATAGCATCTTGAAGATGTTGGCTGAGAGGAGGTTGGCTCCAAATCTGCTGGGATGCAGCAGACCATCAGCATGGAAGTAGATTAGGAACAAAACAAGCAACCTGTCACAAAGCCAACAATATTTAGTATGCAGTTCCAAGTTCTTAGAAGGAAACAAGCTAGAGCAGAGGCACAATGCAGATAAAAGAAAGAATAAAAAGGTTTGGCAATTTAGTGTTTGTAAACAGTGACTACCGTTTTGAAACATTCACAACGCATGTGCTTACTACAGGTCAATAAAATAACTTAAAGAATGATTCATTAAAAGACCTAAAAGAGTAATAAAAACTTACTGTACTCAAATGTGAAAAAGAGATAAATAAAGATTAAATGGAATGTATTGTATTTTAACATGATTTATAATATTAATGTAGTGATTCCTCCGCGTACCACTATAGTCTACTCGATACTACTCTACCACCTTTGAGAACCACTGGTTAGAAAATGGTAATAAAATATGATAAACTCGGAGTTAAACTGTGCTAGAACAAATTCATCTTGATAATGTCATATAACATTTGATAAAAGGTATGTACTGAATTCGTTCATCGCTTTCAGTTTGCTCTGTTTTAGTGGCTAATTTAATAATTTTTGGTCCCAAATTTGTATAAATTTTACTTGTAGTCCACTGTATGAATAATTTTTTGGGTATAATATGTCACTAAGTTTACTAATTCTGCTATCCTCACTTACATAAATTAACAATAGTGTCCTGCACCCACTAGTAAAAAAAAAATTATATCTGGGGGGTCTGAATATTTTTTGTATAGCGACTTTACATGGCATGGGTTGAATCTCCGCACCACAACCAATGTGTGCAGCATCCACCTGTATGATGTGACGCACCGTACTGCGCCATAAACTCTCACAACACACCAGCTTATTGTGGAGAGGAGAAGGAGTGCAGAACCCCAATCAGTGTTTGGAGCTCTAAGCCTCCAAATAAGAAAAAGAAAATCAATAAACTTTTATACTTTAGGGTTCATCTATATTGACTTTCTCATTTTGTTTTTTGATACTTTATTCCGACTATATTTAAGTCTAATAACTATAAACACTGAGGAGCTCTAAATTTATACTGAATGTGTAATGGCTATCATGGGTAAATATTATGGGTGAAACAATTCCTAGGACATCATATATGGTATCATAGAGAAAAGTAATCAGCCCAGTTTAACCCCCTAACATTAAAGTTTTTTAATAACTTTTATATGGCACATTCTATCTTCAAATTAAAGTACAAACAACAAAAAGACAGTATATTTTTAATATGTATAATTATAATGAATATTTTAATGCCATCTTTTTTTATCACTGAAGGACAGTATCACTGTTACCAATACTACTGATGTCTCTATAAAAAAAAATGTCCCCCCAATATTTAACCATTGACTATATCCATTCAACATTACAGTATAATTGAGAGCTACCATTTTTTAACATTTATTAGACATGTAATTTAAGTGAATTTAAAACAATCTTCACATAAACCCATTATAGGTCACATTGAGATCTACCCGTGCCCTTCAGCAAGTAGGAAATATACAGAAATTCAATAAAGTTATCAAACACTAAATTCTAAATTAAATATAGATGAATCCTTAAAGCTATAAAAGTTATTGATTTCCTATTTTTGCTTTGATTAACAGCCATCACAGCAGCTGGATTATTAGGTTATTTTGACAGATAAAGAGCTGTCGCTGCTGAACGTGACCAACTCTTTACCTTTTCTGACCCACCACGGGTCTTAAAAGTCCCTGGGCTGACGAGTTGAATCGGGTGTGTTAGATGAGTGATACAGTGCTGGGCTGCTCCAGGACATTTTTTCTTGTCACGTATCCGGTCCATGAACTTCTGTCTGTTTGCCATCAGAGGTCACCCTTTCCATTACGTTGACTCTCGCACTACACCTACTGTTGCTTATCATCCCGGACTACATATCCCATCATTCATTTCACTGATTGCACTCAGCACGGATTGCACACAGCTGTTTTCACTGATTGCACACAGCTGTTTCACATCACTCACTCACTATATAACACTCACTCAAACTACCATTCACTGCCGATTATTGCTTAGCCTGTTAGTGTGCCTGGTTCCTGTTATCCTGCCGAGTATTGCTTAGCCTGTTAGTTCTCCTAGTTCCTGTTATCCTGCAGATTATTGCTTTAGCCTGTTATTGTTCCTGGTTCCTGTTATCGCCTTTGCCTTTGCCTTTGCCTTTGCCTTTGCCTTTGCCTGTCTCCCTGGATTTATCCCTCTAGTCTCGCCCCTGTGATTCTGTCTGCCGATCGTCGACCTACGCTAGCCCTAAGACTATTCTTGTGTTTTGCCCGCCATATACCTGTTTGCCATTGTCTGACCCATGTCTGTTTTATGACCACGTCTCTGTCTTCTGCTCAGAATAAAGTTTGCACATGGATCCTCACGTCTCTGTCGTCCCGTTACAGACTCGTCCTGTTACAGATCTGAAAACCATTTCAGAGACATGTTCTTAAATGTGACTCATATATAACATATTACATGCATGCACACATTTAAGTCAGCTTTAATTTTGCGTTTTTGGTAACTGCATTAATTACCGTTTTTATTTTTATTTTTTATTCCACTTTGGTACTATTCTTCACAGGAAACTGGTAATTCATTAAAGTGCACTTTTTTTCAAACATTTCAGCATATTTTCAATTTTTCTTAATAAAATACACACATTTACAAAGTATCCTTTTCACTACACAAAATAAGTGTTTCATCTATATAAATGTTTCATTCATAGTAACTGTCTTTCATAAAGCTCTTACTATCAAACTTTTCATTTGCATGTCTTCTCATTCAGTTTAATACATTTGTCTATTATGTAATCTAACTCATCTTACAGTTTTTTTTTTAATTTGCTTTGGTACTATTTCCCAAGTAAGGTGCATATTTTCAAAACTCTTAGTACAAAAATACAAACTGATCAAACTTCTAACACCACTAGTCAATTTTTCAAAACTGATCTCATGCTTTCATTAAATTACACATATTTTCATCCACACAATAATTTTCAAAACATACGATTATTGTATTATATATTGAGGACATTTGATTTAAATCTTCTTCAATTTAGTACTTTTAACAATCAGTAAGCCTACCTTGTCTGAAAACGGTTGAGATGTTAACAGACGTTTTGAGATGGAAACTATAGCTAAAGAATTCCGCTGTTGACGCCCTGCCTTCCCCTTGGAGAAATTGCTGGAAACCATTAGACCAAGTTAACGTAATTTTTTAAAAATCGTTGAGGTCAAATGTTTACATACACCTTGCAGAATCTGCATAATGTTAATTATTTTACCAAAATAAGAAGGATCATACAAAATGCATGTTGTTTTACCCATTCTACTTAAACCCTGTCACAAATTCAGCCTCTGTGGCTCCCTCCAATCACCACCAGAGGGAACCATCACCGGCGTACTGAGCGATCGGACTCCAATTCCCACAATGCCCCAATGCGAGAGACTAATCACTTGCACAGGTGTGTCCTATTGCCTGGTCTATTTAAACTGTGCCTACCCTGCTCTCTTTGCGAAGTCTTGTTTTGCCTTGCAGACATTTCTGAGTGGTTTCCCTGTGTTGAGTATCTGTTGATTACCTGGACTGTTTACCCTTTTACGATTGCTTTCTATGGCAACTCTGCTCCACCCTTCAGTGTAGAATGACTTGAATGTCCCAGCACACTGCATTAAACCATGTCACGGCACAGAGCATTTACATATTTCAACAACAAATATAATTTTTTATAATTTAGAAGTTTATATTTCTTTACTTTATTTAGAATTTTTTACGTCGCCTTTAATGCCACATGCTTGTAAAATGATATTGTTCCTTTTTTCTGGGGAGGCAGAAATTCAAGATTAAACAACAACAAAGAAAAGTGTTCAGATATCTACTGAGCCCTGAATGATCTGGTTAGAGATGAGGTAAATGACTAAAGGCTGAATCCATAAAATTCCCTTGTTTTTAAAAATGCATTTTATTCATTTTATTGCAATTTCATCTCTGTACAGTAGGACGTAAATGAATGAAATGTAAATGTCAGGGTGCATGCAAGGAAAATTAAATGTAATTAAGTTGCTATCTTAGCTTGAAAATGAATGTCACCTTTAAAATGTGTGATGATGAGCTAAGCAGCATCAGTGTGGCTCAGGGGAATTTAAAGTAGGACTGCAAAGTAACTAATCCCTAGCTTTTTAAGATTTTGAAACCACAACCTTGATTTCATATTGCACTGCCTTAGCACCAGTCAAAACCGGAGCTGTAGTTTCATTGATTGGCACACTTTTAAAGCTGTGGTCTCTGCCTTCGCTGCCCTCCAAGTCTATCTTTGCTCAACCTGAGCCAGTTTTGTATAGCCGTTTCTATCTCGGCCTCTGTGATGTGTGTCAGGGCACCATTCCTAAGAATTGAATTAGACATTTTTAGTGTTACCAGTTGGGTAACACTTTATAATAACTTTCATTAATAAATCATTAACAAACATTATAGAATGCTTAACAGATCATTAGTTAATAAATATTCACATAGCTAGAAATATGAGACAATGTTCTTGTTAATGTTTACTAATGAAATAGGGATGGGACAATCTCGTGGACGAGATCTCCGAGATCCGACTGGTCTGGGAACGGATGATATCCTCGCAAACAATTCGCAGTGTTTACTCCGGCTGCACGCTTAATCCGTTTAAAGAGTTGGCAATCTCTTTTTCAAACATTCACGCAATCTTATTCCTGAATACAATGATTCCGCCTCTGTCCTATTTCACTGTATAATGGAATATGACATATAATTTGGTAGAAAAACAGAGTTTTTTATGTTTTATTGGTGCAAAGATGTGAGTAGTTGTGATATTTATTTTGTACAACATTTGCAACTGCTTTTTATCACTTAATTAGAAGCACCACAAATTAAAATTGTCATCTTATAGGGACTACTGAACAGACATTTAGAAGTTGATTTTAAAATGCAAAGTATTACAAATTAAAATAAAGCTATGTAAATGTAACCCCTCTCTCCCGGGTCCTCACCGCCACACCTCGTTCTGAGTGGGTCTCGAACTTGGGTCTCCGGCATGGGAGGCGGACGCACTAACAAGGAGGCTAAAGACTGCAGCTCTTGAGATCAGGGGAGTGAGGTTTACATGCACAGCACCTACTCGCTGGCCTCCATTACATATACTCTGCATTTGTACGAACACTAACAAGTGTGTCCAATCAAGTGCAGAGACCGCAAGTGTGGGTATTTGGACAAGGCCCAAGAAGATGCATCGAGGCAAGATGAATGTAGGGCTGCGTTCCAGTCCATTTTTTTATGCCCATTATTTTTTACTCGGATGTATGTCATTGATTACGTTGCACGAGTGCCCACTTCTGGCGGAACCCTTGGAATGGGCTGAACTGGAACAACCTAAGCACTTGATCACTTAGAATCCGCTATGGAGTTAGTTTAATGTTTACGCGTTTCCCCTTACGAATTTGTTTGGTGCAACATTCTATATTTATATAGGTATGCTTGGGCTGTTATAATGTAAATATATATATATATAGATATACAGGTGCATCTCAATAAATTAGAATGTCATGGAAAAGTTTGTTCATTTATTTCAGTAATTCAACTCCGATTGTGAAACTCGTGTATTAAATTCAATGCACACTGACTGAAGTAGTTTTAGTCTTTGGTTCTTTTAATTGGGATGATTTTGGCTCACATTTAACAAAGAAAAAAAACCCCCACCAATTCACTATCTCAACAAATTAGAATACTTCATAAGACCAATCAAAAAAACATTTTTAGTGAATTGTTGGCCTTCTGAAAGTATGGTTCATTTACTGTACATGTACTCAAAACTTGGTTGGGCCTCCTTTTGCATGAATTACTGCATCAGTGTGGTGTGGCATGGAGACAATCAGCCTGTGGAACTGCTGAGGTGGTATGGAAGCTCAGGTTGCTTTGATAGCGGCCTTCAGTTCATCTGCATTGTTGGGTCTGGTGTCTCTCATCTTCCTCTTGAAGCATGAAGTGCTCTAAAATTTCCTGGTAGACTGCTGTGTTGACTGTGGACTTCAGAAAACACGTGGACCAAAGTCCTCTTTTCAATGAAAGTAAATTTTGCATTTCATTTGGGAATCAAGGTCCCAGAGTCTGGAGGAAGAGTGTAGAGGCACAGAAACCATGTTGCTTGAAGTACAGTGTGAAGTTTCCACAGTCAGTGATGAATTGGGCTGCCATGTCATCTGCTGGTGTTTGTCCACTGTGTTTTCTGAAGTCCACATTCAACGCAGCCATCTACCATAATCACATCTCGGAAATGTTATGGGGTTTCACATCAAAATAGAGCTTCTGTACGAAACAGATGTTGCTTTCATACATTCCTCATATGAGGACCCCGGACTAAAAGCTGTTTTTAACGCATTTTGTGAGACACAAACAAATGAATGGGAAGAAATTATATTTCCAATATCCATATAAATAATATAGTGTGAAATCTGGTCATTATTTACTCCCATTATTACATTCTTGTTTCATTACTGTTGCCCCCAAAACAGGCATAATATTCAAACTAGATTAGTTTAAGATACATTATATTACTGAGAAACCTGTTTATGACCTTGTTTGCATAAAGACAAATGTATATCAATCTTCTGTTATCAGTTTGAGAATTTATCTTTATACAAGTTTTGGTAAAAAAAAAGAATACAAAAATCCTGAAAACTAAATGTTTGCCCAGCTAACAAAAAAGGTCCCCAGGACGTCCCCTAAATGGCCTCTGCGAACGTCCCCCGGACGTCAGCGTGTAGGGCCCCCTTGACGTCGAGCGGACGTTCGCGAAGACGTCCTCCGGACGTTCAAGGGGACGTTCACAGGACGGTCAGCGGCCATTCGGGACGTTTAGGGGACTTTCGCTTTAAGTCCTGGAATGTCATTCTATTTTACTTTTAGGCTAATCAAAAAAAATAGACACGTGCAAATAGTTGGAACATATATATTTTATTTAAACAATTTAAAAGTTTTTTCCCCTTTTTTTTTATTAGATGTTAAGAAATAAAAGATATATACAACTATAACAAAACATCAGAATATAGTATATGTAAAGAGAATAAATGGGCTTGCAAGAAAAATAAAATGAATGTATAATTAAGCAAAAATAAAGAGAAGAATTACATCTAAAGATCAATGCTACAAAAACAACATACAGGTTCAATTTTAAATTACATATAACTCTTTAGCAAATTAAAAATGTGGGGGTTTTTTTCAGGGCGTGGGTGGGTCAAGCAAAGCAGCTGTGTCTGTGCGTTATTCCGATGGTAGCTCCTCTTCCCGTTGGATTCTAACCTAAAACAACGAAAGGAACACATTAATGTCATACAACATATGTCTAAAATGTTTTCTTGCAATGAAACCACAGCAAAATTCTGCGTTAATACTGAAAAGCATCCACTCAAATCTTTTCTAACCTATTAATTTAATTTGTAAAGGTCATTATCAAGTAAAATAAAATGACATTCGAAGACTTAAAGCGAAAGTCCCCTAAACGTCCCGAATGACCGCTGACCGTCCTGTGAACGTCCCCGTGAACGTCTGGAGGAGGTCAAGGGGACCCTACACGCTGACGTTCGGAGGACGTTCGCAAAAGTCCATTTAGGGGACGTTCTGGGGACCTTTATTTGTTAGCTGGGATATTGGCGTGAACAGTCACTCAAACCTTAAAGTGGGAAAATCTGTTAAAGTTGTGTAGCCTAGCCTGTGTGTAAATGCAAATGTTATTCTCGATGTCTGCACGTGAGCTCATTAAGATTAATTTCCATAACGACTTTGTCACACGCGCTTATACATATTAAGCCTCATGAAAGCCTACGAAAAATACCTTTTACCGTGACATCAAGTAAGGTAAGTTGTCTTATGACATTGGCTGATTTTTTTTTAATGATCTTTGATGTTCTTATGCTTATTGTGTGCAGCGTAAAGACACTGAAGTGTATGTAACTTTTGGCATTCGATTACACGCGCATTTGCGCTTTTCATATGGCACAATAATGGGTGACATTAGCGTGAACACTCAAACCTTAAAGTGGGAAAATCTGTTAAAGTTGTGTAGCCTAGCCTATGTGTAAATGCAAACATCATTCTCCATGTCTGCACGTGAGCTCATTAAGATTAATTTCCATAACTCTTGTCACACACGCGCTTTTGGCTTCCATAATATGGGGGAAAATACTATGGAAGTCAATGGGGTCCAGAAACTGTTTGATTACCATCATTCTTCAAAATATCATATTTTGTGTTGAGCACAAGAAAGTAAATCATGGGTAATTCCATGCAAAAGTCAACTTTACCATAAAAAAAATAATTTTTTTACCAAAAGGACAAAACCCTGTTTAAGTTGTGCATTTAGGTATGCATTAAATAAAAATCTATAATTTTGACCCATACAATGTATTATTTTTTTTTTTGGGCTATTGCTACAAATATACCCCAGCACTTAATACTTAGTTTTGTGGTCCAGGGTCACATATTGTTGTATGTATCTGTCCTTCTATCTGTCTGTCTGTCCATCCATCACATTCTGTCTGAGATTAATAAATGTGCTTTTTTGGCTGACTGTTTATAACTTATAGAATTAAATTTCATAATACACTCACCTGATTAACTGTTTTTTCACGATCCGGGGCATGTTTTAGGGTGACAGCAATCATCTCTTCCACACTCTGGGATTTTTGGTGTGGGTATGACTTGCTGCAGGCACCTTGATCAAATACAGAGATCACCATTATTCAAATTAAAACTAGAAATTAGAATGACAAAGTTCTATTCTAAAAACATCAAACAGTAATCTATGTCTGATATTATATATATATATATTTATATATATTGAGAAGAACTTACAACTTTTTACATTTAAAAGGAGGAACAACATTTACAACCTACCAAATCTTATTTACAATCCAAATAATTTGAGATCTTGAAACAAACAAATTATTTGTCATTAGTGGCAAGTTTTTAAACTTACGTATGATGACATCATTGATAAGGAGCTGCTGAAATTTAAGTTTTCCCTTTCTCCCTTTGTAACTGTAATATCCCCATAATGAATTATCTCCAATGTTTTTCAGCATCCTCCTAATTCCATCTCCCAAGCTGCATCCACTCTGAAGACACAGATAACGAATCTACAAACAACAACACAAGAGCAAAATGTTTTAAATTATTATAGGTTAAAAATCACTAATGTTGCTTGTGTTATGGCACATACCATCTTCTTTCGAAATTCAGCATCTTTCAGCTTATCACACAACTCCTCTAATTCCTCTACAGTCTTACATGGTTTCTCTAGCACCTCTGTGAGGTCAGAGACAGAGGGGCTTGGCTGAATCATTGATTGCTGCATTGTTTCAACCGCTGATGTAATGTTGTTTTGGATTTGGTCCAGTTTCAACATGACTCTTCTTTCTAAATTCTCAAATAACTTGTAGATTTCTGTGCAGAATTTATTTTGAAACATAAATGACATTACAAACTACAGCAATAAAAAAATAACACTGCCATAAGACAACATAATAATTGAATAATTATGATGAAATAGATAGTTACCATCTCGAATAGATTGTGGATTAATCACACTTCCTAAAACAAGTCACAAAAACGTTTTATCAGGTAAATATCTGTATGATATATATACTGTATATATATATAGATATATGATAATATATACTATAGTGTACCTTGATCTGCCATTTGGCAAACTGACTGATGTTGCGCAGTTGTGGTGTTGAAAGAGAGGGAATGTACTCTATTACAAAAAAAAAAATCATTAAAAAAAAAAAATTCATGACCTATTGGTTAGTCCAACTGTCACACTCTTGCGCTGTACAGTGTTACGCTATACAGCCATAAAAACAATAATGTTTGCATGTTGTTTAAATCATGACATAATACCATTTAAAAACAATAATATTTTATGTAACATTAAAACACCTCATTGAAACAGGGTTTTGCATTTGTTTTTAATGAATAATTGATTAATTATGATGAAATTAAATAGTTACCATCTCGAAGAGATTGTGGATCAATCACACTTCCTAAAACAAGTCACAAAAACGTTTTATCAGGTACATATCTATTATATACTGTATGTATATTATACAGTGGGCAAAAAAGTATTTAGTCAGCCACCAATTGTGCAAGTTCTCCCACTTAAAAAATGAGAGACGCCTGTAATTTTCATCATAGGTATACATCAACTATGAGAGACAAAATGAAAAAAAAAATCAGAAAATCACATTGTAGGATTTTTTTAAGAATTAATTGGTAAATTCCTCTGTCAAATAAGTATTTGGTCACCTACAAACAAGCAAGATTTCTGGCTCTCACAGACATGTAACTTCTTCTTTAAGAGTCTCCTCTGTCCTCCACTGGTTACCTGTATTAATGGCATCTGTTTGAACTTGTTATCAGTATAAAAGACACCTGTCTACAACCTCAAACAGTCACACTCCAAACTCCACACTCCACCATGGCCAAGACCAAAGAGATGTCAAAGGACATCAGAAACAAAATTGTAGACCTGCAGCAGGCTGTGAAGACTGAATCTGCAATAGGTTAGCAGTTTGGTGTGAAGAAATCAACTGTGGGAGGAATTATTAGAAATGGAAGACATACAAGACCACTGATAGTCTCCCTCGATCTGGGGTGTGCAATCCACTCTGCAAGATCTCACCCGGTGTGAGTATCGCGGGAAAGTCAGCTGCAGAAAAGGCGACTTGTAGCAGCAAGGCAATGTTCCGACATATCGACATCAGCGGAGCTGACTCTCTGTTAGACGACTCCAATGTGGCTCCAGAGAATCTCGTCAGACGCGACAAAGTAACAAATTCCAGCCATCAGTAACACTGCGCATAGCAGGTGGACTCAAATCCTGCGTGCCAGACGGATCCCCTGGCTTAAGCCAGTACATGTCGCCAGACATATGTGAAGTTGCTCAGAGGCTCTTTCGAGGCATGGCACAGCATGAGGAGTGGGAGAATGATTCTATATCATCAAGATGAAACCCAAATAGACTGTTTCGTAAAAAGCTGCAACTTAAGCAGGAAAGAATCTGAATTATACATCCGGGGGAGAAGAAACTTCCCATAGGCAGGCGCGGTACATGTAACAGAGCATGGGGTTTGTAACATGCATGGCTGGTATGGGGCTTTTAATGTCTTCGTGCAAAGTGAAAGGGCAGCGTAGGTATGCCAGTGTAATCCAGCACCAAAGCGACTGACCATGTGGCAGTATATTTCGCTGATATTTGCGTGTACAAAACAGCACTCGCTTCCATCCACCCAGAGCATTAGTCAGATGAAACGTAGCTGGGTGCTTATCAGTCAGTACCATCTGTGATGGCCGGCAAACACACCGCCAGCAGGACTATCGAAGAGTGCGTCATACGAAGCGTTCAGGGTCCTGTGAGTGGGTAGCACTAGCCAGTCTCCATACACAGCCTCATATAAAATCGGTTTAGTGAGGTGGCGTATGAAGAGTACGCGTGTTGTGCGCACGTGTGACAGCTGCTGTTGAGGTCTAAGCTCCTATACGACAGTGCTGCTAGCATTGAGGGGGGGAGTGTCTGAGATAGTCGGGGGATTGACTCTGGAGGTAAGATCGAACAGATTCGACCTATTGAGAGAAATATCATGTCGCTCAAAACATACCGGGAAAAAAGGGGGAGAGAGAAAAAGAAGGGGGAGGGGGGGGGGGGAAAGAGAGGGGGAAAAGGGGGGGGGGGGGAAAGAGGAGGGGAAGGGGGGGGGAAAGGAGGGGAAGGGAAGAAGAAAGGGGGGGAGTGGTGGGGAGAAGGGGGAGAAGAGAAGGGGGAAGAAAAGGAGAAGGAAAGAGGAGAGAGGAGGGAAAGGGAAAAGGGGGAGGGAAAAAAGAAGGGGGGAAAAAAATGGGAGAGAATAGACAGAAAGGGGAAAGAAAGAGTTGTCCTGATAAAAAGTTGTTGGGGGGGTGACGTGGTGTTTAGATGTGATTGATCCACATCTCTTCGAATATTGTAGACAATTTAAGGTCAGAAGAGGAAGAAAGGATGACATAAAAAAAAAACGGGCAACACAAAGATGTTTGAAACCACCTTGTGAACTTCCAGAAAATGTTTGAGCCTCTGTCATTGCCTCTAGCAAAGGGATCGGTAGGCCGAAAGTAGGGTGATATGTCTAAGATTGTAATGTGAGCAATCCTTATTTGCCACCATAATTTGCAATAATCATATTAAAAATCCATACAATGTGATGTCGCGGATTGTTTTTCTCATATTGAGCTCTCATGTTGAGGATACTCTAATGATGAAAATACAGGCCTCATCTACATGCTTGTTTAAAAGGGTGAAGAACATTGCCATTGTGGCTGACGAATACTTTTTTTCGCCCACGGGTGATATGTATATATTATTCGTATATAATACTATATAGTATATATATCATGTAATATAAAAGTGGGATACATGTATCAGAATGAGTGAGGATACTAGTCGTGATGGTGACTAACTAATACTAGGTATAATAGCAAGTAGTAAAGTATTGTTCCGATTGTAGATATAATAGCGGTTTTATTATTGCATCCTTAGGCGCGTCGTCGGCTCGTCAATAGTAAATTACTACCAGTATCATACAGAGCGGTCAATAAAAACAAAACTGCAACGACAGTACACTTGCACAGTCCTGTCCAGTTCTGGCCATAAACCGTGTACATGAGTACCGGGTGAGACGAAAAAAAGTACTGATAAGGAGGATAAAAGTAAAGATGAAAATGACGATATGGGAGACATCCAGAGATGGGACCGATAATACGTATCTGCTGACGTGTTTGTTTTAGGAAAATCCGAAGAGATGTGGATCATCAACTTCCTAAAACAAGTCCAAAACGTTTTATCAGTAAATCACTCATGTATATATGTTATACTGTATATATATATATATTAGTGTACCTTGACTCTGCCAGTTGGCAGAAACTGACTTATGTGGCTGCAGTTGTGGTGTTGAAAGAGATGGAACTGTAATCATATTACAAAAAAAAAAAAAATCATTAAATAAAAAAATTCATGACCTATTGTTAGTCCAACTGTCACACTCTTGAGCTGTACAGTGTTAGGCTGTACAGCCATAAAAACAATAATGTTTGCATGTTGTTTAAATCATGACAAAATATCTTTAAAAACAATATTTTTTTATGTAACAATAGCTATTAGAGTTTTGCATGTTTTTAATGAAATATTTTTATTTTGTAGTAATCAACATTATAACACAAATATGGTAGACTGACTTTAACCTTGAATATTCCCTTAATTCCATTGAGATTTTACTCACACCAAGGTGCCGCAGGCAAAATCACATTAGATCCTTTTTTTTTTACTGGTTGCTCCTCATCTAAAAAATAAAATAAAAAAATATATATATTCTATATATCAGTACCATTTCAGACTATAGCAAACAAATGAAAGTGAATCATAGTGACTTTACCTTCATCAGGCTCCCCAGCTGAAAACAAAACAAAATATTAGCAGGAACTTTTTGACATTTCTTAAAAGAGTAGTTCACCCAAAAAAGAAAATTCTGCCATTAATTACTCACCCCGAGTTTGTTCCAACCCTGTAAATAATCTTGTTTCTGCTGAAGCCCAAAGGAGATATTTTGAAGTATGTCTGTACCCTTTGTGTTCAACATAAGAATGAAACTTATACAGGTTTGGAACAACTCGAGGGTGAGGATGATGATCTTTTTGGGTGAACTATCCCTTTAATGTTATGGCCTTCATGAATCATTTTTGCACAACATAGAAAGACGATTCCATTTTAGATTATCATCAACAGTTGATTACTTTTTGTTAACTTACTACTTACACTTAGATGCAATTGCTGTTGATCTTGGCCGTTTGTTTATTTTCTTTACTCTCAAACTGGAAATCTCATCTTCAGGGCCAAACGCAGCAGGGCAATAAATAGTATTTTATGTCAGTTAGAAAAATATGCTAGATGGTACTGTTCTGAATAATTTATTTCCACTGTTTAACCTTGCGTTAAATAAAGAATACAGTGACATAATAATGATTTCACCTTGGGATGATTCACTGTCCTCAAGAACTGTAAAACAAAATTAGCATTTAAAGAAGATATAGATACAGACAACATAGACATACAGTATATATGCATTTTGGCTTTCCTTGATCATTCCAAATTCATTTGTTTTGCATGTATACTTGCATTGTTTTGTCTGTGGTGTCTTTCTAGGTTTGGTGGGCTGAAGTTCTTCTTCTGCAAGAAACAAAAGTTCCAACTGCAATTGTCTTTCATGTGAAAACTGTTAACTTGACTTGACAGTGTCGGCACAGATTTTATACCTCTAAATCTTCTTGGTGGTATAATTTTTCGTGAACTATTTCCATCCGAGTCCTCAACATGGGAAGTTTCAACTGCTTTTTGGGCCCGATACCTTGCTAGGTTGTAACTGTCTGTTCTCAAAAATAGTTTAAATTTAGTTTAATAAATCTTATATAAATAATTTATATTTTAGGAATGGTTGCTAGTAGTTGATGAGATTAAAAAATAATCTTGGTATTATACTTTACCTGTGTCAGAAAATACTCTGACGGCATATTTTGTCCAGAGATGTTTGTCTGGAATGACACATTTGATGACTTTGGTCCCAACATTTGAATTGGGCCAATAGCAGAACAGTACCTTTCAGACAAAGACAAGGATGCTTGCTTAATGTTTTCTACGTATATAGTTGACTTTGATTAATGTATATAATTTATGTTTTACTAGTTTACAAGTTTATGGAACAGAGAACTGGCCAGAGGGATACGTTTGAGCTTTTGAACATTGGCAGCCCATCAATGTTCAGGGAGAGATCAAGTGACTGCAGATGGTCTGTCACAGCTGCAGGATACCTGCTCAGATGTTTTGAGAGCTGATCTGCCACATTAAACTGTACACTCTCTACACCATATTTGGTAGTATGTTCATAATGGTTCGTGTGTCCAAAGAGCGTCCTTGCAGTATGGGGAAGGTCTTCATGCCCATGTCTTTTAAGGATGTTTAATAGAGCATCCACAGCATTATGTTTAACTTGAAACATACATGCCCATTCGGAAAGTTCTTCCCTGAGTGTGGTTGTAATATCTTGTTCGCTTTCAGAACTTAACAGGGCTGGATCTGAAAGTATGTTAAGATGATCTTCCTCAATGTGCTGGTTGTGATTAAGGCTGTCACTTTCAGCAATGCTGGCCTTCTCAATTGAACTGATAGTTTCTTTGTTGTCTGCCTTCTTTTGTGCCCTTGACACTCTAGCCCAGATTTTGTTGTACTGCCTCCTACGCTCTTTGGATGTCATCAAGCTACTGTACTGGTGTCTCTGCCAATAATTCAATAAATTAAATTTTTTAGTACACTTACAGATTTGATCTGTTTTTCTCAATCTACCAGTATCAACCATATAACTTAATTTGGTACTTAACTTACCTTTGTTGAGGACATATTTGCCAGAAGCATAAAGGCTGAGAAAACAGAAATAAACATTAGTTAATATACATACATACATATATATATATATATTTTATATATATTATATATATAGATATCTATATATATATTATACATACATAATCATACATATACATATATATATAAGTAAAAATTTTTTTATCAAAATTTGAACATTTATTTTTTATTTTTTTGAAAGAAGTGTCTTATGCTCATCTAGCCTGCATTTATTTGTTCAGAAATACAGAAAAACAGTAATATTGTAAAATATTACTACAATTAAAAAAAACTGTTTTCTATTTTAATGCTTTAAATATAATGTTAATTCAAAGTGAATTCTATTTTGAATAAATCTGTTCTTTTTAACTTTTTATTCGTCAAAGAATCCTGAAATTATCACGGTATCCCCAAAAAATAAATAAAATAAAATAAATATATATATATAAAAAAAAAATACCCCTGTCTACACCCAACTATGACCATAGGAACAAGTTCATGAACCACATCTTTCTTCAAACAGGTGAAGAAGTGAATTAGGTGAAGTAGTATTGTGATTTGACCCAAAAGCTACTTTCACTGTCGCGTCTATAGTTTTTAAGGTCCCCTTAAATAAGGACTTTTCAGTGTGTTTGCCCGATATTCAACACTGGAATCCGTTTTTGATTAAACTCCAGTGCAATAGGTGGCGGTATGCATAGTGCTGCCCCTCAGTTACCAGGAGAACAGGAGGTTGGTCTATATCCGTCTTTGAATATGCGCACAGAATGGCTAGCAGACGCATCGCTGGAAGACAGAGAGAAAGTCCCATAAAAGGTAAGATTTTTCAGTAATTTAAACGTTGACATGTGCTCATTGTGATTGCAATACATGTTAGATTTTCTGTTATTCGACAGATTGCGCATCGTAAGCTAGTGATTGCAATGATGTCCCTCAAGTCGCGCGGCTGCGCTGTATAATTTAATTTGTCTCGCGCACGGCACGCGCAGCTTTTAGCTATGAATGTAAAGTTAATATTAATACATTTACTTACCAGAAATGTAACTGTGTGTGTCCAGTTGTCGTGGAGACAGCGATGTAACGGACCTGCGACGTATTAAACGCTAAAACTGACTAAAATAGTAGAAATAACTTAACCTACGATGTGGATTAACGTTACAGGACGCGAACACTTAAATCTAGCTACACTTCGTATAAAATTACTAATTTTAGACAAACACTTATGAACATCAAATCTATATATATATATATATTAGTATAATATATACAGCCTAACTGTACACTAAGTAAACAACGAATAAACTACAAACCTTAACATATAGTAAATCTAACTGCTCAAACTGTACACTACAACTACAATAAATACTGTAGTAACTATACTTTAACCTATAAACTTAACGAAATAACTTTTTATCTACCAATTACATAGAAAATACACGCAAATTTATGTAAAAAAGGCGAAGTCAAAAGTATTCAGTCTATTTCCACCACCGTCATCAACCAACAGACGTTATTGACGTTGTGACGGTTATTAAGTACCACTCGCGAGACGCATTCCAATGCATTCAAATGTTTTATTCCCACTCTTAGTCAGGATCTATAATGATACACATTATAACAACAAGAAATGCCTTCATCTTTTTTGTGTTTTTTGTTTACAAAACAACTTGTTTCCTTTCTTCATATGAGATAATAGGCATAATTTTAATTATTTAGGTACATAACCATAAAATGTCATAATTGAAATTATAATATTGATTTTTGGTTTGGCTGATTTTTAATTGTGATGTATAGCTTGAAAGAATGTGACATGTATGCTTTCTATAAATGGGTTCTCTGTTAAAGGGAGGCTTGTTGTTACTCCAGATTCTCAGACTGGCTATGAAACATCCTGTTTGTGAAGACACTGATGCCGAAACCCATCACAACAATGGAGGATTGTGGGCCACCATACTGACATGTGAGTCAAAATATATAATTGGCCAATTTCACAAGAATCAGAAATAATGTGACATTGAGTGATGTTAGTTATGCTATGATTCACTGGCAATTGCAGTAATATGCACTGTTCTGAAATATTGCTTCTTATCTTTTATGTTTTGTCTTTTCTCAAACTTGCTGTTATATATTCTACAAAAAATTTTTTTTCTTATACGGCCACTCAGACCATGCTTGAATTTACTGACGGGTGGTTTTATTTCACCAACTGTCCTATATGTACTTTTTTTTTTTTTTTTAGCAGTTCCCTTGCTTGTATCTCAGAAGGACAAGCATTTCTTTATATAATTTATAATTAAAATAACACAATATGCACAGTTATATAAAGGTTAGTTATTTATGCACACACCAAATTTTTAATTGTGGTGAAGTTTTATCTGACAAATAGGTGTCATCTGGCTGGAACTTACACAAAAAGGTGACAACAGAGTAATTTTGTTAGATTCTATTTTTTTTCCCATTGACAAAGCATTCCATGTTCACAGCTATTCATACTCTTTCTCAAAAAAAAGTATTTATTTTTCAGCATAGCAGTTATTTTGCACATTTCCACTAGGGTTTTGGACCACTCCTCTGCAAAGATTTCCAGGTCCTTGATGTTGAAAGGGTTCCTTTCCATCAGTCTGGTCCTTAGTTCTCTTCACAAATTCTCAATGCGCTCAATGCACGTCACAGTTCCGGATTGGCTTATACCGGCTGAGAAACTTCCTGTTACACTGACCGCGAAATTCTAGTTCACTTGACTGACAGACAGACCGACAACAGGCAAACATGGCTCTCTTTTACACTCGCTGTCTTCAAGACCTACCTCGTCTGACTATTAATGATGTGGACAGACTTGTCAAAAAGTCATGCTCCACTCCCTCCAGCAAACGGGAAAAGGGATTTAAGATGTATATCGCCAGCTACATCGATAATTACGAGGGTAAGTCGTTACGTTGAAATGTTATTGTTGCAGCTAACGTTAGCGTTAATGTTAACTGAACGATTACGAACGATGGCTAACGTTAAAGTTAGCTGTTTTTTTCGACTATGACTGACTGACTTGCCAGCTAACTTTCGATTGTGAGTTTGTGTGAGTTTTCTTTTACAGAGATACTGTCAAGATACTGTGTAAAAATGTAACATTACAGTCTCAAATTGTGTGTTCGTCGTCCTTCCTCACAGTGTCAATGAAAGACAAGGTGACAGGAGAGGTCAGCGTGAGGGCAGTCTGTCATAGATCCATGAAGAAAAGTGAAAAGCCACACGACTTGAGAGTAGGGTTATTGTTAGGGCAATGGTTAGGCAAGCTGATAAATTGCCTGTCAGCTTAATAAAAGTAACATTACCCAAGCAAAATAGGCCTGTATCATATTGTTAAAAATGTATACATTTTCATATTTTGTCTGTGAGCCTCAGAATACAGCATTATTTTTCTTGTTAATGCTTTATCTGTCAAGCAGTATCTCATCTAAGCTTCTATTTCTCCCTAGATGGTGTTAAAGCACTCAAAACCTGTTGTTTTGGTGAGCAGCCATTGTTCCTGTGTGGCGGGCTGTGCCTTATGCAATCATTTGGTTGCACTTCTTTATCAGACTGCCCATTATTCGCAGCTAAACATTCCTGCTGTTCCCCCGGTGCACAGCTGCACAGACACAGAGCAGATCTGGCATAAACCAAGGACACTGGTAAGTCATGTAACATGTGAACTGTACTATTACTGTGCATATTGTAGCTATTGTGATGCCATGTTGAATGTGTCTCTGATGTTAGGGTGTTAGACCAGGCCCAGTTGGAGAAATGGAGTTTCGAAAACCCAGAAATTCAACAACAGACTGTGTAAGGTGAGATAATCTTTACTTCGTATCTCGGTGTGGTTTTATGTATGTTGTGGCAGAAGTTTGGTGTAGTGATTTTTACTTTAATACTATTTTTTTTACTGGTAATATTTTTCAGAAGTTCTCTCTACAAGGCGCTAGATGGGGACCTGCCGGATCTTGCCATGTTGAGAGTATCAGAGGTGTACAAAGACTTTCCCCCTTCACTTGCACCCTTGGTAACAACAATGGGCATGTCAGCTGATGTCCCGTTAGTCCAGTCTGCTTTTGGAGCTGTCCAGGCAGGGAGCGTGCTGTCATTTCAGCATAAACCACCAGCAATGAGGGAAGTCATCAACATCCCATCTGCCCCTGCCTCACCCTCCCTTCCCATCCACAGCTACAGGCTCGAACCACCAGTGCCTATGTTCTATCAGAGTAGGAACATCTGCACCTGAAGTCTCTGGAGGTGTCATTCAACATGGCCCACTGCAGCTGCAACACAAGGGCAGAGGTCGTTTGAGAAAGATGAGAGTGACATCTACTTGCTTCCACGAGGTATGCCATGTTCGTTGGACATACATCTGCAGAGAATCTGGCTGAGAGAATTCTCAGCGGGACTGGTCAGATCATGGACATGAGGAGAGGTATTGATATGGAGCCACTCGCTGTTAAAGAGTATTGCACTCTTAAAAACGTGAACTGTGCACCCTGCGGGTTCATTGTACATCCTGATGCTCCATGGCTAGGTAGCTCTCCTGATGGAGTCATCTTTGATCCCTCTGGGAACCCACCATTTGGTCTCCTTGAGGTCAAATGCCCCAATATCCAGAGCTATGTGGACTGCCCCTATCTAAAAATGTCCGGTGGTGCTTTGAAACTCAGGAGGCAGCACAGGTACTACTGGCAAGTTCAAGGTCAGATTCTCTTGACAGGGCTAGAGTGGTGTGATTTTGTTGTTTGTGCTCAGGAAGACATGTTAGTCGAGCGAATTTATAAAGATCTTGATGTAATGCACACCATTAGAGACAGAGCAGATCATTTTTTCTTTTACCACTACATACAGAAGTGTTTGCATTAAGTCACTCCAATGGCCTTGGGCATAGTATCTTTCAATAAGTTTAATCAGTTTCAATCAGTTCATTAATCAGTTCAGTGAGTTCAGGTGTTATTGTTCATTTTTACAAATTTACAATGTTTGAACTGATCTATTGTTTATTTTTGCGAGTCTATACAGTATTCTAACTGATCTGTTGTTCGTGTTAGCAAGTCTATACAAAATGGAAATTGTTACTTAGTATACAATACACATACTGTTATTTTACTGTTACACTGTATACTGCTGTTGTTCACAGATATTTTTATACTGTTACATAACTGTCAATGTAGACTAGCATACAATATTACAGCTTTTCTTAAAGTGCCCATGGACCATCAAGTTACTGTTGATGGGCTCTGAAAGGGATTTTGTGTACGTATTTATTTGCATTAATAATTGCGAAGGAATGTTGTAGGTAACTATCATAATAAATGTAATTCATAAATATAACTTATAACATTCAAATAAATAGAAAAGGCACTTGAGAATACTGTATCTTAGTCTGGTCTTTCACCATAGTTGTAAATAAAGATTTGAGCAGGTGGCAGAAGATTGACAGAATTAGAACTGTGTTGCAATTGCAGGTTTAACTATGGCTGCTCCAACAAAGGAAGGAGGTCAAAAGTTGGATGGTAAAATTATTTTTTTAATGAACCAACTGGTCAAGAAGAATGTTAATTATCAGGTATCAGTAATGAAAGAATGTTGGTACGAACTATATGTGGTAAGTCAAAAGGCAAGCAAAAAAACATCAGGCCATCATATTAAGAAAATTAGACAGTTTGCAGAAAATATTTACAATATTTCAAACCATGCCTTGACAAGTGGTCCATTCTGATAGTTAACATAATTATATGTGGCAAGTCAAAAGACATCCCAGATGAGACAAAAGTAACAAGCAAAAAAATCTATTAGGCAATCATAGTAAGAAAATTAAGACAGTTTCCAGACCATATTTACAATATTTCAATGTGCAAAATAAAGACTTAGTACACAGACAAGAATGACACTGTAGACTCACTGGGCCCATGCCTTGACAAGTGGTCCATTCTGATAGTTAATGAGAAGACATGACACGGCAAACAGTTGATTAATGCTACCAGAAATGGACAAGGGGATGACTGCGTCAAACAACTTATGTTCCTTCACCCGCCGGATCAGGCGTTCAACATGCACCCTGAGCCTGGCCACAGACTGAGTGTGTCTCACCTCTCCGGCAGACATTTGTGTGCCCTTGGTCACAAAAGCAGGCCTGTGGATTTTGCATGGTACCAGGTTATCAATTAAGAAGCCCTTGTCCACCATTATGGCCATGTCAGGGGTAAGGACGTCAATGATCCCTGATTGCTTGAACAGCTCCCGGTCACTGATTGACCCCGCATACAGTCCAGAGACAAAAGTTACTGCACCATGAGGTGCCATTCCTATCAAAGCCTTGAAGGTGCAGTGAGATTTGTAGTTGGAAAAGACCTCACTCTGTAATAGCAGAGACGAAGGCGTTTGGCAGCGGAGCTCAGTACAGTCCAGGATAACCTGGGTGTCTCGGAAATTCTCAAATTCCTCTGGCAGATAGGCTCGTACTCTTTCTTTCGGCAACCAAATTTGCACGGAACCTAAAAGAAAATAGAGGAAGTTTGCCCAAGTGGTTATGATGCGGCTCACTGTAGTTTGATGGACATGGAAGCGATGAGCCAGGTCTTTCTGCTTGAGGCCCAAAGCAAGGTGCATCATGAAGAGGAAGAATTCATCAATTGCAGGAAGTGCCCGAGTCTTCACATATAGCCCAGTCTCCCTGGTGACTTTGGAGCTGGTGACACGAATCATCCTGTGTGTTGAAGGTTCAATCTGTTCCCAGAAGGCCATCATGTGCTTATAGGTTGCAAATCTGCAAATAAATAAATTGTTTCTTTTAAAACATTTAAGGCATAACACATGGTACAATAATTAGGTAATTACTACAGTCTTAAACTGATTCTCAGATAATGAAACTACACTGACTTTGCACACGCCCACCCCTCAACACTCACACACACACACACATCACACTAATAAACTATATACTAGGCCTAATAAACTA
The DNA here is from genome assembly GCA_018155175.1 of Sinocyclocheilus anophthalmus. Classification (NCBI taxonomy): domain Eukaryota; kingdom Metazoa; phylum Chordata; class Actinopteri; order Cypriniformes; family Cyprinidae; genus Sinocyclocheilus; species Sinocyclocheilus anophthalmus. The sequence continues at coordinate 519,022 of JADLZN010002643.1, read as the reverse complement.
TAAAAAATATTTTAAAAAACACTTTACCAGTGTGCTAATGGCTTACATAAATAATAATCACAAAATGGTTTTACCTTGTGTAAAAGCGAATATCCTCATCAGACCCCGCGAATCTCTGGAGGCCAAAGCGGCTATTCACCTTGGCCTGCTCCAGCTGTTTCCGCAGATCTTCTATCTCTCTCTTCAACTCCTCATTTTCACATAGTGATAAGTCCAGAGCTGCAGGCTCCGGAACTGAACAATAATCATGACCGACTGTATGTCCACGATCAATTTCCATTTCGTTTTCCTCCATATCTGATTCCGGTAGCGGTGGTCGCTCTTGTCGTTCCCAAACACTTAACCTCGGCGGCTGCATTTGGCGTTCACGGTTCCACTCAAATACTGAAGGGACAGCCCCTTTTTTCAGACACCTCCTACTTGTTCCTTCCACAAAATCATCTGGTTTGAAATGTACACTGCATACCTTTGTGTGTTTCGTGATTTGGAAGTTGATCCTTCTAATGTTTACAATCCATTTTTTCCTGATCTCTTCCTTCACCGGAAAGGAATGAAAACTAGCACAGGAGTTGTAGCGTGAAGACACAGAGCACAGCGGGACACTACAGTGCTCTGACGCTGCCTTCATTTGCTTTTGACGTCGGAAAACTGTCTTTTCCATGGTTATGGAGAAGATATAATGTCGATTTAAAACGGTATAAAACTACGACGTTTTCTTTGTTGTTTTAGTGAGGGGGCGTGACTCCCACACAGCTGATGGTTTCTCTTAGTTACCATACAAACCGGAAGCGCCCTTGCCGGTATAAAGTATGAGCGGAAATACATCACAATTCTCGTTGCTTAGAGCCCATTGGATTCAGGATTGGACTCTGGCTTGGACCACTTTTGATGTGTATTGTGGGTCGTTAGATAACAATAAGGGATGGAACGGTTCGTGGAAAAAAATCGAACATGTACAGTTCTCCACACAGGGTTCGGCACATGCTGGGACCGCGGTTTACCTTTAATCTGACAACACATCTGTAATATGGTTTGCTATAAATAACACGTAAAACAAACAGGGTTCAGCTAATATATGTTTCTGTTGATGAGTGCGCATTCTGGCTTCCCAATACATTACGACAACAGCGATGGGGGAAAAAAAAAAAAAGTAGACAAACCATTCACTCTTGTTCAATGCGAATGCCATATGCTGGAATATGAGCAGTCATATTCCGTCATCACCCGGCTGCTGAGGCGTGCACGCACAGGTGAGACCTGAACAGCACACGTTGATATCTGTGTTTGAACTAAACTATTTTAAGCTTTGCCAGTTTAAACATTTAAGAGCCAGATGGCGCAGTGAGAAGATTTGTGCGTGCGCTCATCCGAAGCGTGCAAACCCGCGCCTCAGAACGCGCGCAAATAGTAAGCCCTCTCTGAAGTATTGTGTTTTAATGGACAAATTCACACAAAAATTGATGTATCAGTGCACTGGATCAGTGCATTCTCTTAAAGTGACAGCACTTTCTTAATATTAATCAAACAGCAACAACAAAGACATCACTCACTGCTCTTGATTGAATAGCTTTTGTAACTTTAATAAAGATGAATCTTTAATTTATACAGTCAAATATGCAATGCTGTTTTACATTTCATTACTTTATTAAATTTCTGTACCTAAAGATTAATGTTAGACCTAACTAAAAAAAACTGAAAATCACATTATTTTATTTGTATCTTTAATCTATTGTATTTGTTTGTGCTGTTGCTTGTAGTTAGATTATTCTTATTTTCTTTATTTTTATTTGACTGTATATTTTTTGCCTAAACATAGCACATACCGAACTATACTGAAACGGTGATTCTAAAACCGTGATACAAACCGAACTGTAAGTTGAACCGTTGCACCCCTAATAACAATCCATAATATACAGCAAAAGGGGTCAATAAATGGTTGATAGAGAACAACATCAAGGTTTGGAGTGGCCAAGTTTCAAAACTCTGCTCTCTTTTGTCTTCATTTTTCATATTGCCTGTGCATAATTTTGCTGGCTTCCATGGCAGCTAACACTATAAACCTGGAGGACCGGTGTTCTACAGAGTTTAGCTCCTACTTGCCTCAACTCACCTGCCGGGAAGTTTCTAGTATGCTAGTAAGACCTTTGATTAGTTGGTTCAGGTGTGTTTAAATTAGGGTTGGAGCTAAACTCTGCAGGACACCAGCCTTCCAGGACCAAGTTTTGTGACCCCTGCTATAAATAAATGCATAATCGCTTACTTTAAATGTTCTCTGCGTTTACTTCCGTATGACTCCGTGCTGCGTGACATCTTCCAGTGTTTTTAAGAATTGGGCTATTTTTTTTTCATTGTTGCTGCAGGTTGTTTGTAAAGTCTGCGGGTTGAAGTGACCTCACTAATGTCGAGACCTAAGACCATTTTCAAACAGCATAGTTCATGGGAAAATTAAGAAAGCATTCACAAACAAACTAACAATTGATGCTAATTGCTGTCTCATCTGTTTCTGTGTTCCAGTGCCTGGTTTTCTAAGGTTTGCTTCCTGGCTTGATGGATGAAGCTTTAGGTAAGCAAATTCAAATAACACACTTTTACCTGAAACCTTATCAAATCAGATTTTTAATCCTACAAAAATTCTCTTTTTCTTTCCTTTTTTTGGTTTGACCTGTTATAGAGCAAATTTACAAAAAAATGTTAAACAAAATTTGCTTAAATGAACAAAAATAAAATCCGCAACCGATATCGTAATCGGCCAATTTTGCTTGGAGAAGGGAAAAAAACAACAACTCCGAATCGGCTATGAAAAAAATCATGATTGTTAAAAAAAAAAAAACCGAACCCTATTTTCCTTTCTCTACAAGACTGTGGTGTTTTTAAATGGATGCCCATTTCACAAGTTGTATGATTCTTTATGGTCTTGCCTCATCTGCTCCAGCGCTCAAAACAAGGGCGACTGTGAAGCTAACACGGGGTCTAAGTAAAACGCTAGTGTCACACTCGGGGGAAGGTCCTGGTCTGTGTGATGTCACACAGACAGGCTCTGAAGTCGGCTCGATTTAGAAAGGGGTAATGATTTTAGGAGAAAAAAAAACACTGGGTGGATTTTTATCATTCAGGGTGGTTGTGTCTAGGGATTTTAAATGCACGACGTGGCGGCAAAGAACCACTCGGTCAAAGCACTTTAAAATCATTTTAATGCACGCTAGCCGTTATTATCCTGCTTATTCCAGGTCATTGCTAAGTTAGAGACAATTTAAAACAGTTTTGCTCTTTCAGCGCATATTTGACCGGAAGGGTAAACATGTGGTTATTTTCATCAGTTACAGCTTGTTAGATCTAGCATTCTGCCTGCTTTGAATCAGACACAGAGATGAAATAGTGCAGTAAGATCACATTTATTTGAATGAATTATAGCATTTATTTGATTTAATTATCAATCGATCGAGAGAGAGAAAGAGATGACAGTTGTGTGTGCGTTACCTGCGTCTGCACATCTCTACAAACAATGAAGCTGTGTTTAGTTACTTCACAAACGAGTTTGCCACCTCGCTGCTGAGGAATATAATGTAGTGATCTAGTATCTAGGCTATTTTATTTTTTTGACCTACAGAGCAGAGATGCTTTTCTGAAATGATTTGTATACAGCAGAGAGAGTTAATTTTGAGGTGTTTTTTTTTTTTTTAAAGGGTTCTTTCAGTATATTTAGTGTTTGACAAACATTTCAACCCTTTACTCTGAAGTATGCCACAATTTGTGCTGCAGTGACAATATTTATAATAATAATAATAATAAATATTATTATTAGATAGTGCCTTTCAAAAACCCAAGGACGCTTTACATAAAGTTGATAACATGAACACAAATACAAATATAGTCACGTGATCAAACAAATAAAGCAGGTATTTGGTTATAAGCTTATCCTACTTGAGAAGAAAATTAGGCTAACCGATTGTTCTGAAAACATTTTGATGGGAAAATTATATTTGCATATATTATGCTGCATAAAACGTATTATTATTATTACCCAAAATAAAAACATATGTAGCTGCCTGACGAAGTTTCTCAGCTTAAGTGATGGGTGTAAAATATGATATAGTCCAAGTTTACATGATGATGTATGTCTTACCTGTATATTTTTCTTTTCTTTTCCAGCAATCTCAAAAATGGACTCGTTTCCTTCCTGTTTGGTGTCTCCTGTGCTTGCTGTTTCTGTTTGGAGGTCATTGCATGTGTCTGATTGAGCAACTGTCATTGTGCATTTCTGTTTGCAGTGCTTTGCTTAAATTTTGAACCCTTAGCAATAATAAAAGTCTTTGGAGTTTTCCATTTGGGTTGTGGTTGTACATGTTTTCCTTGATTTAATATCCTTATGGATATGTGCTATGCAACGATTTATTTCACGCTAAAAAATTAACCAGTTATAAACATTACACAATTTTTTTTTAGCTGCATGTGGTATAGCAGTCTTAAATGCAATAACTAAAATAATTTTCCTAAACTTCTTGTCGGCTTACCAACAGTTTAATATGTTTTTCCACTTTCTTTCCTTCATGTTTTCCTTGGCTGCATTCTTCACTCTATAGCATGCTTGTAGAGCTCCTGGGATGCAACCGTATTTTCTTCATGCACGGGGAGTGCATAAACCTAGTTGTAGCCTATATGTTCAATTATATTATTCAAGGGTATCATGATTTAGATGTTTAAATGCTGAAAACAGACTCCTGATTGATGACATTTTTAATTACAGAAGCTACTCCTATTTTCTTTTTCCAGAAATGAAAATTATTAATTTAACTAACTTCATATTACAATGTATTCAAATCTATTATACAATAGTAAAAAATATCAATCTGCAAAACAAAACAATTTTTTTTGCATTCTATTATCACAGTTAAAAAAAGGGATTTTGTTTTAAGGAATGATACTCTTTAAAATCCAATATGGGTTTATATTTTAGTTTAATTTTGTCAACTCTCTTTGTCGGAGTTGCAAGGTGTCAGGTCCAGTGGGAAGGTTACTTTGGAAATGTAATAGGTTACAGATTACAAGTTACCCTATTTAAAATGTAATATGTAATGTAACTGTTTCAATTACTTTATTGAAGTAATGTAACTGATTTCACTTGATTACTTTTTGATTACTTTTCTAAATTTCTATTGTTTTCACATTTTAATTATTTAGAAACATTTAAAGCAGGCAGGGTTAACGTTCAGTGGATCAACATGATTTCTGCAAAAAAAAAAAAAAAAAATCAGACCGTCAAATCCTCTTTCCTTGAATTAAGATTAGGCCTATAATAATTTAATTGTAAAGCACAACCACCTCAAAATCGGACTTTAGCAGCTCTTTTTACTTTGAGATCTTTTTGAGGTTAAATACAGATTTAAAATCATAAGATATAGTTTAATAGCTATGGTACTGTTTTTGAAATCAAATCTTTGCATAGCTATGACAGGAAACACTGGCATCTAACAATGCCTTGGAAAAAAAGTTAATCTTAAAAAAAAAAAAAAAATTCATATACATTAACCAAAATAGGAAATAAAACAGTTATCGAATAAGCATGTGTCCTATTCTGTGTCCTCAACTCCTGAAACATTGGTGTCTCATATTTTAAATATGTATATGTGTGAAAATATTCAGATGTACTCCCTTTGTAATCATTAACATTTTCATAAGTAACTGTAATTTAATTACACATTTTTTCTCAGTAACTTAACATATTACAGTTACATTTATTTTGTAATTAAATTACGTAATGTAGTTACATGTAACTAGTTACTCCCCAACACTGGTCAGGTCTGATGATAAAAGCCCACGCATGGGCGACTGGAGTTTTCAAGTGTTGTAATGGAAATGGCAGATGAGGGACGAAACCGGGACGTTCGCAAACTGGCTCCGACGAATGTCCTCCGAACGTCCGCCAGCGAACGTTACAAAGCGGACCAAAAGCGGACGTAAGTGGACGTCCTCAAAACGTCCGCCACCCCCCCCCCCCACCCCCCCCCCCCCCCCCCCCCCCCCCCCCCGAGGCCCCCCCCGCGAACGTTACATAGGGGACCAAATCCGGACGTCCTCCGAACGTCCGCCCGCGAACGTTACAGAGCGGACGTACTGCGGACCTAAACGGACGTTCGGAACGTCCGGGGGACGTCCCCTGTTTGCTGGGTGGTGATTTAAAAAAAAAAATCTATTGTTTTTGCCTATGCATATTCATTCATGTCTTTTTATTTTATTGTTTAAAAAAAAAAACGAGTCCCGGCCAAGAACGTAGCATAACTTATGAATGAAAACACTTTTTTTTTATTATTAAAAATGATATGCTCTAAACAATGCAATGACATGAAAAAATACAAATTTTTCCTCAAATGTTTTGCCGGGTCTCGAGAGGTTAAGGTGCTTTATTTTGGTCCAGCGAGATGACGTCATAAGGCTGCGCCGCGCGCCTGTCTGTGATTCGACTGATGGAAGGTTTGTGCTTTTAAGCATCGAAAGTGTTTAAATAGATGCGTACCTTTCAGATAAAATTATAGTTTATTTTTTACAAGAACTGAAAACGAATTGTTTATTGTTGAATGTAATATTTTAATGTTTTATCTAACAATAACGAACATTATTTTTGTGAGCAAAGTGCATCCACACACGAGAAACGGAAAAGGTGCGTCTCATCTCGCTCCCTGTATCATGAATGCGGGCGCTGGCAAATACCGATGGGGGAAACGGACCCTTTCGAGTCAACTAAACAAACTGCTTCCCAAATCTATTCAGTTGTTGTGTATTATGTTGAAGGCTGCGCGCTCCGTAGGTCGTATATTTGAGGCTGCCTCGTTTCAGTAGTGATGGGTCGTTCTTGAACGATTCGTTCATTTTGAACGAATCTTTAATGTGACTCGGGAGGAACGAGTCGTCTCGGGGAGTGATTCGTTCAGTCGCGCATGCGCAACATCCTATAGGTTCTGTACTGGAGTAATGCTGCGTTCAAGCATCGTTCGTACTTACGAGTTGACAAGTGGTAATTACGACGTCAGGTGCGTTCAGGTCAGTTTAGTCGGCACAAGATGGCGGTGTACCTTTTTTTAATAAATTACAAGGAAATACAACAGGGTCTGTTAACTCTGCTTATAGAAAATGAAGAGCAAAGAATTCGCATCAGGTGTGTTTTGCGTTTTTAATATTTTTAAAAAGTAATTTATGAAGCCACTTTAATCTGTATCGCATAAAAACGTGTTATTAATTGTTATATTACAATCCTGCCATATTCAAAAAGCTTACTTTGTGTAAATAAAAAGCCTGACAATGTCACTGCTTAATACCTATAAGTATTGTGATTTATGTTTTACTTTGTCTCCCTCTGTCAGACATGCAGTTCTACAGTACTTGTCACTGACAACCCACTAAACTATCAATTTAAACAAAGATTTACCGTCAACTACAGATGTTGCATCTATCGATTCCGCTATGTTTCTCATTGACACGCCCCCAACTTGGAAACTCGGGGCTTAAAGAAAATGTTGAGTTTCCCACTCGTAATAACGACTTTGTGGTGGCGTTCATGTGCGTTCAACTCGTAAATACGATCTATCCAACATGACTTGAACGCACCATTACTCAAGTAGTTCACCTGTTTCGAGTCTTCGGGTTTTTCGAGTCGTTCGTTCATCACGTGACAGCCCCATAAGCTTACCCAATGCAGTCTGAGCCAGAAAGAGAACTTAATAATAAATAACCAACTCTTTTGTTACCTTTGTTACAACATTCAGTGTCAGAAACGCAGCACGTAACTGTAAGAGTAAATAATAATTATAATAATGATGATAATAATAATAACTATGCACCCGTTTGTAAGGAAGCTTTTAAATTAACTAATGTCACGTGACAAAAGAACGAACGATTCGAAAGACTCGAGAGATGAACTAATCAATTCTCTTTATACACATATAAGTGTATGGGGCTGTCACGTGATGAACGAACGACTCAAACCCGACGACTTGTCAGATAAGAGGCGAGGTGAGCCAATCATAGACTGAAGACTCAGGTAAACAACGAAGTAATCTTTTCTGTTTCTTATAGCAGTTTTGTATTGTTTGTAGTGTGATCAACGCTTGCGTAAGTAGTAGACGTGTTAGGGAAGTAACACGTAACATTTTAATTATATTTTGCTAAAATGAACGAACTGACTCGAAAAAAGATTCGTTCATTTTGCTGAATGAGACTCAAAGGTCCGAGTCGGTAAAATGATCCGAACTTCCCATCACTACATTTCAGTAAAGATCATCGAAGTGCTCAAAACACGGCACGCTGACGACATCTGCTGTTAAAAATGGTGTAATTGCAACAAGAACAAAGGTCCATGTACTTATGCGTTTATTCAAGTCCTTACTGCCGTGTGTGCAAGAGAAATGTGGTCACTATATTGCTATATTGACGCGGTCGGAGTTGTTTTCAGTGAGAAACCTTTCATGTCAAACCTCCCCTGTTATAGGCTAGAGCTTAGTGCAACCCAACTCCTGCACCTAAACAATTTCTTAATATAAAACATAATATTGAACCACAAGCAATAACTTTTAGCACAATATAGAAATATTTATACATTTGAAGTCAATTCCATTCACCTTAACGTTTTATCATTTCTCAGCAATGGGTTTACCATCCCTGTCAATAAATAGGCACTAGAAGTTGAAATTAAAATGTAGCATTTTTATACATTTAAAAACCAAGCTGTCATTGATTTTGTTTTCTTTCTGTTAATTATTCTCATATTAAACATGACACTGTCCAAACGCAGGGGGAAACTCCTTGTGAAGCAATTGAGATCCTCATGCCATATAAAGATGGCGTTTATTAAAGAGGAGAGTGAAGACGTGAAGATTGAAGAAGCATTCAGAGTGAAACAAGAAGATACTGAAGAAACAGGTTAGTTTCCATTCTCAAAGCTGAACTCTAAATTGGGTCCTTATTAAAATGTTGACCTCTGTAGAAATTAATGACATTTCTTAACAGTGTCATGTGAGTGGCCTAAAGCAGTTTTACTTGACATGGAACAGGTCACCCTCATTTGGACAGACATGTTAAAGGGGTCATATGATGCGATTTCAAGTTTTGCTTTCTCTTTGAAGTGTTACAAGCTGATTGTGCATAGACTAAAGTCTCAAAACCAAAGAGATATTCTTTATCAAAGTTAAGACTCTGCCACGCCCCCCTAAAACGTCTCGTTCTAACACGCCCCCAAATGTCTACCTCCCTATGGGAAATGATTTTGCATAATGTCGCCCAAATGTTCACGCAAAGAAAGAAGGTGTAGTTTCAGTAACCGCAGTTAGTGTTGAAGCAGCCATGTCAGAGAGACGCTGTGTGTTTCTAGGCGAAAGCAAAAGCACTTTATTTGGCCTTCCGGAAGTAGATGCATTTAGGAATCTTTAAGATGACTTACAACAGAACAACAATGCATTTTATGGACGACCGTTTCGTGAACCTAGGAGAGAGGTAATTCTGACTTTGCTATGACAATCTGGCGCTTCTGAATTAGCTACTGTAAGTATGTTTTGTTATTATTTTAAGTATTTGCGATTGACTGTTCAAATGCTGAGTTTTGAGCATCATGTGTGTGTGTGTGCGAGAGAGGGAAGAGAGAGCGAGAGAGCGCGGGGGGGTCACTCACAAACACATACCAGCTTCATCACTGTGTCTGTCACGCGACTCAGTTCCCCTTTCCCGCTTGGTCTTTACACTCTACTTTGAACGCTGAAGCTTGCGATTATGGTAAGGGCGTTACATTTCCGACGAGTGCTAATCACAATGCACTGGGTCAGCTGGCCAATCAGAGCAGACTGCGCTTGTCAGAAGGAGGGACTTTGTAGAAAACAAATGAGGGCATAGAGGACCTACAATAATGTACAGTATTTGAAAAATAATGTTTTTTTTTTTTACTTAAAGCATGTCCACATATTCTGTTACACCAAATACACAAAATAATGATCTTTAAAAAAAGCATCATATGACCCCTTTAATATCACATGACCTGCCAAATACTAATGCTGCTCTCAGGTGCACCTGGGAAGCTCATACTAGGTGAACTGAATTTGTTCATAACTGATGAATTTTGCAACATCAACATTGTTATTCAACTGTACTAAATCAACAATTCTAACTCAAGACTAACTCTGATTACATTTTCACGCATTAAATTCGGAAAAATATTACTGATGTCTCTAGGAAATGGTTATTTTTTTCATAATATTTCCTAATATTTAACCATTGACTATAGCCGTTCAGCATTTTACAGTATAATTGAGAGCTACCAATTTTAACATTCATTAGACTTTAAAAAATAGCTTCTAATTTAGGTGAACTTAAGAAAATCATCACATTAACCTATTATAATAAATGTCATATTAATCTGTGCCCTTCAGCAAGTTGGAAATATACAGAAATTAAATAGTTATCAAACAATAAATTCTAAATTAAATATAGATGAATCCTCAAAGCTACAAAAGTTACTGGTTTCCTTTTTTCTTTTGTTCTTTGATTAACAGACATCACAGCAGCTGGGTTATTAGTTTATTTGGATGCTATTACTTTAAGAGCTGCCGCTGCTGAACATGACACGGATCTGACATGCATGCTCGTAGTTTCATTTGTGCTTTAATATTAAATGATACAGGCTACAGTGCGCACCGCCGTATTTGTGCGTGTAATTGAAGAGCATGCGCTTCAAGCCCAATATAACAGCTGACAGGACAGAAAATTTCGTATTTACTGACATAAGGCCTGACAACATCTCATCTGACCGCAGTTCACTGTTCTAATGAAGCTCCTCGTCACCTGTAGCGTTTCTGCACTCGATTGACTAGAGCTTGTCACTAGAGAAAAGTCTCCTGTTTGACGTGGTCATAAAGACGTTCTGCGACTGAATAAATGCACTTCTTGTTAAGAGAAAAAGTGGCAGAAGCAGTAGTTGTGAGTGGGGTGGCCAACCCTACTCTGTTCGCCCTGCATTAACTGTGTTCTTTTTTTTTTTACACCATTAAACTGGACATATTAATAGCCTGCATTAGTGCCCCCCTTCCCCCACCTACAATCTCTGCCGGACCTGAGACTCGAACTCACAACCTTTGGGTTCGAGTCGACCCCTCTAACCATTAGTCCATGACTTCCCCAAATTTTCCCAAAACCTTCTCCCCAGCCCCCGATCAAGAAGTAATTGTCTGATATGACCTCATTGATCGGAGCTTCTGCTTATTTGAGTGAACCATTTGCTAAACATGATCAGATTAATGAGCCTTCAACTTCAATCCTTATCCAAAAAGACATAACAAAAGCTGTGCTATTCAACAGAAACAAGTTGACAAAAGAATGAATCCCAAGATTTGGTGTAATTAGACCAGTGTTTCCCAACCGGGGTGTCTGTTGAGATCAGGGGTGCCGTGTAAAAAAATCATTTAAAAATATTTTTAAATTGCTATAATGTTCAAAAAAGCATCTATTATATACTATCCATTTCTGATGTCGCCAATAATTAGATATGCACCGAAATTTCGGCTGAAAATTAGTTCACCGCTCAGGTATCACTTTCACATGGTGTGACGCTCTGCATATTATCCCACTCTATGCGTGTGTGTACTCCGCTCAGTTGCTCGCGTCCACTCGTATACCGTTCATGCTCATCGGAACGGCAAAGTCCACTCAAAAATCGAGCTGACCGATAACATCTATGTAGTACAGTATTGTTTTTGTTTGCAATAGCCCTACTGTGCTGTAATGGTGTGGTTTATGGGCAACTCTGGTAACGCTGCCCTCCCATTCATTGATCTGCTAACCATTATGCTCACGTGTCCTCTGATAATAACAGCTTTCTAGGACTAAACATTATTTGGAGTAATTTAAAAAACATTTAATTTTTTATATATATTTTAAATATCTTAACCCTACCTGAAAAACTAAAAAGCAATTTATTTATTTCGAAGGCCTGTCGTTATTTTTTATTTGTGCTATCATTAGTAATTTCTTTATTTGTTCTTATTTTATTATTAACTGCATAGCCTCCTTGTAATTTTTTTTATTCAATTTAAAGTTTTAAATCAAGCTATCTCGTGTTACTGCACCAAAATTAGCCCACTGTAAAATAAAAAAAACACGGAGTGAGCAAAAATTTGTGAGATAGCTAGTTATAATGGTAATTAAATAATGTTTACATTTGTATAAAAGCCTACATTAAAATCTGTCAAATAAATTGGTCTCTTCATTAGAAATTACCCTACTGATTACCACCATTGGTTTGAGGAACACATTTTTATAATATAAAAAGTATCTGTATGACATTATATTCTGCAGTACTTCCCTGCTGTACCGAATATCTATACTTTTCAAATTATCATATCGAATTTAGAAATTCAAATATTGTGACAAAATAAATTTTGTAGGGTGCCACAAGTTTGTTAAAATTTCAAAAGGGTGCCGCGACTAAAAAAAGGTTGGGAAACACTGCTAGAGCATAATGAGAGAGTAACAAGCAATTTTTAAGACGGTAATTTCTGACACGGTAACACCCAAATAGCGCAAGGTTTTTTTTGGTTACACTTTACCTTGAAGGGGTGTGCATAAGACTGACATGACATCTTCATAATCATGACATGACACATGTTATGAATATGAAGGGTTTTTTTGTTTATGACAACTGTCATTAAGTGTAATTTGCTCAGTTATGTAATTTTTAATGCAAGATGACATTGTTTGAGATGTCTTTGTTGTGGGGTAAGGGTAGGGGTAGGGTTAGGTTAGGTTTAGGTCAAATAATGTCATATTTGCATTAAAATGACATAACTGAGCGAATGACATTTAATGACAGTTGTCATAAACATGCATTAAAAACCTTGATTTTCATGACATGTGTCATGTCATGATTATGAAGGTGCCATGTCAGTCTTATGCACACCCCTTCAAGTAAAGTGTTACCGGTTTTTTCAGCACAGCACAGGGGTTAAGAACAAGTGCAATCTTTTGATTGGTGTTATTTTTATTAATTCATTTATGATTTTGCTTTGTGGACTACTTGTAAACATCTGTTATGTGAAATTCAGTTTATTCAGGGAACTACTAAATAAAAAAAAGTGAAATTTTACGATCCCTCTTAATTTCTTATAATTATTAGCTTTCTGCAGATTCTGCAAGGTGTATGTAAACTTGTAACTTGGATATAAAAACCGGTATCATCAGCATAACAGTGAAATCTAATTATAATGTCTCTTGGGAGAGGTATACAAGGAGAAAAGCAGAGGACCTAACACTGAGACCTGTGCCACTCCATACTTGTGTTTGATGAGATATCTCTTCATTTACACAAAGTGGTAGCAGTCATGTAAATAGGACCCAACTGTGCTAATGTTTGTCCATAACTTCCAAAATATTTCTCAAGCTGTCCAAAAACTGCCATGGTCAATGTTGTCATATTCTAAAAAAGAGAGATGTAGCCATAATGAGATGCCAAAAGTACAGTTTTTGTGCAATGATGTGGCTTAAATCCTGACTGAAATTCTTCACAAACACGGTTTCTATGCAGTATTTCTAATAGTCTAGACATAAATGGCAGATTTGAGATCTATAAATGAGGTCGATAAATGACCAATTCCCCTGGGTCAAGCTGTAGGTTTTTTTATATGTAGTTTAACATCTGCCAGCTTGGCATGTTCTAAAGAAAACAGAGTTAATATTGAGTTTCTGAGATTACAAGGAAACCCTCTTTCAGTAGCTTAGTGTGTATAGGATCGATCATATATTTTGTTAATTTTTAAAGCTTTAAATGCCAGTGTTTGTCGTGTTTTTGCAGGTCATTAACCTGAGTATAACTTGTATTTGTCTCTTTTCGTCTTAGACCTGATGCCACTAAAAGAAGAGTTACTAAATGAAAAGGAAGCAAACGAGGAGAAACATCATGATTTCACAACTGGAGAAACTTTTAGGTGCTCACAAACTGAAATGACTTCTTCACAAAAAAGAGCTCAAAAGACAGGAACTAGACATTATTTCACCTGCTTTCAGTGTGGAAAGAGTTTCAATCAACATGAAGACCTTAAAGCCCACATGAGAGTTCACACTGAAGAGAAGCCTTTCACCTGCCAGCAGTGTGGAAAAAGTTTTACTGAAAGAGGAAGCCTTAAAAGGCACATGAGGGTTCACACTGGAGAGAAGCCTTACACTTGTCAACAGTGTGGAAGCAGTTTCACTCAAAAAGGAAGTCTGAAGAGGCACATGAGGATTCATTCTGGAGAGAAGCTTTTCACCTGCAAACTGTGTGGAAAGAAGTTCTCACACAAAGGAAATCTAAAGATTCACATGAGAGTTCACACTGGAGAGAAACCATTCATATGTGTTCAGTGTGAACAATGTTTTACACGTAAAGAAAGCCTTAAAAACCACATGAGGATTCACTCAAGAGCCAGCTGTTTCGTGTGTCAACAGTGTGGAAGGAGTTTCTAAAATCAAACCTTAAAAGCCACATGAGAATTCACACTGGAGAAAACCCTTTCATGTGCCATCACTGTGGAAAGAGTTTCACACTTAAAGGAAACCTCAAGACTCACTTGAGAATTCACACTGGAGAGAAGCCTTTTATATGCCAACACTGTGGAAAGAGTTTCAGGCATAATGTAAGTCTTAAGATTCATATGAGACTTTACACTGGAGAGAAGCCTTTCAGATGTCTTCAGTGTAAGAAGTGTTTCATATATCAAAGAGACCTGAAACATCATTTGCAAACTCATTCCGGAATGAAATTGCAGAGTTCTGAGTTTAGAAAATGGAGACATTTTAAAAATCACATGTGCATTCACTCTGGAAGAAGGCGATTTAATTGTGATCAATGTAATAAAAATTGTATTGTGCCGTCACACTTAAAGATACACCTGAAAAGTCACGCAGATGTGAGACGCTACTCGTGTTTCTTGTGTGGGAAGAGTTTTAAATGGCTTGGCAATTTAAAATGGCACCAGAAAACACGTATCTGTGTGAAATTAAGGCTACGTTCACACCACAAATGAAAGTGAGCCAAGTGTGATTTTCTGCTAAAGTAAGATTTTCTTTTTCTTTTGGTCAATCTGTTGACATTACCTTTTAAAGGTAGCCTGTATTAAATACGGAACATGTTTGAACAGATGATGTTATTACAACACTTCTCATGTCTTTAATTTGCATCCTTTACATACTAATTAAAAGATCAATAAAAGGACATAAACTGAATGAGGCAATGAACACTGCATTGCTTATTTAATTCATCTTTAGTTAAAGAAGGTACAAGTAAACATCAATATAGATTTGAAAATGGCTACTGTTGGGGGCCATCTGATGACGTCTAGAAGCTGGTTTCAGCTGCAGGTGTCTCATCTGCTGATCCTAGGTGTTTTTAGCTTATTGAATTAGTCAAGTCGATTTCATTTTCAAAATAGCTTTATTACAGGGCTCTGTGGAATACTTGATTCTGATTGGTCAGTCACCACATTCCGAGGTATATTATTTCCCGATAACAACTGGTAAAAGATAATAACACAGGCTCATCCGGGTAACTGCTATTCGCTTGCTGGGAACATTTTTTCTTCGTGGAAGCTTTGTTCTCTGTATAAATATTTATTGTCATCCTGGTTTTGTGGACTCGCTCTCTTTTTTCATACGAATGCAGCTGCTGCCATTTTGCGATGTTTGTTTTGTACACTGCAATGAATTGTAAGATAACTGTCAAACTGGTAAGATTTTAAAACAGTTTCATCTTAAATCAATATCTTCTATCTTTACAAAACAACGGGTCAAGAATGCTGCAATGGTTTCTTCACGTAATCATTGGTGCCCTTTGGATATCTGAGATGAAATACTCCAAGGCACTTGTATAGTAAAAATAAAAAGCCTTTAATTAACTGGGCTAAGTCATTAAAGGGGTCATATGATGCTTTTTTTAAAGATCTTTATTTGGTGTAACAGAACATGTTGACATACTTTAATGTTAAAAAAAACACATTATTTTCCACAAAATGTACATTATTGTAGGGTCCTCTAATGCACCCGCCTCCTCTCAAACGCTTATTTTTCTCTACAAAGTCCCGCCCTTTCCCGACAAGCAAGCAGTCTGCTCTGATGGCCAGCTTGGACCCAGTGCCTTGGTGATTGGCCGACACCGCACAAAGCACTCGTTCGGAAATGTAACGCCCCTTACCATAATCGCTTCATCTTTCAAAGTAAATATCAAGACAGTTAATAATGTCATTATTTTTACCATCAGTTCAAGCCGAAAGGGGAACAGAGTCGCGTGACAGACACTGTGATGAAGCTGGTATGTGTTTGCGGTACACAAGCCATGGTTAAGACAGCTTACTCCACTGTGATGTGACGCTGTCTGTCTCTCTCTTTCTCTCTCTCTCTCTTCCTCTCTCTCTCTTTCTCTCTCTCTCTCTCTCCCTCTCGCACACACACACGATTTGCAAAACTCCGCATTTGAACAGTCATAGCAAATACTTAAACTAATAACAAAGCATACTTACAGTTGCTGATTCAGAAGCGCCAGATTTTCATAGCAAAGTCAGAATGACCTCCTCTCCTAGGTTTACGAAACGTTCATCCATAAAATGCATTGCTGTTCTATTGTAAGTGATCTTAAAGATTCCTAAATGCGTCTACTTTCGGATGGCCAAATAAAGTGCTTTTGCTTTTGCACTGAATCATACAGCGTCTCCCTGACATGCTGCTTCCACACTAACTGCGGTTACTGAAACCACAACTTCTTTCTTTGCGTGAACATTTGGGAACATTATGCAAATTTTCCACATAGTGAGGTAGATATGTGGGGTGTGTTCGAACGAGCCGTTTTAGGGGGGGCGTGGCAGAGTCTAACTTTGATAAAGAAATATCTCTTTGGTTTTGAGACTTTAATCTTTGCAACTTCACGAATCTTATATATGCACGAACAGCTTGTAACCCCAAAGAGAAAGGAAAACTTGAATAATCCGCCTCATATGACGCCCTTTACAACAGTTAAAAGTGTAGATCTAAGCGTTTCGGCTACACAGCCTCCTTCAAGCCTGTTCTTTATGCTGTGTGGCAGCAGAAGTTGATGTGGATTAGTCTTATTCTTATTGATCTAGAAGCAAGAAGTTGGTGCCCATTTTCTTGTTGAAAAGTTTGTGCCTTATTTTGGTATAGTAAAGAAGTTTATTGGGGCTGTAGGTGGCCATATTTGTTTTGAACCTTTATATTCCTGTTTTAAAAAATAAGAGGATGGACAAGGGTTGGGGGGTGTTTTTTGGTTGGGTTTGCGGGGGGTTAACCTGGACGTTGAAAAAAAAAAAAAAAAAAAAAAAAATGGTCTCACATATGGGATTTCGAAGTGCTGACGTCACATAACTGCCAAATTCAAACTGCGCTTTGGCTGATGCTGAGATGCCGCTGCATTTGTCTTATAAGCACAACTATGCCGTGTTTTTAACTACATAATGTTTATTTTAGATTTCAGACATTTAAATACATATATACTAGTAAAACAATACATTTAGAATTCGTAAAATACACATGGATGTTTATGGAAGCAGCAATAACAATACATTCAAATATAATTTGCAGACGTGTTTTGTTAATATCAGATACACAGAGTGTAAGTAACTGTAAAGTTCACTCTATTCTTCTAGGGGAAGTCGTGGCGCTCTCTCCTCCTACTTTCAATACCATGACTGAGGTGCCCTTGAGCAAGGTGCCCACCGAACCCCCAACTGCTCCCCGGGCGCCGCAGCATAAATGGCTGTCCACTGCTCCATGTGTGTGTTCATGGTGTGTGTGTGTTCAACTGCTGTGTGTGTGCACTTTGGATGGGTAAATGCAGAGCACAAAATCTGAGTATGGGTCACCATACTTGGCCACATGTCACTGTCACATGTCACTGTCACACTTCACCCCGTTGACCGGGGGCCACTTACTTCGTGTATTTCGATAGAAACTGATCATTTCCGTGGTAAACTGACTGGAACTGCGGCGCAAGCAAACAAGGGGACACTTAATCTCAAGGAGCTGTGCTGAGTTCAAATTTCCATCTGGGCTGGCTCCAAACCAGGTATGGTAGGGACACACCACCAGACCTTTCCTCTCCACAGTGTGCCTATGAGCTTCCATGAGCTGTTTGGCTATTTCCTCATTTAGAAGTGCTCCATTTGGGGACTCTTTGCTGTGCTCGCAGTCAGTCGCAGTTTCCTTGCATCATGCCACAGTTGCGATGCACTCTGTACCTAGGTCTCTTTGGTCAACTTCTCCACCTGAACAGGGCTAAGTTGAACATAGGTCTCATAAAAAGTGAGACACTTCTTACAGGTTAGTGTTGTGCCATGTTCTGTATGTGGTATCTGTAGATCACACTGGCTCTGAGAAGACTCATTATCTAATCCGTAACACTGCTGAAGAGACCATCCGTCTGGTATCCCTGTTGACTGCATTCTTCTCACAACCTACATTAGAAAATTGCTATCGCAGTTGCAAACTAATAATACAAAAAAAAAAAAAATCGACATTTGAAGTAAAAACAGAATGGTCTGACTTTAGCTTTATGAAACTATAGTCAGTGTTGGACAAGTTACTCTGAAAATGTTATCTGATTACTGATCTCCTTTTAAAAGTAATCACGTTACTATTCTGATTACTTTATTTCAAAACTAATTAGTAATTAGTTACATTACTAGCTACGTTACTTTTTTCTCCATGAAATTCATGAAATCCCAGCATACACGCTGTGTATTCGTGTGTTATAATGAGAGGATTTGTGAGCACGCAAATTTCAGCACTGCATTGCTCAACGCTGCAACACTTTGTTATGAGTCCTAAATTATACCTTCATACAACTTGCACCTATTAATCGTTATTTTATATTGGTTATTGTTGCTTTTGTGCAATAGATGAATAACAAATGTATTTGTTTGAGATTTTTTATGTTTAGATATTTCTATTTTGCAGGAGTCCTGTGAATCATTTTATTCTCCCGCATCCCTCACACACACGAGTGTCTACCCGCCCGCAGCACCCGCACTCGCTCATCTTGTACCGCGCCGCACTCTGTTGCGTCGGGTCTCGCGGGAGCACTTCTCTAATCTACTGGCCCTTGACTTGACAGTGTGTGTGCTACATCCTTTTTACAATCTCTAGATTATAAAACACTGCATTCTGTCAGCAATGTAACGCGGCAGTAACGTATAGAGACCTCGGCTTTTAACTATACTCTAATTACTATTTTGAAAATTATAATGTGTTAAATTACGTTACTAAAAATGTAATCGAATTACAGTAACGTGTTACTAAGTAATGCTTTACTGCCCAACACTGACTATAGTACATTAGACATCTGAACGAAACAAAAACGGCAGATGGGCTGAATGAGACACAAATTCACTCTCTGACAGCAGGTGGCACTTTTTACCTTCCAAAGAATTGCAGCTGCAAGATCGCCCTGGTCTAGCAACACATTAGCATCCTACAACTGTTTGTATTTCACCTGACGTTGAAACTAATGCCCAGGCCCGGTGATGTGGGACTTTAAGACTCTGACTAGGTTCTATGTCTACTTTAAGGAAGACAAGATTGTGTCCCACCTCCTTTAACAAAAACATGAGCGACTTTATTACTGTGGAAGTACTGATAAGCCTCAGAGCTTTTCACATAGTTCATCGCTTCAACCGTCCTGTAGCAAGGGAGTCAATTGGGCCTTTCGCACCGCGGGAACCTTTTCATAGTACCAGTACTAATTGTGGAACTACCCACTTTTTGCCGTTTTTGCACCGCCGGAACTGGGTGCGATTTTTTTTTTTAGTACCGGACTGCCTTTTTCGAGTACCAAATTAGCTCCTACTCCGGAGCATGTTCTAACCAGCACAACTGGTACTAATTGTGATGTAAGTAGACATTGATTGGCCAAACGTGTACGAAAACGCCCTCACCCGCCATGATTTAAAACGCCATGTAAACATACTGTAAACATTGTGTCAACTTATTTAGCAAGTATGGAGAAAAGCGATAGATGGACGGACGCTGAAGTGCAGGCACTTGTAGCAAATGTAGCACTGCCAGTTGTCTTTGGAGATTCTTAGTCCTCCTTTCCGTTCTTTCAATCGCTTTACCTATACGTCGACGTTCCATGTCCATTATTGTGAAACCCGCGAGACACAACAAACGCAGCTCTGATCACAGCGTCCTCCATCCTCCTGTTGTTAATTTGTTGTTCTTTGTTTCTGTTGTTGACCGCCGCGCACAAATGACGTCGCTGTCGACCGGCGTACGTCATTTCTTAGTACACACTCTCGGTGCGAAAGCAACCCTTTAAATGATACTGGAAAATAGTTTCACACAAATGCGTCCACAGTACTTTTAAGTACTGAACATTTTAGTCTCTGGATCAAAGTGGTGCCGACAGGGGCCCAATAAAGTAGCTAAATTACTAGGTAAGTAATCTGAAGACCACTTCAACAGCCTCCCATCCCTCGAAGTAGAAGGGCATAGTTATGATCACATATTCCTTGAGGTTAACAAGGTTGTGTTCCCCTTTTTAGTTCCCAGCACTCCTAAGACAGGAATTAGCGTACCGCTATACCATAGACGGTTTATACCATTAGCAGTGTTGGTGAGTAACTAGTTACATGTAATGGAATTTCGTAATTTAATTACAAAATAAATGTAATACTAATCAGTTACAGTTACTGAGAAAAAAAAAAGTGTAATTAAATTACAGTTACTTATGAAATGTTAATGATTACAAAGGGGGTTACATCTGATTTTATTTCACACACATCCACATACAGATTTAATTAATTTCTTTCATAAATTGCAGTGACCGCTCTAAAATATGAAACACCAATATTTCATGAGTTTGTAACATGCTTATTCGATAACTCTTTTATTTCCTATTTGGGTTTATGTAGGCCTTATATTATATATATACATTTATATATCTATTTTTAGATTACTTGTTATTAGTTTTAAATCTGTATTTTAACAACCTCAGAATTATCGTAAAGTAAAAAGAGGTGCTAAAGTCTGATTTTGTAGTGGCTGTGCTTTAAAATTTAATTATTATAATCTTAATTCAAGGGATAAAGGTTTTCGAAAGTGATAGTAATCAGTGTTGAGTTCTGTAAGGTTAACCCTCCCTGCTTTACATGTTTGAAAATGATTAACAGTTGAAAACATTAGAAATTTAGAAAAGTAATCAAATGTAATCAGTTACATTACTTTAATAAGATTGGAAATAGTTTTTTATACGTTTGTTGGGATAGGGTAATTTGTAATCTGTAACCTATTACATTTCCAAAGTAACCTTCCCAACACTGACAGTTAATATGAAAAACGCTGGTTCCAGCGTTTCATGGGGCGTAGGAATGAGGTCAATAGAGTTCAATGGAACTTGCAACCATAGGAAAACGCAGCCCTGGCTGGAAAACACACCAGTACAGCATTGCAGTAGAGCTTGGATGAGGAGCTGTGCCACGTATTCTGACAGAAAAGGGCAGATTTTCCTAATTTTGTAAAGCATGAACCTACACAACTGGACTGTTGTTGAGTGTGGGTGGAAAAGCTCAGTTGGTCTCCTGATAAGTGACAAATTCTCAGCTTTCAAATTCTGTTAATTTTATCATGAAAAGCAAACAATAAATGCCATTTTGGCGCTCTTTAATGCAGCGTGACAGATCGCTGTATCTGCCTGTACAGTTCAAGCAGCAGCGCAGAGTGCATGTGAACCGGTCATCTCTTCCACTTTACAGCAAATTAAACATGAACAAACATCAAAGGTATTTTGAAAGATACAGTTCATCTTACTTATATTACCTGTAATACATTCTTATATGTAATACTTCTCATGTAATCACCAAACCAGTGTTTCAGTTTTGTAAAGGTGTTAATAAAAAAACATTTATTTGAATGTGAATATTATAAATAATAAGTAGCAGTTAAATATAGCTAATAAGTATAAAATTAAAACATTAAGTTTGAGCTCTTTAGTCTGATGATGCTTGTTTGGAGGTGGGCCAGCTGTTTTGTCCCGCTGCTAATGTGATTTTCTGGGTGTTGCAGCATTTATTAAAACATGTTATATTATACCAACAGAATATGCCAAGAGTTAGGGTCAGAAAGACAGACAGGGGTCTGATTCAGCCAGATATTTATGAGAGGGCGTTTCTGGACATATCTGTCAGGAACATCAGTCTCAGGGCAGCTGCTAAGTTGCATGGCATATGTCATCATGTCACTTTGCTCATATACTGCAGGAGGAGGGCAGAGACCAGTAGGGAGAACATGTCTACGTCACGATGTGGTAAGATTTGCATAACGCCGCCCAAATGTTCACGCAAAGAAAGAAGGCGTAACTTTTATTCTCGCTGTAGTATTGTTGCTGCCGCCGCCATGTCGTGAAGGCACTGTGTGTTTCGTTGTGAAAGCGAAACTACTTTGTTTGGTCTTCCAAAAGAGGACGATATCGCTTCGTCATGCCTAGAGCTGATCCATGCTGGTCGCCGAGGAAATACTTCAACTTCGCGCTGTCGATCACTGGATCGGCTTTCACCGTGGATGAAGCGGAGTCCAGCCCGGGGTCGTCACATGTGGTTGCCGCAGGCATCACAGTATGATGAGAGGTGTAACATTTCCGTTACACGCTTGAAGAATTCGGCCAATCACAACGCATTGGATAGCTGGCCAATCAGAGCACACCTCGCTTTTTCAGACCAATGAGCTTTGTAAAAATCGACGCGTTTCAGAAAGGCGGGGCATAGAGGAGAAACAATAATGTACAGTATGTGGAAAATAATGTGTTTTTGAACCTTAAACTGCATAAACACATTTCATTAGACCAAATACACAAAATAATGTTTTTTAGCAGCATTATATGACCCCTTTAAATGTAGCTCACTCACACTTATATTTCTTAATATATTTGTCATTGTATCTAATGTGATTTTTTTATTGACAGTTTTATCTTTTTTTTTATTTTTTATTTTCTAAATTGTTTCATTTTCCACTGTCTCTGAAGCTGCTGCAACATATAAAAATCCCCAGTGCAGGATCAGTAAAGTCTTATTTTATCTTAATCATGTCATAAACAATCTCCATCTAACCATTTTTTTATATATATATTTTAAGTGCGCAAATTTGCATACGAATTGGCCAGCATATATGGCTGCAAATATTCAGAAGGATGGGATGCCACCAAGAAGGCGGGAAAGGACTGGCTCACCTCCTTCCTTGAACGCAACAATACATTAGCTATGTTTCCACCACCCTATTTTAATGCGCACTTTTAAGTATTGCATCAGTAATGAGTGATGGAAACGCCAAATTTCTAAAAGAAATCCCTTAATTCGCAAAAAAGTTTTTACGCTCACTTGAGGTGGTTTTCGACTTGTGCGAAAAAGGGTTGATGGGAGATGGAAATGCATTTTGCGAATAAATTCCTCCAAGCGCATCAAAAAAGTAATGTGACTGCGCTATGGGACGGCAAAACCTGACTAACCAGTGGACCGATCTTGTTCCACTGCATCTGAAATGTTGTTATGATCATTCGAAAATGCCCGAGCAAAGTCTGTCATCAAAGTATTGCCATTGCAGATGACAAGGGCTCCCAGAAATGTTTTACACGACTGCGTGCCACTCTGCAAAGCAATGATCCATGACCCTACCTTTCCGACTTCATGGGTTTCGTCTTTGACCCCCGGATCCGCTATGACACCGGCGCCAGTGAACTTGATAGCCGACTAGTACCCCCCCAACCCAATTCAAAACCAAGTTTTTTTGCACACATCTGTCCCAATTGTGAGTAAAATAAGGAAATGGAATTATTACAAATCCTCATAATTTATAGTTTTCATGACATACACTCTCAAGCACTTTGACGATACCAGCACCCTGTAAAATCTCACAAGGTACAATGTGAGGACTTTTGAAAGGTCATGGGGGGAAGGGCCAAAAAAAACAATTTTGGCTCATTTTGGATTTCATGAGAGATACACATTCCAAAAAAGTTGGGACAGGTAGCAATAAGAGGCCGGAACAGTTAAATGTACATATAAGGAACAGCAATTTACAACTTATTAGGTCAATTGGCAACATGAATGGGTATAAAAAGAGCCTCTCAGCACCCAGTGGGGCACAACCCCCGCTGGATCTCAGAAGTCAACCGATGGGGCAGAGGCATCACCAAATTCCCCCAATGCCCAGTCCCAGACCCCGAACGAACCCCCTTGCATATCGCGGGCCCCCAGCAGTATCAGAAAGGAGTTTCTCAGAGAAAATTGCAAAGAGTTTGAAGTTATCATCATCATCTACAGTGCATAATAACATCCAAAGATTCAGAGAATCTGGAACATTCTCTGTGCGTAAGGGTCAAGGCCGGAAAACCCTTAGACGGGGCGCAATAAGCCCCAACGTGAACGACGAGAAGATCACATACAGGAATGCTACTGTAATGGAGATCACAACATGGGCTCAGGAATACTTCCAGAAAACATTGTCGGTGACAACAATCCACCGTGCCATTCGCCGTTGACGGCTAAAACTCTATAGGTCAAAAAAAAAACGCCATATCTAAACATGATCCAGAAGCGCAGGTGTTTTCTCTGGGTCAAGGCTCATTTAAAATGGACTGTGGAAAAATGTTCTGTGGTCAGACGAATCAAAATTTGATGTCAAGTTCTCTTTCCGGAGAGGGAAATGGGATGCCGTCGTCATCCGGACTCCTCTAAAGAGGACAAGACAAACCCAAGTGGTTACAGACCGCTCAGTTCAGAAGAAGACTGGCAGCTCGATGGTATGGGGTTGCATGAGTGCCGTGGCAACATGGGCAGCATACACATACTGAACGGCACATCATGCTGAAAGGTATACAAGTTCTAGAACATAACTATGCTACAATCCAGATGCATGTGATCTTCAGGGAAGACCATTGCATTTTCCAACATGACAATGTCAGACCACATACTGCATCAATTACAAAATCATGGCTGCGTAGAAGAAGGATCCGGGTACTGAAATGGCCAGCCTGCAGTCCAGTTCTTTCACCCATAGAAAACATTTGGCGCATCATAAAGAGGAAGATGCGACAATGAAGACGTAAGACAGTTGAGCAACTAGAAGCCTATATAAGACAAGAATGGGACAACATTCCTATACCTAAAATTGAGCAACTTGTCTCCTCAGTCCCCAGAGGTTTGCAGACTGTTATAAAAAGAAGAAGGGATGCCACACAGTGGTAAACATGGACTTGTCCCAACTTTTTTGAGATGTGTAGATGCCATGAAATTTAAAATCAACTTAAATGTTTCCTTAAAATGATAAATTTTCTCAGTTTAAACACTTGATATGTCATCTATGTTGTATTCTGAATACCCCCAAATTGAAATGGGACCCTTTTGCTACACTATCATTTGCTATTCTGTGTTCGATTTACATCCACCAACGCGTCGTCAGGTGTAGTTCCAATAACTGTCTGGGAAAAGGGTTTGTATGAACATTATTATATTCTCCTACTTTTCTTAGTGATATTTAGTGCCAGTTTATCAGGAAGTGACGAATTTGTTCTCTTTGACTCTGATGGAAATGATGCTTTATTCAAAAATGTTTTATGCGATATTCTAGTTTTGCGCATAAGTTAAATTCGCAAATTTGGATGGAAACCCGGCTATTGTCTATTCGCCGACCTCAAGCCACCAGCATGTCCCATGCCACCAGCTTCAATAAAACAAATGTGACTGCTTTTTATAACAACCTGCAGACAGTTCTTGCCTGCTACCTTTTTGAAGCAAAGGACATTTGGAACGTGGTTGAAACAGGTAAAGTTTACAATTCATTAGACTAAAAAGCTAGAGTTATATAAAGAATTATATAAAAACACTACACACACACCTAGCTAAAATAAATATTCAAAAATCACTCAGATCTAATAGATAATAAACAAGTAAGCAAAAAGTACAATATGGCAACTATACACACACACCCGATCTAGGATTCAACCCTAACACAAATTGCGTCGGGCAACGTACCTTATCAATCCACAGTTGTTAGTCTTTTAAGGTGGCCGGCAATCCAAACCCACAGTCAAGTGCCAGAGATACACCTTCATCGCCACCACCCGACGGCATGCGCTCACGTCGCTAGGTGCAGTTTACCATCTGGGGTGAGGGGACATCTGGTGCCGCTCATTTTGCCGGCTCTGCAGTAAATCTTGCACACGGACCATCGTGCATCCCCCCAGCACACCATGAAACGTGGCACCCCCGTTCTTCCCAGAAGACGTTCCAGGACCACTTTGGGAGACCCCCACCGAATTCAGCGGCTGGTCCCATTGGTTCTGCAAATAGCTCAGGCTGGATGCAGGATACAGACTTTCTGGCCTTTCTCCAGCACTTTGCCAGACACACCCGTGTGACCCTGAAGTCGAAGGTGCTTCTCCTCCTCGGAAATCATTGGTCACACCTTTCTGTGGCAGCAATTGACTTTTGTCGGTCAAACGGCATAGTCCTACTATCGTTCCCACCCCACTGCTCACATCGTCTCCAGCCACTTGACAGGAGTGTCTTTGGTCCACTGAAGCGATATATAAACACGGCAGCAGATCACTGGATGAGAACACACCCTGGAAAAACTTTGACCATCTATGATGTTCCAAGCCTAGTGGCCACAGCTCTGCCACGAGCAGCGACACCCACAAACATAACGTCTGGCTTTGTGTGCACTGGCATCTGCCCTTTTAACCCAGATATTTTCGCTTAGCAGACTTATTTACTGCAGTAATGTCACAGATACCAGGTTTAAGGTTTTGTACTCCTCCCATACACAATAGGTACACATGTGGCTAATAACACATAAACATTTCAACAAACACCCACTCAGCCAGAGCCTGTTTGAGGGAGGGCTGCTGCCAGCGTATCCTGGTGGTTCAACCAGGGATGCCTGTTTAGAGTCTGCCATCCCTGACCACCCAGCTGTCTGTTCAGGTAAGATCAAATAAGAACTTGGTTAATCCCGAATGATTTGAGTAAAATAATAACTAAAATAGAATTGTGCACGATATTGATATAATTGTTTGTGTCTGCTAATTAAGCTGTCCCACCTGAAGAAGGGGGAAGATGTCTGCTTGATGTCCCAGGGAGAGCCGACAGGCACACTAGTCTAGGCCTGAGTTCCAGGGGCCTCATGTACAAAGTTGAATTCATACTAAAACATTGCGTACGGACAAAGCTGTAAAGGTGCGTACGCACAAAAAAAATCAGATGTATGAATCTCTGCGTACGCAGGATCCCATGCATATTCTCTTTGTACATCCCAATTAACGTGAAATTGAGCGCACATGCACGAGCACAACACCCCGCCCTGTCTCCTCCCTCAATTACAATAAATTTGATTGTGGTAATGAGTCCACTTTTCAAAAGCAAGCAGAAAGAAAATGTCAAAAACAAGCAGCAAGAAACGAAACTTTACTGAAAGTGAATTGGAGGTGTTACTATCAGAGGTAGAAACGAGAAAAAATATTTTATTTGGAACTTTGTCCTCTGGAATTAATAACAAAAGAAAAAACAATGAGTGGGACAGTTTGGCTGATGCCGTCAACGCGGTGGGATCGGAAAATCGCACTGTAAATGAGCTTTAAAAAAATGGTCTGATATAAAGGTGGAAGTTAAGCGAAGAACTGCTGCGCACCGACAAAGTGTGGGCAGAACAGTACAGGGGTCGATGAACTTACACCCTTTGAGCAGAGAGTTGCCTCGATTGTAGGCGACACTTTACTCTCCAGAATAGTATCCGTTGTGGTGGGAGACTCGGATTTACAGGACTAATTTCTCATTTATTTGCTTAACTTTGGTACACATAGCTTACCAGACCGCATTTAATTTTCAAATGCATGCAATATAGCTTACTAAAAGTAGCATACACCAGAGATTTTACATATCCATGGCATTTATAGCAAATGCGTATACCCATTAATAAGGAACAGACTCAAATCACAGTTAACATGTGCCTGTGTTTATTTGGACTTATATGGTGCAACAGCAGGAACATCCACTGGCACCCACTCGGAGTCTGCCCCTCCTGAGCAGCCAGGGCCCAGTGTGTCCAGTGTTTCCAGTGCTCCCCCCAGTGCTGAGGCCCGTCCATCTGGCCGCATCTTGACGCATGCTGTTCTGGAGTCACAACAGCAAATCATTAGGGCCATCTGAGAAATTAACAGTCACCTGAAAAATATCACTGACGCACTCACAGACATAAGCCACGCATTAAACGAATTGGTCAAAACATGAACTTGGTCTCTGATTACTATTTATACTGTCGCAATCACATGTTGACGGGCCTGAATGGCTTGTTAGTTGGGCTGCACATACACTGGTCCTGGGTCGGGGTCATCTGGCGGTGCCACCACCTCACCAAGTGGTATGCCGTGCCTGTGCGCGACATTGTGCAGCTCACCACAGGCCAGCACGATGCGGCACACCTTCTCAGGGCGGTATAACAGCATCCCCCCGGTCCTGTCAAGGCAGCGCCAGCGACATTTCAGCTGCCCAATTGCCCGCTCTACCACTGACTGAGTGCGAGAATGTGCATCATTGTATCTGCGCTCTCGGTCAGTTTGTGGGTTGGTGAGGGGGGTTAACAGCCACGCCTTTAGTGGATAACCGCGGTCTCCTAATGGGCAGTTGAATAATTAAACGCAACAAAAAACAAAACCACCAGCAAGAACACTTTACGCATAGGGACCATAAACTTTAAATTGCATCAACACCAAGAGCCACCCATAGCGAACCTGCAAAGATTGAGACTCATCCCAACCATGCTGTTTGTAGGATGTATGAACCATGGGTTGACCAGGCCACTTGCACAATATTGTTAGGCCGCATTTTGGCATCACATATTATCTGCATTTATGATGGAAATGCTTCCTATTCACTATGAAAATCTTCTTAAGAAGGCGCCTTTATAGCAAAGTGTGTGCAGGCTCGATCGATCGATTACATTAGGAAAACCGGCAATCGCTGCAAAGTGAGTTTAATGTTGGCTGGTCAACTGCACGTATGGACACCTTATATACCTGAGGTTACAAGCGGAGATCCCATCCATACAGCGGGCACTGCGCGGCTAAAGACGAATGAATATTTCCTGAGCGGTCTGCCAGTTCCCCTTTGGCACCACGAACCATTGTGCCAGAAAACAAGTGTTGTCAGCACCTGTAAGGCAAACGGGTATCAGGCGTTGGCTCCCGTTGTCTCTCTCTCTCCATAATCGGACCCAAATCATCACCAGAGTCCAAGAGGATAGCCCCTGGAAAACGGAACACGGCTGATAACCAGTTATCGAGTGGGCCTGAAAATCATGTGGTCCCTAAAAACTCGTTATCTTCGGATTCATGCATCTGGCAATGTCCCTAATAAGGCACGCTGCCATAGCATATAGCTAAGGTTATCAATTTGCACCAGTATTTTATATGTATTACTTAATTGCATAATTGATCTAGAATCATTCCCTGAGGCTCGTTGTGACAATAGTTGGTCAATTATTTATAATAAAATTAATCGGCAGTGTTTCTCACAGGTGGCGGTTGCTGCAATAAAGACTTCGTAGAAACAATGTTAGTCTAATTGTTTTAAAATTCATCTCTCTCGCTCTGGAGTCGCCAACGACACCCCAAAAACACAAGAAGCCTGATACAGTTAGCACGCCAGACATGAAGTGGCCAGGGTAGGAACGCACACACTGCCCGGACCTCACCCGTAATTTCCCCTGTTAGTACCCCCATCCAGCCCACATAAGCGTGAAAGCTCCGCCGGTACGCAACCGCTTTTTCAGACTGCAGGCACGCACACGAGTGATAATGAGGCCCAGGACTTCTGTCCAGGCATCACGTCCCAGAAGCTGCTACGTCCCTTCCAGGATCGAGAAAGGACACAAAGCGAAGCCGGCAAACCAGGAAGGGTGAGTTGCCATTGGTTTGCTTGTCCTGAGTATTGCTTAACATGCTGCCTGCTACCATGTGGGACAGAGAATGAGCAAAATGGCCTGGAATTTATACACCAATGTTGACAACAATTTTCTCACTTTGAACTGTTGACCCACCGCAGGTAGTTCACAACACAGCCGAGGACTCCACGGGGACTATTCCGGGGACGCGGCAGCTTTGGCAGGGAGGAGCACAAAACAAGAGGACCTACAACAGAAGCCGCTTCGCTCCCCCACCAGGAAAGGCTCCCCACACACTACTCGAAAACACCACCGGACACCCACAGGATGTGCCAGACACCCACAAGGCCCATGAGGCATGTCTTGTGTGTGGGAAACATTCAACTCATCCTTGCATGGGGACGTGTGGGTGCAGTGTCTAGTTGCCAGACCGCCTGGTCACACGAGGCATGGCACTGAGGGTCAGAACATTATATATGTCACCGTGACAATGAGTAGGAACAATGCCTTTTGTTAGTTGTTGTGTTTGTTTGTACTGTTTATCTGTTAATGCCTGTCAGGTTTTTATCCAAATGAACCTAGTGTTGTGGCACGTGTGTTTTATGTCGGGTTACCTTTGATGATTGGAAATTTAACTGAAAATGTAATTTAATAATTTTGCAAAGATTAAAGGACCAAATATGTTTGCAGTACGTATTAACAAGGCCAGTCAGGTATATTTATAAAAAAAATAAGAGTAACACAAACAAAATCTAGGTTGTATGTTTGTGTTACTGTTGAACTTTGTTTACTCTTGTTTTGTGTTACTTTCGTCCCAACAGATGGGTCAAAAGTAACAATGTACAACTTATGTTCAAAGTGAAATTATACTGAAGTCGTTTTACATTTGTACAAAATACCACCTGGTATTGATAGACCACACTTGTGAGTTACTGACCACAGCAAAAATATATCTCCATCTAAAACATTATCTTTTAAAATTACGTTTTTCTGAAAAGTGGTACTTTCGCCCATGCTCTCCGATAATAACCATGATATATAAACCCTGATCCATGAAGATAAATGAATGAACAAATGATTATAAAAGAAAGTTGCAAATGTATGGTTGCTCTCTTGAAACAAAACACACACAGTTTGCATTAGAGGATCCTCCGAGCCTGTACAGTATAGTGAAGCCTTTCCTCCTTTGACATTCAAAATGACACTGGTCTCCTTCCCTGCATACCGCCAAAGCGACAGTGTTGGCATTAGCCATTATGCTTTTTTTGGCTAGGTTGCAGGCTTGCCTTCCTGAGGCTTTGGTTGTCATGTCCCATGCTGTGTTAAAGAAGGAAACAAAACAAAAGTAAAATATTCTATTTTTAAGCAGAATTGCTTTTATGAATTGCTGATGCATTTAGCCAACTAGAAACACATTTTCAACTGTACCCATTAAACACAGTGCATATTTCTCAAAATGCTATGATATCCGTATATTCTTCATGTTACAAAATAAGCCAGTTATAGATATAAGAGTTTAAAAATGTTTCATTTGTTAATAAAGGCCCAAAGTAAATGCTATGATAAAATTGTTGATCAATGTTGGATGTAGAGATGAATTATTCTTAATTCTAATTGTTAATGAACTGTGTGGTATCACAATTTATACTTTATACCACAGCACTGAACATTGCTTTGATTAAATTCAAGAACTAAAGTGAAATAAGTATGTAAAATGGCTTTCTAAGGCACTTTAATCTTTGCTATAAGTGGTTCTTGCTAGGCTACTCTAATGCTGCGTTCAAGTCCTCCTGGGACGTTGTTCGTACTTACGAGTTGACAAGTCGTAATTACGACGTCAGGTACGTTCAAGTCAGTTTAGTCGGCACAAGATGGCGGTGTACCTTCTTTTAATAAATTACAAGAAAATGCAACAGGGTCTGTTGACTCTGCTTATAGAAAATGAAGAGCAAAAAACTCGCATCAGGTGTGTTTTGCGTTTTTAATATTTTTAAAACATGCAACATGGCAAATCAAAAGATTTTTCACCTATAGGTGCAAAAATGATAGCATTTTTTTACTTGGATTTCATTAACTAGCTGCGTAACAAGAACATGACCAATTCAATTTAAACAAAAATTGACCGTCAACTACAGACGTTGCATCCATGGATTCCGCCATGTTTCTCACTGAAACAAACTCGGGGCTTAAAGAAAATGTCAAGTTTCCCACTCGTAATAACGACTTTGTGGTGGCGTTCATGTGCGTTCAACTCGTAAATACGATCTATCCGACATGACTTGAACGCACCATAATGCATTATGTATTTTAGTATTAAAATACATAGTATTTAGTAGTATTTAAACTCTACCTGATATGGGTACGACTGGAACAAATACATGTGTTGTATTTAAGAACTAATTGTGGAAAATATAAGTTATTTTTTATATTATTATTAGTAGTCAGTTGAAAGAAACAGCACATGATGACAAAAATATTTGTATAACTAGGTTTTGTATGGTAATGTAAAAAGCCATAGTTTTAATTAAAGCTGTAATTTTCGGTACGTCGCTGGAATAATTAAAATCACAATCTGAATACTGCTGTCATAGAGTATGTTTTATATTTTGTTGTTTCCTATGTAGTTTGAGCGTGTGAAGGGGACTTTTATTTTGGTCTGGCGATGTGACGTCATAAAGCCGCGTCGCGCTGCTGCGTCTGTGATTCAGCTGAAGAAAGGTTTGTTTTTAAGCATTTAAATCGAGAACTTTCCGACAAAATAATAGTTTTAGAAGAGCTGTAAAATCAACGTTTCATTACTTAGTGTATTATTGTTATATGTAACATGTACTGTGTACAATCCACACGAGCAAGTTAACCAGGAGTTTTGCAGGTTTTATAAAGGTAAATGTAGCCCAAGTCTTTTTTTTAAAGACCCCTTTTCAGATTTTATTCCTTAAACTGCTTCCTTAGTTTATTTTTTAAACTAAACTAAAAAAAAAAAAAATGAATGGACTGAAGGGAACATAAAATGCACATTTTTTAAATGTAAATGTCTAGGGAGCATACAATGAGTTGTATTAGCAGTTAACAATTAAACGCATGTATTGAAAGTACCACTCTCAACTGATCTCTATTACTATTGAATTATTTAATGTAAAATTGACATAAGCAAAATGACAAAATAAGGCGTGTTTTCTGTGAAACTTAAAATGAATTATGAATGAATGATGCATTTATTATATAGCGCTTTATTGTGTATTGTTGTACACCCAAAGCGCTTTACAATCACCTCAACTAATTAGTTTGATTAAAACGAGAACAAATATCTGCTAATGGGCTCAGAATCATCAACTTAATTAAAAGGGGAAAACAGGTTGTTGTACCCCTTTAACAGATATATATTCTTGTTTTAAACATGAACGCACTTAATTCTTATTATATCTTAAATCACATCCTGATTAGCATGTTTAGATGTTCATATTGGAAAACAAAAAGTGTCATTTTGCAGTGCATGCACCATCTAATGCCATGACTGTGAATTTAAGTCTTTCTGCTTGTGGTTTAAGACCTTTTAATGTCATTTTTTTTGTAAAAAAAAAATTTTTTTTTTGTATTTTTTTATTTTTTTTTTTTTAATTGTGGAAAGGTGCATTAAGACCTTTTATATGGCCTGCAAAACCACGATAAAAGAAAAAATGGTGCATCTCGTTTTGCTTCTTGTATCGTGAATTCTAAACACCAATTCAAGTACTAAAGGGTGAAGCAGACATTTTCTGTTCAGTTGAGTTAATTGCTTGCCAAAATGATTTTGTTTCCCTTTTTATTATTCCACTCTTGTCTTGCCAGTGCACTGACTACTTAACTAGGGAGCTAATTGAGATGCACCCAAAATATTTAGTTTGAATTTATTTTTTATGTTAATTATTCTCATATTAAACATGACAATGTATTCAAACACACAGAAACCCCCCTGGTGAAGCAACCGAGATCCACCTGATCCACGCACTATTATAAAGATGGCGTTAATTAAGGAGGAGAGTGAAGACATTAGGATTGAAGAAGCATTCAGTGTGAAACAAGAAGATACTGAGGAACAAATAGGTTGGTTTCCATTCTCAAAGCTGAACTCCTTATTAAAATGTTGACCTCATTAGAAATGAATTATACTTTGAGTGGCCAAATCAAAGTGATTTTATTTGATGTGGAGCGGTGGACAGACATGTTGAGATCACATGACCAACCAAATACTAAATGCTGCCTTCATGCCCGTCTGGGAACCTTCTACTTGCAGGTTGGGCATTTATTACAACATTTTAAACATTCATATAGAATAAGTCTTATATATATATGATATATAGATATATATAATATATATACTAATATCTATAGATATCTTTTTTTTTTTTTTAATTAAGTAATTTATATATATTTCATATACTAGATTATATTATTACTTCTACTTAAATAACCATCCATTTCTTATTTGCCTAATTATGAAACATATCTAAACAATTTGTTTTGCACAGAGCAAACTGTGAAATGTGAGTACAACAACTTTGTTTGTGGTCTAATATAGTTTTTTCTTCTTCTTGGCAATCCTCAAAAGTGCTCCTGTAATCAAACTGGTGTCCTGTAAAACAACTTAAAAAGGAGGTGCTTCAAGTCATATCATAAAATTGTATTTACAAATTAAACCCCCTGAACGCCAAACAAACAAAAAAACTTCAAAATGTGTTTTCAAAAGATTTATTTTTGTCGACTGATTTTTGAACGACTTCTAATTTTTTTTGAAGTCGACTTTTATGTGATGAAAGTCGAAGTCGACTAGTCGCTGATTTTTTTCAGTTTCTAAGCTTTTTTATTGAGAAATCACAGAACAGTGTTGACAATACATTTCTGCGCTGAATGATTCTGTGTGTGTGATGTACGCGCTACTGTCTGTAGCTATGTGTGTGCGTTACAGTGCAGATTAGTGCAGTGCAGTGCATTAGATTAGAATGGCGATTAATTTACCTGTACAATAAGTGGTTTAAAACATGCATTGTCCCGTTCAGTTTCGAGCATTCAGTAATATAATCACACGTCTTGTGGGGCGCTTTCGGAGTATGCATTTATTTGTAATTTTAACTGTTTGGAAACTTGAGCGTAAATGTGGAAGTCCTTCAAAGATTTCTTATCCTGTTGCGCCCTCTATAGGACCAGTGACTAGTCAACGTCAAGCTTAAAGCGTCATGGCAGAGCATTGAAGTCGATTAGTCGGTGCAACCCCTAGTACACGTAGCAAGTTTTTTTTTTTTTTTTTAAATCATATAATAAAAAAAAAATAAAACAGAATAGAAAAAGAATAGAGCAAACTAGTGTTAGAGGCCCTTTTTGCTTTTGTTAACATCATAAATCAGAAAGTCAGAATTATAATTGTATAATAAATAATAAGAAAACAAATAGATAGAATACAAAATTATTAGAGAAGCAAGTGTTAGTTTTATTTATTTTTTTAAGAAAAACAAGCAGTTACTAAATAGAGTGCAAAAGGGGCAAGTTTTATTATTTAATTTTTTATAATAGAGAGTGGTAGAGTTAGAGGGTCAAATAAAGATGGAAGAGATGTGTTTTTAGCCAATTCTTGAAGATGGCTAAGGACTCAGCTGCGCGGATTGAGTTGGGCAGGTCATTCCACCAGGAGGGAACATTTAATTTAAAAGTCAGAGAAAGTGATTTTGTGCCTCTTTGGGATGGCGCAATAAAGCGGCGTTCACTTGCAGAGCGCAAGCTTCTAGAGGGCACATGAGTCTGAAGTAATGAATTTAGGTAAAGGGTTGTGCAGAGCCAGTGGTGGTTTTGTAGCAAACATTATTGCCTTGAATTTTATGCGAGCAGCTATTGGTAGCCAGTGCAAATTGATGAACCGAGGTGTGACGTGCATTCTTTTCGTCTCGTTAAAAATTAATCTTGCTGCCGCGTTCTGGCTTAATTGTAAAGGTTTGATAGAACTGGCTGGAAGACCTGCCAAGAGAGCATTGCAATAGTCCAGCCTGGACAGAACAAGAGCTTGAACAAGGAGTTGTGAGGCATGTTCCCGAAAGAAAGGGCCTGATCTTCTTGATGTTGAATAAAGCAAATCTGCAGGACTGGGCAGTTTTAGCAATGTGGTCTGTGAAAGTCAGCTGATCATCAATCATAATTCCAAGGTTTCTGGCTTTTTTTGAAGGAGTTGTGGTTGATGTGCCTAACTGGATGGTGAATTGTTATGAAACGATGGGTTTGATGGAACCACAAGCAGTTCTGTCTTGGCAAGATTGAGTTGAAGGTGATGGTCCTACATCCAGCAAGAAATGTCTGTTAGATAAGCTGAGATGCGAGCAGCTATCATCAGATCATCAGGATGGAATGAGAGGTAGAGTTGGGTGTCATCAGCATAGCAGTGATATGAAAAGCCACGTTCGCATGCGAAGCCTTGTAGACAGAGAAGAGAAGTGGTCCAAGGACTGAGCCCTGAGGCACCCCAGTAGTTACGTATCAGTTTAACATCAATTTATTAAAAGTTTAAAAAAATTACATGTTTAGGGTCCCTTATTTTTTATTGTTAGCATTCTGGGTTTTAGCATGCCTTATTTGAATGCATAAAAATTAGGAATGCACAGGAATGAAAATTCTTGGCCGAACCTGAATCCGAACAAAATGAAAAACTGGGCCGAAGGCTGAATACCAAACACCGTTTTTAATATTTTTTTTCCTCATGTATTTTTTTCAATGAAAAAAATCAGTTACAAAACAACAATTTAAAAATATTATATATACTTAACACTGAACCCTCTACAACATACCAACAAAGCCACCAAGTTTTGGTCATTTGAGCCCCTCTTCTTGAATCAGGGGCATGTCTTTATTTTACTGTACGAATAAATGCAGCCTTGCTGAGCAGAAGAGGGTTCTTTTAAAACATTAGAAAATATTTCAGATTCCACAGATACAAATCTATTACAGATTTGAACACTATGTGTGAATGTTATAATAAATGTATTAATATAGCTGTTGTAATTATTATTATTGTCTTACTTTTTTATTTTATTTTACAGAACAACAGTAAAATTACAATACTAACATTTATGAATGTTGATGGAGCTTTTATTTTGGCAGAAAACCCCCAGGAAGACTTCAGTGCTTCTTTTTGTTGACAACAGCAGATTTATAAATGATTCTCATTAAGAATTTGGGAAGAAGTTTGTTGCACGTATCACATTGTCACATCCCTGCCTTAAAATTCATAAAAATATTACTGAGCAACTGACGAGTAACGCTGTTTTAGTGCAGATTTTTATCACACTTTGGACTTTGAACTCTGGCTAACAAGCAAATAGCGCCTCGAGCTCTTGCAGCGCTATTTGAATAAGTACAATTCATGTGTGAATTAGAAAACATAATATTCTGCAGTTTATTTACTACTTCTTTGAGGCCATTTCGCAATTTCAATCATCATCATACAGTAACCAGCAACAACCACCCCTTCCACTTCTCATCGAGACATGAGATGCAGCACTAAGCAGTCTCTTGCTGTCTGCGCTTGTAATCATTTATCATTTATGTTATGTAAGCTGATATATGTTTCTGCCGGGGGGTGATCAAACCCCCCAACGTGCATTTATTATTAAAACTCAAAAATTATACACATTTTCACCGCTGTTTCCATGACTAAATAATAACATGCCAAAGTTATCATACAGAATAGCAAAAAATAATAATATACAGTATCGCCCAGAATGGTTACAAGCACCCCTCCCACATTTTTGTAAATATTTTATTATATCTTTTCATGTGACAACACTGAAGAAATGACCCTTTGCTACAATGTAAAGTAGTGAGTATACAGCAGTGTAAATTTGCTGTCCCCTCAAAATAACTCAACACACAGCAGGGGATATGCCGGTATAACATTTCCATGTTGCGATTAATTGCTAATGCTTTTATCACGGTATACGGTATTATCACGATATTGAAATTTAGTTTTAAAAAAAGTGCTGTCATAATCCATATAACAGGTTTAATAACTTTTCTCTTATAACAAAAATAAAAACAACATTTAAATGCAATAAAGCAATACAAAAAAAATGTATAAAGTTAAAAGTTTTAAACAGATTAAAGTGCAAAAGAACTATAAAAACCAATAGGTATCACTTTACAATAAGACCTAATTAGTTAACCTTAGTTAATGCATTAAAATTCACAATGAGCAATAGCTACATTTTCTACAGAAGTTATTAATCTTTGTTTAAAAAATGCAAGTCTTAGTTCATGTTAGCTCATTATATAACACAGTTGCAACTTTCGATTTTTACAACGTGTTATTAAATATTGGAATATCTAAGATTAATGAATGTTCAGAAGAAGTTTTCAACTAAACAATTGGTTAAACAATTGTGAATGGTTTGTTAACTAATGTTAACTAATTAAGCCCTAATTTAAAGTGTGACCGAACAATAAAAAATCAAAACACTTTCAAACAATACCTAGGGCATGTTGTAGTCCAGATTAAAATGTAAAAAAAAAAAAGTTTGAAAATAAATAGCCTATTAAGTCTAAGTATTTAAGTATTTGGCGCTGTGATGAACACCATATAGAATACACAAATCTGAATGGCTGTTTAATCATTTAAACATGATTTCAGAAACCGAATGTCTCTGCTAGCAGTTCGGCTTGTTACAGGGTTACTGGCCACACAAGTGAGTACACCCCTAAAGTGAAATGTCAAATTGGCCCATTAGCCATTTCTCTTTCTCTCCCCCGTGTTACGTCACTCTTAGTGTTTACAGTCTCAGTGTGATGGGGACAGGTGTGTTAACTTTCTCTAACATCCACCAGCTCCGTGATGTCGTTATGGAGGAGTGGAAGAGGACTCCAGTTGCAACCTGTGAAGCTCTGGTGAACTCTCAAGAGGGTTAAGGCAGTGCTGGAAATTAATGGTGGCCACACAAAATATTGACACTTTGGGTCCAATTTGGACATTTTCACTTAGGGGTGTACTCACTTTTGTGGCCAGCGGTTTAGACATTAATGGCTGTGTGTGGAGTTATTTTGAGGGGACAGCAAATTTACACTGTTATCCACGATTACAAGGATTAACACTCACTACTTTACGTTGTAGCAAAGTTTCATTTCTTCAGTGTTGTCACATGAAAGATATAATAAAATATTTACAAAAAAACGTTAGGGGTGTACTCACTTCTGTGAGATACTATATGTATGTGGGTGAACTGATTATTTATTTGTATATATATATATATATATATGCAGTGGTGTGAAAAAGTTTTTGCCCCTTCCTGTTTTTTTAATTGGTTGCATATTTGCCACACTTAAAAGATTAAAATCATCAAACAAATTTTAATATATTTTACACAAAGCTAACCTGTGTAAATACAAAACTGCGTTTGAATTATGATTTCATTTAAGGTAAAAAATCTGTCCAAACCTGCCTGTCACTTACGTGAAAACAGTGATTGCCCCCTAAAATTAAATTAACTGGTTGTGCCCCCTTTGCAGCACCCAACTGCAATCAAGCATTTGCATAAAATGGCATGAGTCCTTTTCAACATAATTTTGGCCCACTCTTCTTTGCAGATTTTTTTTAATTCAGCCACATTGGAGGGTTTTTTGAGCATGAATGAACTGTTTAAGCATCTCAATCGGATTTAAGTTTGGACTTTGATTTGGCCACTCCAAAATTTTAATTTAGTTTTTCTTGAGCCATTCTGAGGTTGATTTGCTGGTGTGTTTGGGATCATTGTTTTGCTACATAACCCAAGTGCGCTTGAGGTTGAGGTCACAAACTGATGGCCGGATATTTTCCTTCAGGATTTTCTGATAGAGTGCATAATTCATTGTTCCGTCAATTATGGCAAGTCGTCCTGTTCCTGAAGCTGCAAAGCAGCCCCAGATTATCACACTACTACCACCATGTTTGACTGTTTGTATGATGTTCTTTTTTATGACATGCTGTGTTGGTTTTATGCCAGATGTAACGTGACACACACCTTCCAAAAAGTTCAACTTTTGTCTCATCAGTCCACAGAATATTGGCCCAAAAGTCTTGAGTGATAAACAAGATATTTTTTGGCAAATGTGAGACGGACCTTTGTGTTCTTTTTTGTCAGCAGTGGCTTTTGCCTTGGAACTCTCCCATGGATGCTGTTTTTGCCCAGTCTTTCTTATTGTTGAATCATGAACACTGACCTTAATTGAGGCAAGTGATGCCTGCAGTTCTTTAGATGTTGTTCTTTGTTCTTTTATGACCTCTTGGATGAGTGGTCTTTTTGCTTTTGGAGTAATTTTGGTTGGCCGGCAACTTCTGGGAAGGTTCACCACTGTTCCATGTTTTCTCCATTTGTGGATAATGGCTTTGACCATGGTTTGCTGGAGTCCCAAAGACTTAGAAATGACTTTATAATCCTTTCCAGACTAATACATGTCAACTATTTTGTTCTCATCTGTTCTTGAATTTCTTTAAATCACAGCATAATGTGTTGCCATTTAAGCAAGCTTCACTTTGTCAGACAGCTTCTATTTAAGTGATGTCTTGATTCAACATGTCTGGCAGTAATCAGGCCTGCGTGTAGCTAGTGAAATTTAACTCAGCTTTCTAAAAAAATGTGGTTAATCACAATTCTTTCATGATTTAACAGGAGGGGGAAATAAATTTTTCACGTAGGGCCACGTAGGTATGGACAGCTTTTTTCCCTTAATAAAAAAAAAATCATCATTTAAAAACTGCATTTTTGTATTTACTTGCATTATCTTTGTGTAATTTAAATTGGTTGATGATCTGAATCTTTTAAGTGTGACAATATGCAAAAAAATAAAAAAACAGGAAAGGGGTAAAAACCTTTTCACAGCACTGTATAACGTTATATCTTTCATAATTCTATATCTATATATATTAGAATAAACCCACGGGATTGGTGTTAGGCTGTCAATGGTTTTTGTTTTTCTCTGAGAGTTTTAAATGCTTCCTCACTGCTGACATGTCTGCTGCATTAGTGCGCGCCTCTATTTGATCACGTCACATCATTGTTCAGTACAATTAATTAGTTTTTGTTTTTTTCAAACCTATCCGGCCGAACACCGAAAGAGCTTTTTTTTTCTATTTTTGGCAAAATAATTTCAGCTGCTGAACATTCGGTGCATCCCTACTTTCAGGTGTTTCTTAAGTCATTAGCTCATGTGCATTTAGGGCTGGGCATATGGTATGGTGGTATATATTATGCCGATGATATATATTGTCTATTGTATAGAATTTGTAATATCGTTTTCATCACGATATGTAAATATATTCATGTAGTACAGTACTACTTATTTAGAGTGATAAAAAATCATCCATAAATGAGAAAATAAAGCATAGAATGCAAATAAGTGTAAAAAAAGTACATTAAGCCATGAAAAAAAGAAAAATCTCAGTGTGCTGTTTGCGCTGACACAACCGAAGTGCGCACACATAAAGCCGTCTCTCTGACAGCATACAATCCCAAATTCAGTTCTCTTTTGTAACATTGTGCTTGAATGGTCAAACACACATAATTGTTAAAATTACCATCATGTAGAGTATTCACGTAAACACAGTCAGTTATGTCGTAATTAAACGTAAACAGCTGGGTAAAAACTGGATGTGTGTTAGACTGCTAGATCCATGCGTTAGGTCTTAAAGTGAGATATATGTTTTTGGGTTACTTGTAGCATACTCTGAGGCTTTATACACATTTACTCAAGGATGTATATAAACAACAGTAACAAATATTTGTGAAAAGTCATGTGGCAGATATGAAGGGCACAATGATGCTGACAGCAGTTAAGCACTTTGGGAACACATTCTTTCTCTCAAAAGGACATATTTTTACAATATCTTTGATTTACATATAGACCGAGTCCTCCATCTGAGAAACCGTTTTCTCAGTCGTACATATACTCCTCTTTGCCCTTGTTTTCTGAGTCTACAAGGTTGATCATGATTATTCTTTCCACTCTGCAAATCAAAACGGTTCAAGTTGGGTAGAACTAGGTCCGTTGGAGTTTCGTTGACCTGAGGGATATTCCACTACAGTAGAAATTCCCTACCGCCTGCGGCTGTATGCAGTGTGCGTACCATGAGCACTACAGCTGACCTGAGAAACGTTTGCCCTGCAAATATTTCAGCAGTTATTTTTTGCATTTACATTTATTCATTTAGCAGACACTTTTATCCAAAGCGACTTCCAATTGAGGAAAACAACAAGTGATTCATCATAAAGAGGCAAATAAATAAATAAACACAGGACTCGTAATACAAAGTTTCAGGCATTGTTCAGATTAGTACAAGCTAGACAGGGAGAGATTAAGGAAAGAGAATGTCATGCCTTTGTCATGCCACTAATTATGAATTATTTTGAGTCGGTTCTTTCACTGAACTGACTAAA
This sequence comes from Sinocyclocheilus anophthalmus, assembly GCA_018155175.1. Classification (NCBI taxonomy): domain Eukaryota; kingdom Metazoa; phylum Chordata; class Actinopteri; order Cypriniformes; family Cyprinidae; genus Sinocyclocheilus; species Sinocyclocheilus anophthalmus. The sequence goes on along the minus strand of JADLZN010002643.1, from coordinate 476,666 downwards.
CAAATTTGCAAAATGGTCTGAATCGATTCACAGTCATTTGGACAGCTCTTTCACTGAATTATACGAAGCACACCTCTGTCAGTAAAACAAACAGTATTGAGATACCTAAGAACACAGATAAACGCTGCATGAAGTAGATTCAACTCTAAACGCAGTGTAAAAATGTTGTAAAAACAAACTTTTTACAACTTTTGTGCCCCGGGTTCGGGAAGAATTACAGAGCCCTCTCCTCGGACAGCACGCCACGTTTTGGATTCTTATCCACAAATGGCTGGTTTTTGGGCATGGGGATGTGCACTTTTACTGCGTGATAAATATAAACAGCACGTCACAGCCGTTTATATGCTCACTGTCGCCAAGTTATGACAAGAAATTGCCAAATATTAATTCTGCTGTTTAAAACAAAGAAACCGCGAGAAACTCTATATTTGTGAAGTGTATGCATGTCAAAAGATTAAATCCAATCAGAAGCTTGTGACATAAACGCGCACATAAACCCGATCACTTTATTTAGTGTTCATGTAAACACTACATTCAGATTCATCAATCGGAATGAATTCAGTCCGATTGAAACAAAAGTTGTGCATGTAAACCTAGCCACTGATCATTCGTTGGTTTTGATGTTTTAAAGGTGCCGCGTGTAATTGAGTGCTAGTGGTTAAAATGGGTACTGCACTACAACAGGAATGAGTGCAAATGTCAGTGGAAGGTGACGAGTCTTACACTGTAAGTTGATGAGTTAATATATCTGCGTTTTAATTAGGGCTGTCATGATCATGAATTTGGCTGACGAGAAATAATTGAGGTTGTCGATTAATTGTCTAGATTAGGGCATTGATGATTATGGCGATTAATTGTCTGTTTTATGGCTTTCACATAAATTTTTTATGCACATTGTTCATTAAATTTTTACAAAGGATTGTGATTAATTTGAATGCTTTCTAAGTTGTTACTTTGCACCTTTAAATACTGAAGTAATTATATATATAATCACGATACAAATAGATGTAGCATGAGCAGTTTTTGATTTAAATTTGATTGTATGATTCCATAAAACATCTGCACGAAATAAAAACAGCAGAGAATGCAAATTCACTCTCTGACAGCAGGTGGCGCTTATGGAACAGCAGATATAGTGTTTCCCTGATTTACCGCTGTAAACAAAGCAGTGCTGCGCTTTCAAACGCTACTTAAATATGCATTATGTATGAAGGGAAGAGGGACAAATTAACATCTAAACGTTTCTCAAAACCCTTCAGAGACACGTTCATATAAACCCCCACCCCAGTATGTATATTTTTCTTCTCTGCAACTGTTCTGGCTACATACACACTGTAGCTAAATTCGGTTTTCAGTTCACCTTTTACTCCTTAATCATGTTCTGTACACACATAATTCACTAAAATACGGGAGTGACAACTGCATTCACTTCCGAAAAATACCAGGAAGTGACAATCTGCGAGTTTGACAGAAAGCTATGAAGGGCGATAACAGGAAATGAACTGAACAACTAGTTGTTAATGAGGTTTTTAACGTGCAGAGATGTCTCTCTTCTGTATGTGTGGTGAATCACAGGGAAAGCAGTACGAGCCTCGACTCGTTCGTGTTGCCAGATCTTGCTAGAAAAATTAGCGAACAAGAACAAAACCATAAAAAACCCCCGAAGTAAATCCAAATGCTTTCTGCTGGAAATAAGACCAGAATGTAGCGACTCGTGTCTGCTCACTTTGATAACTCCATAAACCCGATCGCTTTATGATCCGAGCCTAAACAAAAGGCCCAAAAAGCACCTAATGAGTGATCATGGCAACACAGACGGCACGCATTCTGTGAGGCAGCCTGAACAAACATTAACAAAACCCAATGCCTCCGTCCACTGTACTTCGGCAAAACTGCTGAGCGTTTTGTCACTGTAATATAACTTTTGTCACAATAACGGATGCTAAACGCGCGAGACGGTAAAACGTTGCTATGGTTTCCAAGCTGTCAATCATCACAGTTTCGAGAGTGAGTCTTGTTCTGTACATACATGTAACGATAATTTAGGGGATTCACTCCCGCATTTAAATGCAGTTGTCACTCCTGAAACTTACAGTGTGTACGTGGCCTATATGAATGCGCTGCCTACTTGTGGCTGCTAAAGGAGCACAATAATCGCAGTTGTCTGAATTGACCGCGGTTAGATGAAATAACCGCGATCAGGCGGTTATTTAATAATCGCGACAGGCCTAGTTTTAATATGCCTCTGGTCATAGAGCTTTTGGATAAATGCAGAGGCTTTTTTGGTTGGGAGAATCTGCCATATCTGACCCAGTTCATTTGCTGCCTTCCATGGCTGTAATCAGCTGTGTTTTCTGGCAACTGGCAACCCAGGCTGTTGAAATACAATTGGGTAAATTGGCAGTGTGTGGAATCACACAGACCAAAACAAAAATGGATTTTCCAACACGGAACACAAAAATTGCAAAGTAGAACATCTGGCAGTAGCATTGTTTTTCGGAGAAACGAATATATGAACTTAGCATGTTTCCTATATATCTGCAAACATATTATGGTATTTTATGCTTTAGTGCAGTCCAAAAAATTCATACGGCACCATAAATGTCTAAATGTTTTAATGTCTTTTGCTGTTGGTCAGTAAACTGGGGATAACTTGTATTTTTCTCTTTTCTCCTTAGACCCTATGTCACTAAAGAAGGAGAGTGAAGTCCTAAATGAAATGGAAGAGAAATATCAGAATGAGAAACATGGAGAAAAATCTTTTAGTTGCACAAAGACTGAAAAGACTTCCTCACAAAACCGAACTCAAAAGTCAGGAACTAGTTATTTCAACTGCTTTCAGTGCGGAAAGAGTTTCAGTCAGCACGAAAACCTTAAAGCCCACATGAGAATTCACAATGGTGAGAGCCCTTTCGCTGCAGCAGTGTGGAAAAACGTTTACTGAAAATGGAAGCCTTAAAAGGCACATGAGAATCCACACTGGTGAGAAGCCTTTCAGCTGCCAAGAATGTGGAAAAAGTTTCACTCAAAAAGGAACCCTGAAAAGGCACATGAGAATCCATACCGGAGAGAAGCCTTACTCCTGCAAACTGTGTGGAAAAAGCTTTAAAGCAGAACTAAATATCAAGTATCACATGAAAATTCACACGGGAGAGAAGCCTTTCATGTGCCATCAGTGTGGAAAAAGTTTTAGACATAATGTGAGCCTCAAGACTCACATGAAAATTCACACGGGAGAAAAGCCTTTCACCTGCCATCAGTGTGGAAAGTGTTTCAGACATAATATAAGCCTCAACACTCACATGCGAATTCACACTGGAGAGAAGCCGTTCACATGTGATCAGTGTGGAAAGAGTTTCAGATGTAAAGTAACCCTTAATTGCCACATGAAGATTCATTCAAGAGAGAACTGTTTTATATGTCAACAGTGTGGAATGAGTTTTACAGATCTAGAGCGTCTAAACAGCCATGAAATAATTCACTCGGGAGAGAATCCTTTCAAATGTCATCAGTGTGAAAGGATTTTCCAATTCAAAAAATCCCTTAAGGCTCACATGAGAATTCACACCGGAGAGAAGCCTTACACGTGCCCTCAGTGTGGAAGGTGCTTTACATATAAAGCAACACTTGATTCCCACATGAGGAGTCACACTGGAGAGAGCCCTTACACCTGCAAACTGTGTGACAAAAGCTTCTCACACAATGGAAATCTAAAGACTCACATGCGAATTCACACTGGAGAGAAGCCATTTATATGTGTTGAGTGTGGAAAGAGTTTCACACGTAAAGAAAGCCTTAATTACCACATGAGGACTCACTCGAGAGAGATCTGCTTTGTGTGTCTATCACACTGGTGTGGATAACGAATTTGTTTCCGACGCCCCAGATACCTTACCGCTTAAGACGGCATGTATCATCGTTTGATTCACGCTGGTGAAAACACTTTGATGTGCCATCACTGTGGAAAGAGTTTCACACATAAAGGAAACCTAAAGACTCACTTGAGAATTCACACTGGAGAGAAACCTTTCATGTGCCATCAGTGTGGGAAAAGTTTCAGTCATAAAGTGAGCCTCAACACTCACATGAGGATTCACACTGGAGAGAAACCTTTCACGTGCCATCAGTGTGGAAAGAGTTTCACTCAACTTGGAAACCTTGGAGTCCACATGAGGGTTCACACTGGAGAGAAGCCTTTCATGTGCCATCACTGTGGAAAGTGTTTCATGTTTAAAGGAAACCTCAAGACTCACATGAGAGGTCATGCTGGAGAGAGGAGTTTTACATGTCAAAGAGACCTCAAACGTCATTCACAAACTCATTCTGTAAATAAATTACAGTGTTCTGCGTGTAACAAGACATTTACAAAAAGGAGCAATTTTAAAAATCACCAGCGCATTCACTCTGGAGAAAGGCAGTTTAATTGTGATCAGTGTAATAAAACATTTCTTTCACCATCACACTTGCATATACACTTGAAAAGTCACGCAGATGTGAGACGCTATCAGTGTTCCTTGTGTGGGAAGGGTTTTAAATGGCTTGGCAATTTAAAATGGCACCAGAAAAGACGTATCTGTGTAAAATTAAGGCTACGTTCACAACACCGCTGAATGTGGTCAAGTCTGTTTTTTTGCTCAAATATATATCTTTTTGTGAGGCTGTTCACATGATATTTCAAATGTGTCTAGTATTAGATAAATGTCTGAATAGGTGATGCTTCTTAAACATTTTGCCGTGTCTTTAATGTGCATCCTTTACTTGATTAATTTGCCTTGAGACTTGCCTTGAGAATTTTTTTGCTATGATTTTAAATACCAAGCGGTTGCAGTAGATACCCTCTAATTGCGATTGTATAAAGGAATCCCTCATTTATTTGATTGTTTAATATCTCAGAATTATACAAATACATAAAAATGTCTTGCTGTTAAATGCTACAATGTGAATGAAAGATTATAAATAAAAGGACATAAACGAGATAATTAACATTGCACTGCATTATTTGATTCATCTTAGTTAAAGCATGCACAGGTAAGCATATGGCTGTTGGGGGTCATCTGTTAGCTAGTTCCAGCTTCATATTTCTCATCGCTGATCTCTGGGCTGATGTTTCTCAACTCCAGTCTTGGGACCCAACTTCCAGAATGTTTTCGATGTACTCCCCCCCTTCTTCCTGACCCCTCTTCCCCGCACTCCCCCTCATAATTAACAACTCTTCAGCTTGGTAGTGCATTAAATAAGTATATATATATAGCATCCAGGAGTTGAGAAACACCGCAAATAATGATTTTCTTAGTATTTTTGTCTTGTTTTCCATTACAAATATCTAAACATTTTTAAATCGAGACACAAAGTGTCGTTTGACAATATTAGCATAAATATGTGATCAAGCCCACCGGCCGCTCAGCAGTTAAGCCCGCAGGCCGCTGCACTCTCAAGCCGGCCGCTCCATTGTCAAGTCCACCGGCCACTCCACCGTCACGTCCGCCGGCCGCTCACCGTGCACACCCCGGACACTTTTTTTGGGGGGGGGGCATTATGGCTCCGGGCGAAAGCTGGGGCTATCCGCCATGGCAGCCTGAACTGCCTGCTTCGCCATGGCACCCGGGACTGTCTGCTCCGCCATGGCTCCCCGAGCTGCCTGCTCCGCCATGTCGAATCTTCAGCCGGAGCCTTCTATTTTAGGCCAATTTAGCAATTGTGAATGGTTTGTGTTGGTAAGCAATTTTTTATTTAGTGTTTTCATAAAAGCCTTATTTTATGCTTTTGTTTTCATTACAAAAAAAACGACGGTAACACTTTAGTCATACTGTTTCTTACTACATAACTAACAGGTCATTATTCATTAAAAATTAATTCACTACTGTTTACTACTAAGGAAGATGTCTTATCATAGAATTGCATTACATACTGATTAGTTAAGTAACAGTTAGCTAATCAATAACTAATGTATTCTGTCATACCTCCTGAAGAACTACTATTAATTATCTACTAGGCAAGGCAAGGCAAGTTTATTTGTATAGCACATTTCATACACAATGGTAATTCAATGTGCTTTACATAAAATAAAATAAAAAACAATAATCACAACAATAAAAAAAGGAATTAAAAAACATTGAAAATTATTTAAAAAAAAAAAATTTGATTTAAGAGGTTTAAAATGAATTTAAGAAAACGATTATACGTCAGATATAGTGCAATCAGTTCGGACATCGCACAGTGCTTATTCAATAAATGCACAGCTAAAGAGATGTGTTTTGAGTCTGCATTTAAATGTGACAAATATTTTAGCACATCTGATCTCTTCCGGAAGATGGTTCCAACTGAGGGCAGCAAAATAGCTAAAAGCACATTCCCCTTGTTTTGTATGAACCCTTGGTAATTCTAACTGACTCAATCCTAATGATCTGAGAGGTCTGTTAGGTTTATATTCAGTGAAAATATCAGCTATGTATTTAGGTCCTAGGCAATTGAGTGATTTATAAACGAGTAAAAACACTTTAAAATCAATCCTAAATATAACCGGAAGACAGTGTAAGGACCTGAAGACTGGTGTAATATGCTCAGATTTTCAAATGTTCTAGTCAGAATTCTGGCAGCAGCACCGCAGTTCTGGATGAGCTGCAGATGCTCTAAGGGTCTTCTTGGGAAGGCGGTGAGGAGAGGAGACATACAATAGTCCACCATGCTGGTGATTAAGGCAATGAAAAGTTTCTCCAAGTCGGGACTGGAAACTAAAACCTCTTAATTGATGCAGATGTTTTGAGATGATAGTATGTGTTTAGTTACAGCTTGACAGAATACTGAAACTACGGTTGGTCTCAGAATAATCACCAGATTCTGACTTGATTTTAGTTGTTAGACCCATAGGTCAAGGTATGCACACCTTGAGAACTTCATCTTTGTTCCAAATGCAAATGACTTCGGTTTTTCTTGGTTTAACTTGAAGAAAGTTCTCGCACATCCAATGTTAATGTCATCAAGCATTGGCAGAGGGAGTCAATGGGGATGTAGTCATTTGGAGATAAGGCTAGGCAAATCTGGGTATCATCAGCATAGCTATGATAAGCAATTTGGTTATTTCTCATTATTTAACTTAGTGGGAGCATATACAGGCTAAAAAAGAGCGGTGCAAGAATTGAGCCTTGTGGGACTCCGCATGTCATGGACGTCCACTTAGAATTATGCTCTCCTATACTCACATAATAAACTCTCCCTTCTAAGTATGACCTGAACAATTTAATTACCATGCCAGAAAGCCCGACCAAGTTTTCCAGTATCTCTAGTAGTATGTTATGATCGACAATATCAAACGCAGCACTGAGATCTAGTATTACCAGCACTGATATTTACCCAGAATCAGAATTTAAGCGAATATCACTTATTATCTCAATGAGCGCTGTCTCTGTGCTGTGATACAGTCGGAAACCAGATTGAAAATTGTCCAAATCCATTTGAGTTTAAGTATTTGTTCAACTGATTAAAGACTACCTTTTCAATAATCTTTCCTATAAAAGGAAGATTTGAGATTGGTCTATAGTTGCTCAATATGGTATCAAGATTGCCCTTTTTCAGAAGGGGCTTAACAACTGCAATTTTCAGGGAGTTTGGAAAAGTCCCAAAAAGAAGTGAGGCGTTCACCACTTCTAAGAGATCTGATTCCAAACAGTTAAGCACCCTTTTGAAAAAAAAAATATGTGGGAAGTGTGTCAAGACAGCAGGCTGACGATTTAAGGTGCTGTACTATTTCATCCAAAATTTTGCTATCAATTTCTTCAAAAGCAGACATAGTACCTTCTTTTTGATATTGTGGTCGAATCTGTCTGACCTCTGTATAACTTGAGGATGTGCTAATTGCCTTTCTGATATTATTGATCTTTTCAGAAAAGAAGAAAGCAAACTCGTTGCATTTGTTGTCGGAGAGCATTTCACTGGCAGTCTGATTTGGGGGGTTTGTCAGTCTCAACAGTAGCAAAAAGAGTGCGAAAGTTACTGTTTATAAGGTTTGAGAAAAATGACTGTCTAGCTTTGCCTAGTTCAACATTGAAAGTACGAAGGCTGTCTTTATATATGCTATAGTGAATTTCAAGTTTCGTCTTCCGCGACATCTGCTCAGCTTTTCTGCATTGTTTTTTCATACTCTGAACTGCTGTTGATTCTGAATCAGTTGAAGCTGATTTCTGTCTGCCAGTCTTCTTGCTGACTTTCAAAGGAGCAATGTCATTAATAACATTCTTAACTTTTGAGTTAAAGGAATCAAGGAGAAGATCAACAGAGTCTGCAGAAATGCTTGGTGTTAAAGATATAGCCTCCATAAATAGCACACTAGTGTTTTCGTTAATGCATCTCTTTCTGACTAAGACCGATCTAGATTCAGTGGTAACAAAGATCAATATATCAAAGAAAATACAGAAATGATCAGATAGTGCTAAGTCCTTAATAACAATGGATGAAATGTTTAGACCTATACTGATGAGTAAATCTAGAGTATGTCCCCGATTGTGTGTGGGTCCATGCACATGATGAATCAGGTCAAAAGTGTTTAAAACAATTATAATTTCTTTTGTAGTTTTGTTTTCTGCATTATCTATGTGAATATTAAAATCCCCTGCAATAGCAAAACAGTCAAACTCTGAGGAAATCATTGATAGCATTCCTGTGAACTCTTCAGCGAAGGCTGGAGAGTATTTTGGAGGCCTGTAAATAATGAAAAACAGAATGCGTGGAGCACCTTTCAACACAATCCCTAGATATTCAACAGACAAGTACTGACCAAATGACACTTACTTGCATTGATAGACATATTTAAATAGAGCAGCTACACCTCCACATCTCCTAACAGTCCTGCAAACACTCACGAAAGTGAAGTTAGGAGGGGCTGTTTAATTGAGGACCATTGCACTGCAGCTGTCTTCCAGCCAAGTTTCGTTTAGAAACATAAAATCCAGGCTGTTTGTGGTTAAGTCATTGATTAGAAATTATTTATTCTTTAGTGAGCGAATGTTTAAAAATGCAAACTTGATGGCATTGCATTTTGTCTCAACAACAATATTAGTTTGATGCATAACAGGCCGCAAATTAGATAAGTCAGCCGTACGGCTTAATAAGCCCTTAGACTTTCTATCACGTGATAAAACAGAAATAGAGAAAACACTGGGTTCCCGCTTGTTCTGTAAACATTTGTGAATGTTGCTGCTATTATAGCGGGGACATGACACATATCACGGAGAGCTGTTATCAGTTGTTTTTGGTTCACCTAGAGCAGATGGAGGGTTTGGGACCTGGCGTTCCCCTTTGTTGTGGCAGCGGCCGGAGAGCTCTCACAGAAGGAGGAAGACGAGCTGGGCCCACAGACTTTGGCGGTTGTGGGGCCCGCCGTTTTTTTAGTTGATATCTGGGGGCTTGCAGCAAAAGAGTGGGAGAGTCTGGTCCCAGCATAAACAAGTTCCTCCATTTTCTGTGAGAAGCTAAGAAGTGGAGATGCTGGAGAAAGGGATAATGTGTCTGCTGAGCGGGGCTCTGGCTCTGGTGTTTCCAGTGGTTGAAATATGTTGTCCTGGCTTCCCTGACTGTTTTCCAGAAAGTCGTCCTTGGATGCTGAGTCTCGGAGCTGTTCTGATACGTCACAGTCTGTCTGTGATGAGCTCTGTGGGCAGGGTTCAGACAGGATGGTGTCCATGAGCAGTGCTTGTTGTGGCTGCGTGTTATCAGTGTCCTTGTGGGATGTCAACCACATGATGACTCGGAAGCTGATATGAAGTCCTGTGGTCACTCATACTCTGTCCAGGTGTGTGTGTGCCATTCAGGTTGAGTAGTTTGGCACACACTACTGAAGGATGACGGATGGAGAAGTAGATGTTGTCCTTTAACACTCTTGCACCAAGTTTGTTTAGGTGGAGGCCATCCAGTTTAAACAGTTGTCTATGGCCCCAGAAAAGATTGAAGTTATCGATGAAATTGACTCCTTTTAAGCTGCAGATTCTTTGTAGCCATGTGTTCAGCCCAAGCAAACGTGAAAACATTAGTTAATCTTGCTGGGAGGGGCCCACTGATGAACGACTGAACTTCAAGACTTTGAAGTGTTTCAAAGAGTTCACTAAAATCCTTCTTAAGAAGTTCTGACTGCTCTTTCCGAATATCATCCTTCCCCACATGGATGATGATTCGATTTGCAGTCTTGTGCTTCATTAGAATTTTCCCAAGTTCCTTGTTCAAATCAGAAACTGTTGCTTGAGGAAAGCAGAAAGTTGCTGAATTTCTGCTACTGATGTTTCTGATAATGGAGTCGCCCACTATCAGAGTCCTGGGCTCGGCTGTGCTCTGAGCTGAATGCCGCTGTCTGCTCCGACCTTGAGCGCATGTTAGTAGCGATGTTAGCTGCTGGCTGACAGCATGATCCATGTTTAATCACATTTGGGGAGTCCTCACCCACATTCATTAATGCTTCAAATCTGTTCTCAAGATGTATAGGGGGTGGTAGAATACCAGTATTCACAAGCCTTGTCATAGCCGAATCTGGGGTAGAGGATGCTACGGCAGCAATACGAGAAACTCGTGACAATCTAATGTCTCTACTGCCTTTGGGTCTCGCTCCCTGTTTGTGCCATCGATTAGTGTGACAATCAGTTTCGGCTTGTTTCTCTACACTTGGTATAAACTGTTGAGATTGTCTAGGTTCATGGGACTCACCGGCTGTATGCTGATGGGGTCCGTGACGACGGTCTGCTGAGTGTTCTGCCTGTTTTGGAAATCCAGGAAGTAACTTTGTTTCAAGAACCGTAATCCTTTGTAGAAGTTTGCAGTAGTTCATGCAGCAAGTAGATTCAACAGGAGGCATTTTCTTTCTTTTCTGTTTGAATGTGGGCAGCTGTGTTTTCCCTTCTCCGGAATGTAAGCTGCTGGCAGTGGGAGGCAAAAGTCTTCTTTTTCGTGGTATTATTCCAGTCCCAGAGAGTTTTTAGTTTTAGTGTTTGTGCCAAAAATATGTTGTTTGAGCACTGTGCTGATCTGCTGAAGTAAAAATCTTAGAAAAATCTTAGAAAAGTACAGAAATAGGGAGCAAAGCGCAGAGCAGTAAGCAAAAACGTCCGAACGGTAGCGAAGCCGGAAGTGCAAGTTAAATAATAGTTAAATAACTATTAAGTAACTACTAATAAACAGTTATACACAATTATATTGAGTTGTGACCCTTTCATATAAATGTTATTAGCAGTAGTAGTAGTAGTATAAAAATTCAATATTAATAAATGCAATACATTTTATAGAGGTGTTGCCTGTGTAGTGAATTGTTTTGTGAGTGTGTTTTGTAAGAAATCAGCTTCCGATAGGAACCCCACCACCACTCCAGTGCTGTCACGAATCCAGTCTATGAACTTCCGTTCACTCACCACCAGAGGTCACCTGCTCACTACATTGACTCTCACACCACACAGACTGTTACATGTCACTCCGGACTACAGTTCCCATCATCCATTGCACTGATTACACACGCACAGCTGAATGCACTGATTACACACACAGCTGAATCCAATCAGACATGCTTTATAAGCCCTGGACGTCCTCGTTCAGATGGCCGAGTATTGTATGTGCATATCACTAGTCAGTGATAGCTACGTTATGGAGCCATTTCGTTAGCCATTGTTTATTTCCAAGTCTTAGTCTAATTTTGCCTTGCCTGTTTTCCGGTCCTTTGACTATTGCTCGTGTTTACAGATTACACCTTTTGTCAAGCCCTCTGGATTACGTTCGCCGATCGATGACCCACGCTTGTCCTAGGATTACTCTTTGTCTTGCCTGTGTTGTACCTGTTTGTCATTGTTTGACCCATGCCTGTTATGACTACGTCTCTTAAATAAAAGCATGCAGATGGATCCGCACGTCTCACGTCTCTGTCGCCCCGTAACAAGTACTGCGATAACTTACCTTTTTTCTTACTTGCCGTTTTTATATACAGTACTGTATGTGTGCCTCCTCAGCAAATACCACATTACCATTAATGAAATTCCTGTATGTAAGGCAAGGCCTGAGGGAAAGTGAAAATACAGGTAACTTTATTAATTAATAAAGAATTATCAAATAATTCTGCAGGACTTATTTCTAACCTGGAACAATAGGCTGATTCTAAAGTGAAAATATTGGGAACCCATTAGTAATTAATAAAGAATTATTAGATAATTCCACAAGAATTATTTAGAACCTGAAACCGTATTCTAAAGTGAAAACATAGGGAACCCATTAGTAATTAATAAATAATTATTAAATAATTCTGCAGGACCTATTTCGAACCTGAACAGTAGGCATATTCTAAAGTGAAATTATAGTGAACCCTTTAGTAATTAAGAATTATCAGATAATTCCACAGGAATTACTTAGAACCTGAAACAGTATTCTAAAGTGAACCTATTAGTAAATTACTACATAATTTTGACTCAAATCAAACTTACACTCTTAAACTTTGTACTTAAAGTTTATCTTAAACAAATAAACTTTGTAAAATACACGACAACTTGTTTACGATCTTTATTTCAGATGAGAAAATTTCTTAAAACAGCATATTTTATTCCATTTTAACATGTATACTGCCCACATTTAAACTAATTTAACAAACATCTTATCAAAAGTTAAACATTTAAAAGCAAACAAAATGCATATTTCATTTCCATTATAGGCTAATACGTGGACTGTAACAAACTTGCTACTGTAGTAGTACTTTGTACTTGTCCTTTTTGAAAATGAATAGGCCTACTTATAATTTTACTGGAATAATATTTTATTGGGGTATCTGTACTTTTACTCAAGTACTTAATTTGTGGCCACAGCCTGGATTATAGTGACCTAATTGCGCGATAAATGTTCGTAGTAGTTATTTCTAGATTGTTCTTGAACCTTAACTAGTAGATAATTAAATGTAAGTTCTTAGGAGGTGTGGACAGATATATATTGGTTTAATTAGCTAACTGTTACTTAACACAATCATAAAATGGTATTACATACTGATTAGTTAACACATCTTCCTTAGTAGTTAACAGTAGTGAATTAAGGGTTAATGAAAAATTACCTGTTAGTTCGTCAATAATTCCTTATTAGTTATGCAGTAAGTAAGAAAGAGTATTCTAAAGTGTTACCAAAAAAACACATATCTAATCACATGGGCTAATCACTAAAGGTAAGAACAGGGATGACAGAGAGAGGCGGGGGAGCCAGATTTAAACCACGCCGAGTTGGGTTGGTTAAGGTAGGAAGACACTGCATTGTTGCAACATCCCTGACTTCCTTCAGAGAGAGTCTTCTCAAAAACAGGACAAATAATCAGAGAGGAGAAATCGCATCAGCACATCCAAGCTGAGGCATGTGATATTTCTGAATGCCATCCTGCACTAAAGACTAAAGTGTCTCAATGTTAAGACTTTTGCCTTTAATTGAACAATTGAACACAGAACCACAGCAAACAAATAAATAAAGTTTTATTAAAATGTTAAATAATATATTATCTGTGTATTTTTTTTGTAACGAAAAAAATGCATAAAAATAAGGCTATTATAAAAACACTGAACAAAAAATTGCTTACCAACACACAAACCATTCACAATTGCTAAACTGGGCTAAAATAGAAGGCTCAGTGTGATACTAAATGAAGAGCCATTTGGGAGCCGTAAGAGGGCTTCTAAGGGAGACGAGCCAAAAGAGACAAATCTTTGAAAAGAGACGAACTTCTCAGTTGAGCTTGAGAAGGCAGCTCAAAGGCCCACACACTTTTGATGTTTTGGCTTGCGCTCTAGATGACATACACTCACTGGCCACTTTATTAGGCACACCTTGCTAGTACAGGGTTGGACCCCCTTTTGCCTTCAGAACCGCCTTAATTCTTCATGGCATAGATTCAACAAGATGTTGGAAACATTCCTCAGAGATTTTGGTCTATATTGACATGATAGCATCACGCAGTTGCTGCAGATTTGTCAGCTGCACATCCATGAAGCGAATCTCCCGTTCCACCACATCCCAAAGGTGCTCTATTGGATTGAGATCTGGTGACTTTGGAGGCCATTTGAGTAAAGTGAACTCATTGTCATGTTCAAGAAACCAGTCTGAGATGATTTTAGCTTTGTGACATTATCCTGCTGGAAGTAGCCGTCAGAAGATGGTACACTGTAGTCATAAAGGGATGGACACGGTCAGCAACCTAATTTTTTTACTCAGGTAGCCCTCCAATTTTTACCTGTGGCATTTAAACAATGCTCAATTGGTATTAAGGGGCCCAAAGTGTGCCAAGAAAATATCCCTCACACCATTACACCACCAGCAGCCTGAACGGTTGAGACAAGGCAGGATGGATCCATGCTTTCATGTTCTTTACGCCAAATTCTGACCATACCATAATGTCGCAGCAGAAATCGAGACTCATCAGACCAGGCAACTTTTTCTAATCTTCTTTTTCCCAATTTTGGTGAAGCACTGTGCGACATTGGTCGCCTCTGTTCCTGTCTTCGCTGACGGAAGAGCGGCCCACCCGGTGTGTGGTAGTCTGCTGCTACAGGGTTCGACCTCGTGTGTGAGTGAAGAGATGGTATGCTGCAGACATTGGTTGTAACGAAGTGGTCATTTGACTTACTGTTGCCGTGCTATCATCTCTAACCAGTCTGCCCATTCTCCTCTGACATCAACAAGGCATTTTCGTCCACACAACTGGCGCTCACTGGATATTTTCTCTTTTTCGGACCATTCCCTGTAAACCCTAGAGATGGTTGTGCCGTTTGAAAATACAGCAGGTGTGAATCAGCAGTTTTTGACATATAAGGGCCAGCCCGTTAGCACCAACCCAACCTTCCAGCGTGCACAGTCACTTAAATCCATTTCTCTACCAATTTGATGCCGGTTGACTTCAGCAAGTGTCTTACAACATCTTAAATGCCTAAACGCATTTGGTTGCCTGCATGTGATTGGCTGATTCGCAATTTGTGTTACCAAGCAATTGAACAGGTGTACCTAATAAAGTGGCCGGTGAGAGTACATTCTGAATTTGGCATACAGAACAAGGTTGTTCAAACTACTACAGACAATGGGTCAAATTTTTAAAATGCATTTCGTATATACAGAGAGCAAGATGAGAACAACAACTCTGCTTCAGATGAGACTGAAGATGAGATAAATTATGTGATGTGTGATGGTGATGATGAGGATGGTGTCGAGGAGGACTTTGTAGAGGTCACAGCTGTTTCAGATGAGAATGATGGCTTACAATTCCAACTTCCAAAGCATCATTGTTGTGCCTGCCACTTATTAAACTTGGTTTCCACAGTGGAGGCAGCCAAGCCTGTTCAAATGAAGCTGTCCAGGTCAGCATTTGCAAAGTGCCATGCATGGAATAAGTGCAGAGATTATAGAAGACGTGAAAATTCAGCTGATCCGCCCCAACACAACAAGGTGGAATTCCTTATTTCTCGCCGTTGAGATAGTGCTTCGAATCATTAAAGATCAGGGAGAGGGGGCTATCAGAACTGCCTGCACTTCACTCAAATTGCCAATGTAAGTGCTGTTTTTTTTATAAATTCATGTTCCAGTAATGTAATGTTAATAAACACACAGTAACATGACCCCCCTCTCTCTCTCTCACACACACACACACACACACACACTTAAAAGTGTAATGACATGATTAATTGTTGTTGTCTGAATGTGTGATAGGTTGAGTCCAGTTGAAATTGCCTTTATGGAAGAGTATGCCAGAACCATGAGCCCCCTAGCCAAAGGCCTCAACATTCTTCAAGAAGAAATCTATGTTCAGATGGGATGGCTTCTGTCTACTCTGACACTCCTCATCTCGAAACTGGACCAAATTTGCATTACCTCCAAGAACTACAAACCTCTGGTGGATGCCATCAAAGAAGGCCTGCAGTAGCGCTTTGGAAACATGCTGGTAGAGCCTTTATTGCAGCTGAGAGAGAGTTTATTGCAGCTGCAATTTAAAACATCCTGGACATCGGATGAACACATTGTCAAACTAGGTAAAATTATTTTAGTTTTCTTTTTGAAAAGTATCATTAGTTAAAGATTCGAATAAACTGAGCCAAATCTTTTTAAAAGATATCCAACTCAAATTTTATCTTGACATTCTCAATTTGTTTAGATTAGTTTTAAATGCATATTGGAAATACACGGGGCAATACTGTTCTTTTGATATTCGAATCCGATTTTCATGCGCATCTCGTCAGTAAAGGTGCTCCTGTGATTTTGAATTGATTTTGTGTAGCTTGTCAGTGAACTACGGCTCTGTGTAGTAAATGCCGCTCCATCTGAAAGCACGTGCTGGAGACTTACTTCAACACAGGAGTGCCTTTACTGACGTGATGTGCATGAAAGTCGCATTCGATGTTTTGCACAGCCCTAATCTGGAGAAATATGTATGATTACAGTGAAGCTTTGATTCTTAGCATCTGTGGAAATGTCCATTTCAGGCCTGGACTACATCAAGGACCATCTGGAGGAAGAGACTTCGGATCAATCACCACAATCTTGGTTTGTGTTCTTTGTATACCACTGGTATATAAAAAATACAGAGGGTAGAATGTACACATCCCTGAGGAGACCCTGTGGATGAGCTCAATGCCTAACAAACAATCATTCACCTTTAAGGTCATTGCACACGGAGTGAAATTTTCACACGTTAAAAAATAAATACGACCTCACATTATGTCAATCACGTTTACACACTGCCTCCAAAATTTTCATCCGTCATTAAAAAAATTCAGATCGGGTTCGATTTTTTGCGTTTTTCGCATCCGTAGCAAGCATTTTGAGAGGTGTTTTGACAATTCAGAGCCACTGGACAAGCAAAAGCCAAAATCCAGAATGGCGTCTGACAAATTAATCCACTTCGTGTCGCAGCAAAGTGCGGAATACAAAGATACGGAATATAAAGACAGATTGTGGCAGATGATTGAACAGCTTGGAAAACAGGATGTTAGGTACTGATTTCAAAACAAAGGGTGTGTGAAAGATTATACAGTATTGTGCTAAACAATAGCTTGTTGCTAATGTTATTCATCTATTCGTAGTGAATCGTGCTAACGTTAGTTCCAACCAGGGTTTATTATTTCAGTTGCTAGCATGTTTGGACTTTTAATAGAATGCATGCAAACTTGGTCACCTAAATGACTGCTTGCATGTAATTATTTGCCTTTTATATGATGTTAGTTGAAGCAGTGAAGAAAATAGCAGACGTATGTGTCCCGCAGGTTACGCCACACAGGAAAGAGGGACAGGGCAGAAGTGGACAGGGGGCCAGCAAAAAGAAGAAGTGGATCCATATGGACGCAATGTCCTTCTTGCTAAATTCCTTGGCAAGGAGGTTATGTTAGCTTATTCAGAAATGCACCACAGAGAGAGGACGCTTGCAGAGTGCAATGTAGCCTATCATTTCATTACTTAGCCTACTTTCAACAGGTCAGATAGTAATATCCACATGGATGAGGAGGAGGAGGATGAGGATGAGATTGCAATAGGGGAAAATGAAAGAATGCAGACAGAGAAGGAGAGTGACAGTGATGGAGACAGAGAGTGAAGGCAGCACAACTCCTCCAGGTAGCTGTGGTGCCAAACGCAAGAAGGTGAGAGAGAGGAGGACAGAGAGTGAGGACAACCTAGCAAGGTACTGTCACTGGAGAGAAGCAAGGGAGAAGCAGAGCGACAACAGTTTGCTCCTGCCAGGCCTGACGCTGACGCTGATGAGGTCTCCACGTTTCTCTCCAGCTTGGCCCCCTGCATGAGGAGACTCACCCCAGAGAAACTGTCCCATCTAAAAATCAAAATGCAGCAATTGATTCATGATGTTGCCTTTGGAGAGATTTATTATCAGCAGTTTTCCCAGGATCCAACCTACTGTTCTCTGTGTTTTTGTACGTTACAATTTTTGAATAATCTTTTTACAACCATTTAAGGTCACAAGTTGTAATGTAATTATTATTACTAATGCATTATTTCAGTTTAACCAGGGCTTAAGGGGTTAATGTAAAATTCCAGTTTAACTTTTATTTTTTATATGAAGAAGCACCTTTTTACTGTGTTTACATAAATTCAGGTTCTGCTCTTTTATATGCAGAATAAACAAAAAAACAAGTCATTCATTGGTCTTTGTGTTTTTCTTTAAATGTATAATATATACATTTTGTATAACAATACAACAAAAATTACAATACAAAAATATTACAAAAATTAATACATATTGTATATACAAAATATAACAATGTATAAACTATATACAACGTTGTGTTGTACAAAGTATAATGTGTATATAACCATTTGTGTTTCAGTGTTGTATTGAATCTAATAATATGTAAGGGAAATTTAGCTCAAAGGGAATCATTTAAGATTTTATAGGGAATTTGGACAGAATCACTGTTTTACGGCTGATAACTGAGTCGGCCAGCGATTCATTGAACATTAATATCCATTGCAGAATTGATATTATATATCCAAAGTATAATGAAAACACTATTTATTAGCACAGTAACAAGATCGACAGTTTAAGACATTAAAAGATACTTCTCTTTTCAATATGAATAAGTTATGTATAAGACTTTATTGGATAAATCTAAGACAGGGTGCCCAAACTCAGTCCTGGAGGGCCGGTGTCCTGCAGAGTTTAGCTCCAACCTTAGTTAAACACACCTGAACCAGCTAATCAAGCTCTTATAGGCATACTAGAAACTTACCAGCAGGTGTGTTGAGGCAAGTTGGAGCTAAACTCTGCAAGACACCGGCCCTCCAGGACCGATTTTGGGCAACCGTGATCTAAGACATATAACCTAGTCTAACACATAAACACACGCACTCACACATTCACACAAGTTGCAGGAAGAGAGAAAGTGAGGAAAGAATGAGTTTAAGAGAATGAAAATGTGAAATCCCAAGTTTACAGCAATATGTGCAATTGCATAGACCTGAACAACCATCAATCACTTAATTAACCCTCGAATTGAGTTCCTCAACGAGGTTAAAATTTATATTAAATGCACCAGTTCAGCTAGAATCTGGAGGTACTTGGGTTGCCTGTGTAGGGGGGTTCCCTTTGTTGTCGTCCTTGCAGAAAAGGGGGTTTCCCGAGGTTGCTGATTTGCTGGAAGTTCAGTAGTCGTTGAAGTGACGTCTTGGGAAGCCAGTGGTTGGGCATTGGCTGAAGATGCGGAGTTGTGGGCTGGTTGAAGTTTTGAGGCGGTCACAGACTCGAGGTGAACTCGGAGACAAAACTTAACTCAGAACACGAAACTCTCAACGGAAAATAAAATAAATTAAAGTAGAAGAATATAAGTAACGAGACTAGATGGTTTTCTTCTCATCGTGGCTAAGTAGCAGCGGGTGTGCAGGACGAAGCATGCTGGAACAGCGCTCAAAGAATGCAAAAAGTGATGACTAAAAAGCTAAAAGCATGACTAGAAGCGAAAAGCTAAAAAGTGTAATTTGATTGTGTCCTGAGTATTTAAACCGGCTGTGGGACACCTCCCAAATGGTGTCTTGACCAATTAGAATTTGTCTTGGGATTGTGGGTGTTGCTATGTTTCTCCTCCCAATACATAAATCAAATGTTATCTTATCAGTCACATGGTCCGAATTGCAGAGTATAATTTTGGACACGATTTCTATAACAAGAATATGATACATTTGACAAAGAATTGATTAGAAGATACGTTTCAAGCAAGAAGATTCAAACACACACATACTAAACATGAATATGAACCCTTAAGCTATTCAATAGTTATTAAAAAGACATACACAATAAGTGATTAGAACATGATAGTCAAATGTGTGGGTTACATACATGATATGGAGTAATGCAATGGAATGAGATGACAGAAACTGATATAAGATGTTACAGTCTCTGTGAGCTCGACCAGATCGGTGGCAGCAGCTTCAAAAATGCTCCAATCAGTGAGGTCAAAACAAGCTTGTAAATCCTGCTCTGCTTCATTAGTCCATCTTTTTATGGTCCTTAATACAGGTTTAGCTGATTTCAGTTTCTGCCTGTAGGTCGGTATAAGATGAATCAAACAGTGATCAGAGAGCCCCAAAGCTGCCCGTGGAACAGAGTGATATGCACTCTTTATTGTGGTGTAACAGTGATCCAATATATTACTGTCTCTGGTGGGACATGTGATGTGCTGTCTGTATTATGGCTGTTCACGGGAGAGATTTGCTTTATTAAAGTCCCAGAGAATGATTAAAACAGAGTCCGGGTGTTGTTGTTCTGTGTCTGTGATCAGATCAGCGAGTTTCTGTAAAGCGGAGCTCACGTGCGCTTGCGGAGGAATGTAAACACTCACGAGAATGAATGAGCAAAACTCCCGCGGCGAGTAGAAAGGCTTGCAGTTAATGAAGAGCACTTCTAGATCTGAACAGCACATCTTCTTTAACACAGTTACATCTGTACACCACCTCTCATTGATGTAAAAGCATGTCCCGCCGCCGCGCGATTTCCCTGTTGATTCTGCGTCGCGATCTGCTCTAAACAGCTGAAAGCCCGGCAGACTCAACGCGCTGTCCGGAATGGCGTCTTTCAGCCAGGTTTCCGTGAAACACAGAGCAGCAGAGTTTGAAAAATCCTTATTTGTCTGGGAGAGCAGAAGGAGCTCGTCCGTTTTGTTGGGTAGAGAGCGGAGGTTCGCCAGATGGATGCTAGGCAACGGCGTCCTGAATCCGCGCTGCCTGAGCTTCACGAGCGCGCCAGCTCTCTTCCCCCGTCTGCGCGTCCTGAAGCGCTTGATCAGCGCCGCAGCTCCGCCAACTACTATGTCCAGCAAAACATCAGAATAGTCGAAAACCGGTGAAATATCGGGTGGTGTGTACTGCCGAATGTCCAGCAATTCGTCTCTGGTGAAACTGATTGCAGGGATATAACTAAAGACAGGACAAACTAACAAAAACATAAAAACAACTGCGGAGCATGCCACGGAGGCAGCCATCAGCGTCGGCGCCATCCATGTGAAATCCCTCTTCGAATTACAAGATGGAAGTAAATTACGAACTACAATTACGGAAGTTCCATCTTTCATTGAACCTCCTCACTGTGTGTTTCCAGATGTCCTCAGTTGGAGTTGGCATGTAAGTGTCCTTGAGCTGCAGCCAGATTCGACTTGTGTTTATTTGTTAAAGTTGAGCTTAACATATTTTAAGTAATTCAAGTTGTAAAGAATATCTGCAGTGACAATTTTGCAAAGTGTGTTTGCAAAAAAGAACACTGAATGTTTAAATCTATCTTGAATTTGTTTTGTTTAAAAATAATTACATGGAATTGAAAAGTAATAATACTAGAATACAAAAAGTATCAAACTGAGCCACTGACATTCTGAAGTAAACTTTGAATCGCCCGTGATAATCCCGCTGCTCCTTAATAAGGAGGTGGAACTCTCCTTCCTCTCTGTGCAATCTAAGGATTGGATGGACCCAATATTTACTCTTTCTTGTTCTTTCTTTAAGAAGAGAGAGGTCAACAAAATCATCCTTACTGCTTGAAGACTCCATTTTGTATTGTTTTGCGAATTTTTTCACAACAGATGAATTAATACACATCGGACTCAGTGTGCAAGGTTTCTGTGCGTGACAAATTTTTAGGATAACGAATGCGAAAATTTTGGACTTGGCGTGCAATGGCCTTTACTCTCTGAATTCAATCAGTTAAAAAAAATCAGGGATCTAACTTACAAAACTAAAATCAAAGCCAGTACTCAAAAGCTTCTCTACTAAGATGTGCGGGGTTTTCATATTAAAAGCTGATAAAAAATAATCAACAAATAAACTGAATTCCTTTTAAGTGCATAAATACCAAGTTCAACAAAGGTAGCATCCTCTACCCCCGCCTGGCCCTATATGCAAACTGAAGAAGATAAAGTGAATATTCTTCATTTATAAGAGGCTCTTTTTTCAGCAACCTTTCAAAACTCTTCCATTACTAAATATGTCAAGGCAACTGGGCTAAAATCGTTTGTTACTGGGTGATTATTTTTAGCCACCGGTCTAACTGTAGAGGTTTCCCCACAGTCTCAAAACTTTCTGTTGATGAAGGGACAACTAAAAATATAAGGAAAAATAGGTCCCAATTGCTCAGCGCAGAAAAGGAGCAGCCAACCCTCTATATTAGTGGGGCCCAGACTTTTTCTAGCTTTAGTTTATTTAAACATCACATCCTGTTCTGCAAAGGGGGTAGTTCTGTCACCACCAGATCCTTTTCTGATCACAGATAATATTTCTAAAACCATGCTTGAGCCAACTGACAGTCATCTCTATACCTTTCCGATGACACCTTAGTATCTCTTTTAGGCTTTGAACCAACAATGGTTTTTCATACCATCCCAGACTGAGCCTAAGTTAGTGGGTCTCATTCACTAATAATTGCGTAGATTATTTGTATTTATACGCATGTTCGAACTTCTCATGAAAAAAATCTAAAGTTGATTAATTTGGAGTGTTCTAAATGAGCAACCACGTGCATGAGGCTAGTCAATTGCATGTAAGTCCATATAAGGGCTTTCCGCAATGCAGCTGAAATTGTCCAGGGAAAAGAAACATAAGAAAAACATGTAACCGTCAAAGCAAAAAAAAAAAAAAAAAAGAAACTTCACCGATACTGAATGGGAGGTTTTGCTTTCAGAGGTGGAAGCAAGAACGAAGGCCATGAATGTGGTTTTCCTAGAGATTCTGACAGTTGCAGGAGTAAAAAAAAAAAAGTGTGTTTTGATATATGTCTAACACCCAAAACCTGTTAACAGCAAATCTTGTCTGGTACCACAAACCAGTGTTTTGTGTGGTACCCAGTTAGTTGCGCATGTTTCAATGCTCAAATTTGAATACAAATCAAACAAGTGTTATTATACCACAATCAATAACAATGGAAAATTACTGCTTCACAACAACATCCTATGACATTAAAAACCTTGAAATGGAGACATTCTCCTTTCTCTTACTCGTGAAGATAAATATCCCTTGAAACCACACAATCATAAGACTAAACAATGGAAAAAAATAACATTAAAATAATAAAATGATATAAATTACTAATCAATGAATAAATCAATGAAATGGCTAAAATGATTAATGATAAATGATTATATGATTTAATGGGATAATGATAAATGATTATAAATGAATGAATTAATAAATTAATACAAAAGAAAGAAAGTAAAAGACAACACAAATGAATGGTTGCCCTCTCTGGGAAAAAAAACAAAAACCTTGTCATTGTTTTGACAGATAAGGCTACTGGTTTTAAAGATATGAAAAAAACCTGATATATTCATAATCATAAGTGTCTCTGTGGCTCATTTTTACGTGTGGGCTAAAGCACTTAATTTATATTTCAAACACTTATATGGTTTACTACTGTGGTGTGAAAAGGTTTTTGCCCCCTTCCTGGTTTTTTTATTTTTTGAATATTTGTCACACTTAAAAGATTCAGATCATCAAACAAATTTTAATATTTACACAAAGATAATGCAAGTAAATAAAAAAAATTCCGTTTTTAAATTATGATTTCTTTTATTAAGGGAAAAAACTGTCCAAACCTACGTGGCCCTACGTGAAAAATGAATTGCCCCCTCCTGTTAAATCATGAAAGAACTGCAATTAACCACATTATTTTAGAAAGCTGAGTTAAATTTCACTAGCCACACCCAGGCCTGATTACTGCCAGACCTGTTGAATCAAGAAATCACTTAAATAGAAGCTGTCTGACAAAGTGAAGCATGCTTAAAGAGCAACACATTATGCCGCGATCTAAAGAAATCCAAGAACAGATGAGAATCAAAACAGTTGACATGTATCAGTCTGGAAAGGATTATGAAGCCATTTCTAAAGCTTTGGGACCCCAGCGAACCACAGTGAGAGCCATTAATCACAAATGGCAAAAACATGGAACAACGGAGAACCTTCCCAGGAGTGGCCGGCCAACCAAAATTACTCCAAGAGCACAACGACGACTCATCCAAGAGGTCATAAAAGAACCCAGAACAACATCTAAAGAACTGCAGGCCTCACTTGCCTCAATTAAGGTCAATATTCATGATTCAACAATAAGAAAGAGACTGGGCAAAAACGGCATCCATGGGAGAGTTCCAAGGCAAAAGCCACTGCTGACCAAAAAGAACACAAAGGCTCGTCTCTAATTTGCCAAAAAATATCTCGATTATCCCCAAGACTTTTGGGCAAATATTCTGTGGACTGATGAGACAAAAGTTGAACTTTTTGGAAGGTGTGTGTCCCGTTACATCTGGCGTAAAACCAACACAGCATTTCATAAAAAGAACATCATACCAACAGTCAAACATGGTGGTGGTAGTGTGATGGGCTGGGGCTGCTTGGCAGCTTCAGGACCTGGACGACTTGCCATAATTGACGGAACCATGAATTCTGCATTCTATCAGAAAATCCTGAAGGAGAATGTCCGGCCATCAGTTTGTGACCTCAAGCTCAAGCGCACTTGGGTTATGCAGCAGGACAATGATCCCAAACACACCAGCAAGTCCACCTCTGAATGGCTCAAGAAAAACTAAATTAAGGTTTTGGAGTGGCCAAATCAAAGTCCGGACTTAAATCCGATTGAGATGCTTAAACAGTCCATTCATGCTCGAAAACCCTCCAATGTGGCTGAATTAAAACAATTCTGCAAAGAAGAGTGGGCCAAAATTCCTCCACAGCGATGTGAAAGACTCATTGCCAGTTATCGCAAACACTTGATTGCAGTTGTTGCTGCAAAGCGTGGCACAACCAGTTATTAGATTTATGCAATTACTTTTTCACGTAGGGCCAGGCAGGTTTGGACAGCTTTTTTCCCTTAATAAAAGAAATCATCATTTAAAAACTGCATTTTGTATTTACTTGCATTATCTTTGTGTAATATTAAAATTTGTTTGATGATCTGAATCTTTTAAGTGTGACAAATATGCAAAAAAAATAAGAAATGAGGAAGGGGGCCAACACTTTTTCACACCACTGTATTTCTATGCAATAGAACAATGTTACAAACAACAGTCTTTCACAGCCCTAGAACTCAAACCATTTTCTCCCCATAATTAATTAAATTAGTATCATAAACGTGATCAGTTGACTAATTGCTTAAATAAAAGACTTCATTGAAAACCAACAACAATTATGCTGGATCCCATACCCACTAAGCTAATGAAAAAGGTCATCAGTGGCGGCTGGTCAATAAGTTCAATATATATTGGAAAATAATCACGAAATTACATTATTTAGCCATACTTTTCGAGTGGTAGTCATGTTAACACATATATAAAAATGCGTGTTTGCAGGGAGCCGGACAAATGGGTGTCTATTAGGTCTTTAAACTTTCGAAATGCATGTGACTTGAGGCTGAGCTATAATTGGCTTGTTTCAGATTGTCCCAGACCGTTCCACTTTTGATTTTAGCGAATCAATATTGTTTTTATATATTTGGCCTCATGTAATTGGACCATTCTCGACTGTCAAATATGTGCAATATCTCTTCCGAGATGAAAGTAAATTTGATTTTATTTTCTTACAAAAAATCCTTTCACAAGGCATTCAAATGAAGAAGAAAAAAAAGGATCATGGAGCTTGGATGGAGTTGGCTAGCTGGATGCCACAAAATAGTCCATCTACGTTTTTCCTGTTGTCACCGAAGCGTTGTGGGCAACGACACAGAAGGGAACTGAAACAATGCAGTTTAACTTGAGGCGATCATCAGGGTCCAAGCACAATAGCTTGTGTAGATAATGTCTCTTTTCAAGTATATTAGAAGTCTTTATGTAAGTATTATTATATGCACAGTATTAAAATAGATAAATAATTTAGTGTCCCTTCTTCAGTTGGACATACATTCAGTAATGTCGGACAACTTGACAAAAAATGTTGTCAATACTATTAAATTTAAGATTAAAAAAAAATGTATGGTCAATAACTAACTAGGAGATTACAGTTTTTGCATAATTATTACATTGGGCTTTATTAAACTATGAAAATATAAAGATTTGCTATCCTATGGCTCTCTCGTCTGGATAACATTAGTAGTATAGCCTTCACCACTGAATCACATAAATATAAATGGCTAATATATTTTTTTAATGATTACAAATGTTTAATGATTATTTCACTGATAATATACCCACATTAACTCAAATTCACTGATTCGGTATCTTAGTTCATGCTTTAAAGGGGTCATATGATGCGATTTCAAGTTTTCCTTTCTCTTTGGAGTGTTACAAGCTGATTGTGCATAGATAAGATCCCTGAAATTGCAAATACTAAAGTCTCAAACCCAAAGAGATATTCTTTATCAAAGTTCAGACTCTGCCACGCCCCCCTAAAACGGCTCGTTCTAACACACCCCCACATATCTATGTCACTATGTGGAAATATTTGTGTAATGCTGCCCAAATGTGCACGCAAAGAGAGAAAGCGTGGTTTCAGTAACCGCAGTTAGTGTCGAAGCAGCATGTCAGGGAGACGCTGTGTTTCTAGGCGAAAGCAAAAGCACTTTATTTGGCCTTCCGGAAGTAGATGCATTTAGGAATCTTTAAGATTACTTACAACAGAACAGCAATGCATTTTATGGACGACCGTGTCGTGAACCTAGGAGAGGAGGTAATTCTGACTTTGCTATGACAATCTGGGCTTCTGAATCAGCTACTGTTTTGTTAATTAGTTTAAGTATTTGCTATTGACTGTTCAACTGCGGAGCTTTGCGCAAAAATTTACTTAAGTACAGTAACGAAGTAAAGTTACTCTGACACTGTCCACCACTGCAAACTGGTTAATGAAAACAAGGATACAATCAAAGGAAAATTTGGAGTTGGGAACCAAAGGTGATACCTTTATAAAAGCTCATTATCATCAAATATCTAAAATGTTTACATTCCGAGGCAGATTGCCGGAAACAGCCATTTTAGGATAGTCTGGTTTGAGTCCTCTTCACTACTCCTAACGTTTCACAGATTTAGGAGTTAGTTTTAGTGCTAAAACACTTTGTGAAATACTCGTAGAGCAAAAATGTAGGCGTCCTAAATTTAGGACTGACACATCCATTATTTTTGATATTTTCTCCTAAATTGGCAAGTTATGAGCTACGTTTAGCCTTAAGATGTTTTGTGAATACGGGCCCAGATTTTTATCTTGTTCTAAAGCAAGACTTGAAGCAGCACTATGCAGACCAATTGGCGTATAACATCAAGCTTTTAGCTCC
Source organism: Sinocyclocheilus anophthalmus (assembly GCA_018155175.1). NCBI lineage: Eukaryota > Metazoa > Chordata > Actinopteri > Cypriniformes > Cyprinidae > Sinocyclocheilus > Sinocyclocheilus anophthalmus. The sequence goes on along the minus strand of JADLZN010002643.1, from coordinate 449,464 downwards.
AACCCTGATCAAACACAACAGTGGGCTGTATCAAAAAAATAGTTTACCAAATAAGCCAGGCTTATTTCAATAATTCTGACTTATTGTCACTTGATTTGGTTTCATAAAGCAAAATTACCATAGCTCAAGATCAGTCACTGTGGCAACTTATGCTGGGAAACTAACCTGGGGCCTGTACCATGATGGTAGACGAACAAATTCAGAGTTACAGGATTAGTTTAGAGTTGACAAAACCAAACCACTCCAAACCGGCTTTGTTGGTACCATGATGCTGATCATCAAATTTCTTTGTCAACTCAGGCTTTGATCCTGAGTTTGTGGAGCACGTGCACATGAATGTGTGACATCACTGGCGAACAGCCAATCACACGAGCTCGGTTAAAAGGTTTGCTAAAGGTGACGAGATTAAGTGAATATGAATGAATGAAAGCATTTATTAATGAAAAAAATACTTGTTCTGACAAGAGGACAAATACAACTAAATTGCTTATCAGTGCAGTCACAAGTTGAAACTTTATATACAGCGATAGAGACCCATGTAAGGTCAGATTTAGTCATTTTAAAAGCGTTATCTTAATTATAAAATAACTAAGTAATTATTATTAAAGACAGATATTTTTTTAGTATTAGTGATCTTTAATTTGGAGCAAGAGAAACTGGGGGAGTGACTTTTTTGTGTCAGACATGTGTCACTTTGCTCACATTTGATTGGTCTAGTTTCAGTTTGAGATCTCTAGCCCAGAACATAACCTGCCCTAGCTTTGGAGTGTAAGTTACTATGGCAATGAATGCAGCTAAAAGCTAAGCCACTTTCATGGTACATAAAACCCAGGATTTGTGCAAACTAAACTTAAACTTACCTGGCTAGCCAGCTAAACCGGCTTCATGGTACAGGCCCCTGGTCCGGAGCAGGCTAACTGTCAGGCTAAGCTGAATTCCTCTAACACTGACCAATAGGAGCACATTGATATCACCACTGCAATGACTTTCTCGCATACAATTAGTTGACTTTATTCTTAGTCCAAAAATAAAAGTATACAGAAAAAGCAACTTAAATAAATCAAATAAATAAAAAATATAGGATACTACTGAGTGTATTTAATGAACTTTAATGTAAGTGTGACCAAAGTAAGGACTTTTTTTTTCGATATTAAAAAAATTTTGACTGCGTTGCTACTTGCGCATCAGTGGATCCATTCACAGTGGTGAGCATACAGTTTATAGCCATATCTAGGGGATGCCAACTGTACCTTTTATGGTTATTGTAGAACACTGAAACATTACAATCAAATGCTTCTTTAAAGCATTTTAAAAAAACTAAATTTACAAGTTAAAATCAATAATTAAAAAATGAAAATAACTAATAGAAACAGACTACATTTCACTGATAAGATACACATTTAAATAATTTGAGGTATTAATTAGGGCTTGTATTAGCCAGCTACATGTGATTTACGAAAAAAAAATTACTGATATCATTAAAATACCTATATGTAGGATAAAAATCTAAGGTCACATTTAATGTCCAAGAACAAATATTTTAGCGAAATTTATATTTTACTCAGAATTATTGCGCTATTATATTTAGCACGAATGCGAGCAGCAGCACCCACTCTTGACAGTAAAATGGATATTTGCATGACTTTCTAATATTTACATGTGAAAAATATACCTGTGACATGTCAGTTAAGCACTGAGGAAAACACAACGTCTCGAATGCATTAAACAGCACAAATGTTCGCTGTTTGCCATAGTGGATCGATTTGATCCATAATCGACCTTAAGGGCTACTAAAGAATAAGCGTGCACATCAAATGATCCTGACATACATCTGAACCTGGTGACGAATTAGTGAGAGTGGTGCATTTAAGTAGCTGTGAAACGTGTAATCCTGATGATTTCTTATTATTTCAAGCTCAGGTTTGGACGTTAATACATGCTGTCATAGCGTCTTTTATGAAACAGCCACCTGAACACGCTAATCAGTGTCTTCAGGATTACTGGATGGCTACAGGCAGATGAGTTTTATCAGGATTGGAACTAAACTCTGCAGGGACATCTGGAGGCTGACTTGGCTCCTGGTTTGCTTTCATGCAGGGATGTCAAACTCAGTTCCTGGAGGGCCACAAACTCCAACCCTAATTAATCACACCTGATCCAGCTAACCCAAGTCCTTCAGGCTTGTTTGAAAGCTACATGATATGTATGTTGGAGCAGGGTTGGAACTAAACTCTGCAGGGTTGCAGCCCTCCAGGAACTGAGTTTGACACCCCTGCTTTTATGGGTATCAGTTCATATTTATCTGTCAATCTCTGGATGTTCCATGGGCTGATAAAGGGTCAGGGAAACAAAAATACTTTTTCCAACTTAAATTTATGGCAGCAAAGAAAAATGTTGGCGTATGCATAAGTGATGAACCATTGTCCAAAATTGGCAGAGATAATGGATGTGCGGGACACTCACAATGGGTTAAATCATAGGTCTGAAGTTCATATTTGGCTCACATTCAGGTGTGGCGTGACCGTAGCCTTAATTTTACACAGATACGTAATTTCTGGTGCCATTTTAAATTACTAAGCCATTTAAATCTCTTTCCACATGAAGAACACAAATAGGGTCTCACATCCACATGACTTTTCAGGTGTATCTTTAAGTGTGATGGTAAAATACACTTATCATCACACTGATCACAATTAAATCGCCTTCCTCCAGAGCGAATGGGCAGGTTTTTTTTGACATTGCTCCTTTTTCTAAACCTCTGGTCACACTCAGAACTCTGCAGATCCTTTCCAGAATGACTTTGCAAATGACGTTTCAGGTCTCTTTGGTATGTAAAACACTTTTCACACTTGAGACACGTGAAAGGCCGCTCTCCAGTGTGAAGTCGAATGTGAGTCTGGAGGTTTCCTGCAGATCTGAAAGTCTTTCTACAGTGATGGCACGCGAAAGGCTTCTCTCCAGTGTGAATTCTCAAGTGAGTCTTGAGGTTTCCTTTAAGTGTGAAACTTTTTCCACAGTGATGGCACATGAAAGGTTTCTCTCCGATGTGAGTCATTACATGCTTCTTAAGATCTTTTTCTGTTGGCGAAATTCTGTCTACACTGATGGCATATAAAAGAGTTTGCTCTTAAGTGAGACCTTATGTGGTGATTAAGGGTTCCTTTATGTCTAAAACTCTTTCCACACTGATCACATTTAAAAGGCTTATCTCCAGTGTGAATTCTTATGTGATACCTAAGATTTCCTTTATGTGAGAAGCTTTTCCCACACAGTTTGCAGCTGAAGGGGGTTTCTCCAGTGTGAGTTCTCATGTGGCAATCAAAGGATTCTTTATATGCAAAATTATTTCCGCACTGAGGGCATGTGTAAGGCTTCTCTCCAGTGTGAATTCTCATGTGAGTCTTTAGGCTTGCTTTATGACTAAAACTATTTCCACAGAGATGACACGTGAAGGGCTTCTCTCCAGTGTGCATTCTCATGTGAGTCTTGAGGTATTTATTGAATCTGAAACTCCTTTCACACTGCGGGCATTTGAAAGGTTTCTCTCCAGGATGAATTATTACATGCCTGTTGAGGCGTTTCATGTTAGTGAAACTCATTCCACACCGATGACATGTAAAACAGTTCTCTTTTGAGTGAACTGACTTGTGGGAAGTAAGGCTCCCTTTACGTGCAAAACTCTTTTCACACTGATCACATTTGAACGGCTTCTCTCCAGTGTGAATGTTCATGTGATACCTAAAGCTTAGTTCTGATATAAAGCATTTTCCACACAATTTGCAGGTGCAAGGCCTCTCTCCGGTGTGAATTCTCATGTGGCTTGTAAGGGCTGCTTTTTGAGAGTAACTCTTTCCACACTCAGGGCATGTGTATGGTTTCTCGCCAGTGTGAATTCGCATGTGAACATTCAGGTTTCCTTTTTCAGTGTAACTTTTTCCACACTGTTGGCAGGTGAAAGGCTTCTCTCCACTGTGAATTCTCATGTGGTCTTTAAGTTTTTCATGTTGATTGAAACTCTTTCCACACTGAAAGCAAGTAAAAAAGAAGGTTCCTGTCTTTTGAGCTCTTTTTCGTGAGGAAGCCTTTTCAGTCTGTGAACTTTCAAAAGATTCTTCTCTAGTTCTGAAATCGTGAACTTTCTCTTCCACTTCTTCTAGTACTTCTCTCTCCTCTTTAAGTGTCATCAGGTCTACAGTGGAAAGAGACAAATAAAAGTTAGCCACATTTTAATGGAACAATGCAACAAACATCACTACCCCTAACAATCAACTAAACTTTCAGTAGTTGGTCTGGTCTGGCTGATCGAAGAGTTAATAATTATGTTGGGAAGAAAACTGAAAGTAATTGCCCATATTACTGTAGTGTTTCAGTTTGCTCCCATATATTTTATTCATTTGTTTTTTTTATAAGATGTATATGCCATATTATTATAATTTTTATTTATTTTTTTGTTGGAACTTCTCACTGAAACTGAGTTTTCATTGTGTTAGATCATGCCTCCACACCAGAAATATCAGATCCAGCCCGAATGCCAGATCCTGTCAGAAAAGATCTGTATTTCAGCAATACAGCAAAGTAGTCAGCAATGTTGTCTAATACCCAAACCCTGTTAACAGCAAGTCTTGTCTGGTACCCAAAACCAGTGTTTTGTTTTGTACCCAGTTAGTTGCGTATGTTTACTGCTTCACAAAAACATCCTGTGACACTAAAATCCTTAAAATGGAGACATTTCTCTTTTTGCTTACTTGTGAAGATAAATATTCCTTGAAACCACGCAATAATAAGACTAAACAACAATGGAAACAATAACTTAAAAATAAAAATAATATAAATGACTAATCAATTAATAAGCCATTGAAGTGAGTAAATAAATGGCTAAAATTACTATTATAAATGATTATATATGACCCTCTGTGAAAACCAGTCATTTTTTTGTGATTCACTGTTTTCTACATAAAAATATCCAACATAAATGTAAAGAACCTTCTGTGAAAATGAGAAATTAAGAGATTAGAGGTGTGACCTTATATAAATCAAATAAATCAGAATGGTACACATTATGTTATCATTACTAACTTATTTAATATTCAGTACACATACACTAAGTGTAAAACGAGAAGGGCATAACCCTATGAAAAAAAGAAAACATGCAAAAATCGCAGTTGCTGCGGTTCTTGCATTCCTCTGCGGTTTGCTCGTCAATAGCAAATTGCAATATTGCCGGTATCGCGACAGCCCTAGAACTAGGGTTGCACGATAAATCGCATGCGATATTTAATGCTCATCTTGTCAGTAAAGCCAGTTCTGTAATCAGCGGTAAATCTCCATCACGTGTGTGTTTTCACATTGAGCAGCATTAACTACACCGCGTGTTCATACGAGACTGCGCCAAAAACACGTTAATATCATGGCGATTTTTTTGCGCAGCTCGTCAGTGAACAACGGCTCCGTGTAGTTAATGCTGCTCAATGTGGAAGCCCGGCTTTCTGACAAGATGCGCATTAAATATCGCATGCGATTTATCGTGCAGCCCTACCAAGAACCCCCATCAAGTTTAGCGTCAACAAAAGCAACATTTTTCAAAGCATTCTGAAGCTCAAGCTCAAATCGGAAATATAACTGCTAAGGATCACTGATCCTGGATCAGTAAGTGCCACTAAACCCTGTAACTCCATTGGCTCCTCAAACTGTCAGTCAAACCTCATAATTTCTCCCGCCTCTCTCGTGAATGACGTGTGGCGCGTAGTTTAGAGCATCTCAGCTTGTTTGCAGTCTTAAGGTAAATAAAGAACTGTTGATTTAATAAGTACAGCATTTTCTTTACTGAAGAAACACTATATTTATAAAGACTAATGTTTTTTTTGTATTTGAGGAGCGGAGAAGAGTGTCTTAGTCCAGCATTTGTTGTCGAGTCACAGCCAAATAGCTTGTGTGAAGAGCTGAATCTTTTATAATATGATATTTTTGCCAAATAACAGACAAAACTGAGCGCCCATATAGTAGCTATGTTTCCATCACCCTGTTTTAGGAGCAAGTTTTTTTTTTTGAGTAAGCTCATCAGGAAACGAGGGTTGAAGACAATGGCAAATTTTGAAAGAAAAAAAATCCCTTAATTCATAAAAAGGTTTTTACACTCGCTTGAGGTGGTTTTTGACTTGTGCGAAAAATGTATTTACTTTTTATTATATTCAGGGGTTTCTCCTAATTTTCATAGTGATAAATAGCCTGGCGCCAGTTCTACCAGGAAGTGACGATTTTGTACTCTTTGACTCGTTGGATGGAAACGGTGCTTATTCACAAATGTTTTATGCGATATTTCAATTTTGCGCATAAGTTAAATTCGCAACTTTGGATGGAAACCTGGCTACTGACATGAAAAACTGTATAACCTGCCAGTTCATGAAAACGTAAATGCGATGCCCATACTGCCTTTGATGTGGCGGTAATGTCGGTAAAAAACATTCGCCGGTCAAAAACTTCGTATTTGAACTTGATTTTGGTGAAATGTTAATAAAATAATGACACAGGCAACGAATGCAAATAAACGTAGCCTATCTGTAGGCCTATACATTTACATGGTAACTAGGGGTGTGCGATATATATCGTCTGCGATAATATCGTAATTGTTGTTTTAACGATGTGTGATTTGACATTATCGAGTATTTTGCAAAAACCATTCAAAACATCCCTACAGAGCGCACGCATACATTACGTGAAGCCTAGACTAGTGCGCGTGCGCATTTAGAGTGTTCTTTCACTGCATGATTCAGTCTATTAAAATGCATTTAGAATGATCACAAATTCAAGACATGATGGCAGAAAATTTATATTTATACCACTTCATATAGTTATTCAATTTCACACGAAGAGGGCCGTTTTTCTCCAAAAATTACCATGATTACAAATGTGATTTTTTACAACAGTTCAATAAACGAAGTTTTATTAAGAGACTTACGTCTTAGACACCATATGCTTGTTTTTGCTCTATTTCGCCAACAAAATCATTCCAAATACAGCCACAGCGCTGTTTTGTGTCTCTGAGCAACACGACGGTGTTTCGTTCCTGAATGAATCAAGCGTTTAAATGACTCGGCTCAATCGCAATGACTCACTTATTAACAGTGATTTGCTGCCACCTGCTGGCGGTTTTAATTTCAAATTTCGGCTTTTTCTTTCTTTTTTTTGTGGTTGATTTTTTTCATGTTTTTAAATCATTTCAAATATCAGTATCCAACATTTCATGTTTAAAATATCAAAAAATTATTTATGCATTTGTAATTGCAGGTTAAATGCATTCGTGTCTTGCATTAAACAAAATACATGTTTGTAAATGCATCTAAATGCCACTTCAGATGCCGCTTCTGTGTGATTGCATTTGCTTTGTAACAGCCCAAATGTCTTATTATTCTTTTTCACTGATTAAATATAAGAATTTGACTCAAAAGATAATGGACACTTCTAGAACAAATGGCTTTATAAATGGTGTAAAAATGCCCTTAAAATGTAAAAATCTGTTTAAACTTATTGGAAAAGATTAATTTTTATCAGTGTGAACTGACCACCACACAGAATTTGAAGAATATTAAAAACATTAGGAGTAAGCTGTCTTCGGCAGTCCTTAAGGTACCAGCACAATAACACACTCAGCAAAATATCGTTATCAATAAAATCCCAGAAAATATAGAGATATAATTTTTGTCTATATCGCACACCCATAATGGTAACACTTTACAATAAGATTTCATTAGTTAATGTTAGCTAATGTATTAACTAACATGAGCATACAATGAACAATACATTTAGTACACTATTAATCTTTGTTAATGTTAAAGAAAATACAGTTGTTCATTGGTAGTTTGTTTGTTCACAGTACATTAACTAATGTTAACAAACACAACTATTGATTTTAATAATGCAATGAGATTTATATGGCTTTATGTGTATTGCTGTAATCCAAGTGATGATGCGACGGCAGCCACAGTACAACAGCGCCAGTATGCTCATCACACACCAGCTACAGGTGGAGAGGAGGCAGAGCGATAGAGGCATAGAGCCAGTCAAGCGTGAGTCATAATGCATTAGTAATGTGAAAGTTAACATTAATAAATGCGGCGGAAGGATGTCATCTTAGTTCATGGTAAATACACTTAGTTAATAATTTACTATGAATTTATTGTGAAGTGTTACCATTTATATACAGTGGGTACGGAAATTATTCAGACCCCTTTAAATTTTTCACTATTTGTTATATTGTAGCCATTTGCTAAAATCATTTTAAGTTAATTTTTTCCTCATTAAAGTACACACAGAAACCATATTGACAGAAAAACACAGAATGTTGACATTTTTGCAGATTTATTAAAAAAGAAAACCTGATATATCACATGGTCCTAAGTATTCAGACCCTTGCTGTGACACTCATATATTTAACTTAGGTGCTGTCCATTTCTTCTGATCATCCTTGAGATGGTTCTAAACCTTAATTTGAGTCCAGCTGTGTTTTATTATACCGATTGGACTTGATTAGGAAATCCACACACCTGTCTATATAAGACCTTAAAGCTCACAGTGCATGCCAGAGCAAATGAGAATCATGACGTCAAAGGAACTGCCTGAAGAGCTCAAAAACAGAATTGTGGCAAGGCACAGATCTAGCCAAGGTTACAAAAAAAATTTCTGCTGCACTTTAGGTTCCTAAGGGCACAGTGGCCTCCATAATCCTTAAATGAAAGACGTTTGGGATGAGCAGAACCCTTCCTAGAGCTGGCCGTCGGCCAAACTGAGCTATCGGGGGAGAAGAGACTTGGTGAGAGAGGTAAAGAAGAACCCAAAGAGCACTGGGGCTGAGCTCCAGAGATGCAGTCGGGAGATGGGAGAAAGTTGTAGAAAGTAAACCATCACTGCAGCCCTCCACCAGTAGGGGCTTTATGGCAGAGTGGCCCTACAGAAGCCTCTCCTCAGTGCAAGACACACGAAAGCCCACATGGCGTTGTGAGATGGTGAGAAATAAGATTCTCTGGTCGGATGAGGTCAAGATAGAACTTTTTGGCCTTAATTGTGTGCGGTATGTGTGGAGAAAACCAGGCAATGCTCATCACCTGTCTAATACAGTCCAAACAGTGAAGCATGGAGGTGGCAGCATCATGCAGTGGGGGTGTTTTCAGCTGCAGGGACAGAACGACTAGTTGCAATCGAGGGAAAGATGAATCCAAAGTACAGGGATATCCTGGACGAAAAAACCTTCTCCAGAGTGCTCAGGAACTCAGACTGGGCCGAAGGATTACCTTCCAACAAGACAATAACCCTAAGCACACAGCTAAAATAACGAATGAGTGGCTTCACAACAACTCTGTGACTGTTCTTGAATGGCCCAGCCAGAGCCCTGACTTAAACCCAATTGAGCATCTCTGGAGAGACCTAAAAATGGCTGTCCACCAACGTTTACCATCCAACCTGACAGAACTGGAGAGGATCTGCAATGAGGAATGGCAGAGGATCACCAAATCCAGGTGTGAAAAACTTATTGCAACTTTCCCTAAAAAGACTCATGGCTGTATTAGATCAAAAAAGTGCTTCTACTAAATACTGAGCAAAGGGTTCTGAATACTTATGACCATGTGATATTTCAGTTTTTTTTCTTTTTTAATAAATCTGCAAATTTGTCAACAATTTTGTGTTTTTCTGTCAATATGGGGTGCTGTGTGCAACGTTGCTGTAGCTTAGCTTGCTACATTTCCCAGGGCTGTAGCTTTAGTGTAGTGAAGCTTCATTTAATGATGAGTAACTGTTAGCTTAAGTAGCTTGCCCAACACTGGAATAAGTTAAATATATATTGCAATAAAATCACAAAGTTACATTATTTAGTCATACTATTCGACTGGTAGTCATGTTAGCACCTATTAAAAAAAATCAAACCTTTATTTTGTTTGTTTTGTGTGTGCCGGACAAATGGGTGTGTATTAGGTCTGTAAACTTTTGAAATGCATGTGTAGGGGCGTAACATTTCCGTCCACGCTTGAGGAATTCGGACAATTACAACGCACTGGATAGTTGGCCAATCAGAGCACACCTTGCTTTTCGGAAAGGCGGGGCATAGAGAAACAATAATGTACAGTGTGTGGAAAATAATGTGTTTTTTTTTACCTTAAACCGCATAAACACATTGCATTACACCAAATACACAAAATAATGTTCTTTTTAGCAACATCATATGACCCCTTTAAAGAAAAACTAATTGTTTTCCGGTATATATGTAAATATTATATTAACTATCTGAATAGAAATATATGTAAATACTTGTAAATATTTTCAGCATATATGCTGTATGTGTGTGTTTATATATACACATAATAAATATACATAGCACACACACATATATTATGTAAACAAAAACTTTTATTTTGGATGTCATTAATTGTGATTAATCGTTTGACAGCACTTATTTATTATATTGGGCTTTATTAAACTTTATGAAAATATAAGGATTTGCTCTCCTGTGGCTCCCTCGTGTGGACAACATTAATAGTATGGCCTTCACTTCTGAATCACATAAATATAAACAATCCAACACTCTCCATTGACTTTCTATTGCGGGAAGCTGACTCCTTGTCATTTCTGACTTATAACAAAAAAACAGAACAATACCTTAAACCTGCTGTGTGACAAGGTGTACAGCAAACAAGCTAAAAAAAAACAGAACTACATTTTTATAAGCTGTCGACCCACCAAAAAACGAGTGTTTAGGACACAAATAGTTGTAGATGTCGGGGTATTTCACATTGGGCCATTCAGTTGGATCATTTCTCAAACAAAAGGAAGGTTAGGAAAAGGGGTACTGACATAGACCAATAAAATTTAGTTTCTTAATATACCTTCTCCTCTCAGATTCATATAGGGTAGTGAAATAATCCTTTGACAAGGTGAAAAATAATGAATGTTTCCTGTCGCCTATTATGATTACGTTTCCCTCCAGTGGGTGTTGTTTTCAGAGTAATGTGACACATTGCGCTCTACTTTTGTGTCCTAAAAAAAAAAATCCTTTTACAAGGTGCTCAAATGAAGAAGAAAAAAAAGAATCATGGAGCTTGGATGGAGTTGGCTTGCTGGATGCAAAATAAGTCATGCCTTTTATTGTTTTCCCTGTTTGTTATTTCAAAGTCTTGTCACCGAAGCGTTGTGGGCAACGACACAGAAGGGAACTGAAACAATGCAGTTTAACTTGAGGCGATCATCAGGGTCCAAGCTATAGACTGTAAAAAAGGATGGACGATGGTCTCAGATTCCTTCCACAACAGAAAAGTGAAGCCAAAGCATCTCAGTATGGCCGCTGCCGTCTTGAGTAAATGACGTCATTTGGAGCCTGAGTCTGCGCAGTAGTGATTTGTTTGGAGCCTGAGTCTGCGCAGTAGAGATTCGTTTGGAGCCAGAGTCTGCGCAGTAGAGATTCGTTTGGAGCCAGAGTCAGCGCAGTAGAGATTCGTTTGGAGCCAGAGTCAGCGCAGTAGAGATTCGTTTGGAGCCAGAGTCTGCGCAGTAGAGATTAGTTTGGAGCCAGAGCCTGCGCAGTAGAGAACTGTTTGGAGCCCGAGTCTACGCAGTAGAGATTAGTTTGGAGCCAGAGCCTGCGCAGTAGAGAACTGTTTGGAGCCCGAGTCTACGCAGTAGAGATTCGTTTGGAGCCAGAGTCTGAGCAGTAGAGATTCGTTTGGAGCCAGAGTCTGCGCAGTAGTGTCTTGAGGTGGAGCCGCAGTATCAAACTCTATCAAACTGATTTATTGAGATTATTAACGCTTTCCCCGCCAGCATTTAAAAAAAAAAAGTTGCCAGCATTTCTGATTATTTTCATCTAAATTTGACGGCCCTCAGAATATTTTCTGCTATGAATATATGAACATATTATATATCAAAATAAAGAACCGAGCCTCTGCTTTTAAAAGAAAAACACTATTTTATTCTATCTTTATGTGTTCATGTTTTACCACCACTTGAACACAGAAAGGTTTCATTAAAAACACAACATTTTGTACAAAAAACAGAGAAAAATGCATTATTATCAAAGTAGTGCATTTTGAAGCAAAATACATTCAGATGTCATTTTCATAAATAAAACCTTCAAAAATAAATAAAAATTAATAAAATTTAGGCACTGTATTTTATCTTTGAGTGGTAAACTGTGTAACAATTCCCAGAATGTAAGGGGACGCCACAACTTTTGCAGTAGAACGAGGTCTCACTTCGCAAACCATTACGTGCACAAACCCTGCATCTCCTCGTCGGGTGTTGCTTTTTGGAAGTGGACGCAATCGGAATAAGTGCATGAACTGCAAAAAGGTCATTTACCCTATTTCTAGGGTCAGTGTTGTATGGAGCTCTAGGAGTGTTTTCAGTTGGAGGGTCATATCTTTCTGCCCCACCACCAGCCTGTTCTTTGCTGGTCCATGAATTTATAACACTTTGGATGAAAGAGAGGAGAGTTTTACAATTACCTTGTGGGTTTTTTGCTTTGTAAATGACAAATGCATTTAACACACTGATCTGCAACAGATATGTGACCAATTTCTTTGTCCACTTGTGTGACTTCCTGACAAAAGGGTAGTACTTAATGTTTTGATCCAATTTGTCAACTCCATTCATTGCATTATTGTATTCCACAATGCATGCTGGTTTTTGCTTTGCAATTTTTTCTTGGTGGCCTCTCTGCCATACCTCAACTTCTTCCATGTTGTTCTCATGGCATGTTGTGACCATTTTCACTGTTTGTTTGTCTCGCCATGCCAAGACCATCACATTTTCAGTGTGACACATGACCGTTTCCCCAATCCTAAGGTCAGCATTTCTGAGATCTCGAATGACTGGTGGTTCACCTCTGTTTTTCCTAATTGTACCACAGACATGGGTTTTCAAATCAAGTAGGTGCTTACACAGTTGTACAGAGTTGTAAAAATGATCCATAAATAATCTGTAACCATGACCTGCTAGACGATCAAGAAGAGAGACAACCGTGTCTTTCAGGGCAGCACTTTCTCCACAATAGGGCTTCATGTTAAAACAGTAACCCGTTTCAGAATCGCACAAGATGTAGGATTTGATGGGTTTTTGAGGATTGTACACCCTGAAAGCTAGGCACCCACGCCACAGACGCATGCCCTCATCAATGCAAATGTTTGTGTTAGGCTGATACATTTCACGGAATTTGGACACGAGGTGATCTAAGACAGGGCGGACTTTGTACAGCCTGTCCGTGTCATTAGCTGGCCTTGCTGTATTATCATTGAAGTGAAGAAATCTCCATATGATTTCAAACCTGTTGCGAGACATGACCTTGCTGAAGTAGGGGGTAGCTAACATTTCATCTGTAGACCAGTACATATCAAGTTCAGGCTTATGAATGATACCAGTGAGAAAAAACAGCCCCAGGAACACTTTCATTTCTGAAACGGTGACAGGCTTCCATGCATGAATTCTAGCATGTTGTGAAGTACCATCCATAGCCTGAATACACTGATCTGCATACAGGTTGGTCTGATCAACAATGTTCTGAATCAGTACATCAGAAATTAACAACTCAAAGTCTACAGGCTATTCTGACTCAAGAGCAGCAGCATCACCGACAGGCCCAGGATTCTCAGTGAAGGGAAGGTTTTTTGGCTGCCAGTTCATTTCATGCCACTCATGAACAGGTTCAGGATCTTCAGCTGGATGGTTCACAGCGGCCCGTGTCTGGTCACCAGCAGGACCATGTCGATGTGCTTCACGCGTCTGACCTCTGCCTCGTTGCTGTGTTCTACCTGTAAATAATTATATGAATAAATGTCTTCATATTTAACAGACACAGACACAAGCAAAATACAATGTTTAAAACACACAATATACATACCATTGTTCTAACATTTATAGATGCACGTGCACAACACACAAATATATAATTAGCGTACACAAACCACCAGAAAGAGCCCTTTTTGACCATTTCCTTATCTGTCTTACCACTATTGACTCTGGCACATCGGAACGGAGAATGAGACGGCCTTGAATCTCTCCACGAAGTGTCCGAAGTATCGCCATCTGAACTATCAGTGTCCACACGTAAACAGGCCGGTGCACTTCGTCTTCGTCCAGATCGACGGGTTATCAGTCTATCCACGACACTAGACGTTTCTGTGTCTGTAAAGGCATTATACTTCCCTGACTACTTTCGTCACAATAAGATTCAACTGATCAAAAACACGCGTGATCGGAGTCCGAGTCCAGCAACACCTACAGTGCCCCTGTTCAGCTGTATACTATTCATTTTTATAGTGCTATGATCGACATTTTCCCGTTCCGTTATGCGATCGGTATCTTGAAGTTCGCACCGGAAGTCTCGTAACTCATTCAGGACATGCGCTAGGGCTTTCCTTACCATAATACACCTAGAACACGGATTGCCGTAAAAACTCATCTTTGGCGGGGAAGCGTTCTCTCTTAATTTACAAGATATCTTGTCAATGGCGGAGAAAGAGTAAAAAAAAATGAGTGGGTGGATTTTTACCATTATAGGCTGGTTGTTTTGGAACATAGGGGTCGTTGCGATATTGACAAAAAAGATATCGCCGATATTTTCTGGGATTTTACCGAGAACGATATTAGACGCTATTTTGGGAATGTGTTATGGTAATGGTACCTAAGGACTGCCGAGAAGCTGACTCTGATGTTTTTAATATTCTAAATCTGTTGTGGTGGTCAGTTTATATGATAGAAATGAATCTTTTAAACTAGTGTTTAAATGATGTTCATTTTAACCTTTATAAAGCCATTTTTTCTAAAAGTGTCCATTATCTTTTGAGTCAAATTCTTACATTTAATCAGGGAATTAGAATAATAAGACATTTGGGCTGTTACCAAGCAAATGAAATCAACACAGAAGCTCCATCTGAAGTGGCATTTAGATGTATTCACACACTGTTTAATGCAAGACATGAATGCATTTAACCTGCAATTACAAATGCATAAATAATGTTTTGATATATTAAACATAAGATGTTGAATACTGATATTTGAAATTATTTAAAACATGAAAAAAATCTTTAAAAAAAAGCAGAAATGTGAAATTAAAACCGCTAGCAGGTGGCAGCAAATCACTGTTAATAAGTCAGTCATTGCGATTGAACCGAGTCATTTAAACGTTTGATTCATTCAGGAACGAAACACCGTCATGTTGCTCAGAGACACAAAACAGCACTGTGGCCTAGTTTGGAATGATTTTTGTTGGCGAAATAGAGCAAAACAAGCAATATGGTGTCTAAAACACAAGTCTCTTAATTAACTTATTGTTTACTGAATTCAACGTCACATTTGTAATCAGAAAAGGAGAAAAACTGCACTTTTCGTGTGAAATTGAATAACTATATGAAGTGGTATAAATATATAAATTTTCTGCCATAATGTCTTGAATTTGTGATCAATCTAAATGCATTATAATAGACTGAATCATGCAGTGAAAGAACGCACTCTAAATGCGCACACGCACTAGTCTAGACTTCACGTAATATATGCGTGCGCTCTGTAGGGATGTTTTGAATGGTTTTTGCAAAATACTCGATAATGTCAAATCGCACATCGTTAAAACAACAATTATGATATTATCGCAGACGATATATAATCGCACACCCCTATTGGACACCTTATAAAAGTGATTTTTGCATAAAGGGTCCCCTTTAAGGTCCCTTACATGGATTGTTCAAATCAGAGGGACAAAATCATGGTAGAAATGGCGTTGTATTTCTAAACTATGTCAACATGTTATGTAAAAAATCAATCACCATTATAAAAACCCCCCAGGGGGAAAAATAACTGCAATGACCTAATCAACAGAAATGAAGCTGAAACAAGGCTTTCAAAAAAGAAAAGAGATAAAGCTGAAGGATGGCAGACTGGGTACCAAACCAACATAATTGATAAAATATTGAAAACTTTTTAATATAAAAATCATGTTTTTTATTATGTCATCATATTTTTATTGTTAGTTAGCTAGTATTTTTTAGTTATTTTATAACCTAATCAAAATAACCCAACTGCAGTTTGAGATGAACTGGAATGAGTTATCTGATTTGCTAATGAACTATTCATAAGGTATGTGGATATATATATATATATATAGGTAGATAGATAGATAGATAGATAGATGTGTTGTTGTTGTTATGAGAGTGGTATTATTTAGCTATAAATAATAAACAGCATTTCTGTAGTGGTCAACATTTTAATAAGGATGAAATGACCAAGTTCACCTTTCATTTGAAACCAACCTGTTTGTTCCTCAGTATCTTCATGTTTGACTCTGAATGCTTCTTCAATCTTCATGTCTTCACTCTCCTCTTTAATAAACGCCATCTTTATAATGGGAGATTTTACTGGACACTGTTATGTTTGAGATGAGAATAATTAACGGAAAGAAAAATAATTACAACCTAAATTTCTGGGTAGGTCTCAATCAGCTCTCTAGTCAGTACTGCATATTACATTGAACAGATTACACGTTCAACAAACCATTCCTAGTTGGTTTAAAACGGGTCATTGTAACATGTTTGTGTTCTACTTGGGTTCACGCTGTTTTGAACAGCAGTTGTTGCCAGAAAACCGCCGTTATGAAACTGACATAAACCTCGCGAGGAGTAATTATTACTGTCATTTCTTTCTTACTTTGTAATGTAATGAGCGCTTTTCTGAAACAAGACAGCTTCGTACAAATGACATACCAGTTGTGTTTCTCATGTGTGGATGCGCTTAAAAAATAAAATCAATCACTTGGCCGTTACATTCGATAACAATTAAAGCAGTTGAAAGCTCCTGTCAACTATAAAGTTGACTAAATAACTTTTTATATCGGTTTAAACTCCTACATGTTTAGAAACACAAACCTTTCTTAGCCTGAACACAACAACCAAGACGCGGCGCAGCCACTTCTTCTTCTTCTTCTTGTATCGTTCATCTTCTTATTCTTTGAGCTTATTGGCGGTTCGCAGTCTTAAAAGAGCATTACCGCCATCTACTGTGGGAAGGATTCGGCGGACACCCAGACCATTCGGGACTCGTGCTTTCAATGTTGCTGCGTGTTCAGCTCCTCCATCTACAGCCCAAGTCCATCACAGTCCAGAGAGGAGAAATAAAAACAATTAGTAATTATTACTATTAATTACTACTCTATTATTCACTATCAACTCCCCATTACTATCATTCTTAATAATAATAAAAAGCCTATCTATATTCTATTCATTTAAATGAGTCTATTTAAGAAATTGTATTAAACTTATCCCCTTCAATGGATTTTAAAAGCTTTTTTATGTAAAGCATGAAATGTGTTTCTGCGGTTTAAGGTTCAAAAAACACATTATTTTCCGCATACTGTATATTATTGTTTCTCCTCTATGCCCGCCTTTTTGAAACGTGTCGACTTTTACAAAACTCATCGGTCTGAAAAAGCAAAGTGTGCTGTGATTGGCCAGCTATCCAGTGCGTTTTGATTGGCTGAATGCCTCAAGCGTGTGACGAAATGTTACGCCCCTCACCATACTGTGGTGATGCCCTGTCAGGCCGGAGCGACGAGACAAAACATGAAAACCCATTATAAACAAAACGAGGCATTCGTTGCATCCAGTGGAGATTTAATTATGGATTAGAAGCTTATATTGTCTTTTTACGCGTTGCGTTGTATCGCGCTGCGTAAACATAAAACCATTTGTCTGCGTTTGTGATCAGAGAAATGATAAACAACACGCCCTACTTACTGACCAAAAAACGCGCTTTTAACGGGTATTCTATGAGGTTTTTTAAAGTTTATTATTTTGTGTATTTGGTGTAATGGAATATGTTGACATGGTTTAATGTTCAAAAAAAACATTATTTTTCTAATACTGTACATTATTGTAGGTCCTCTTTGTCCTGCCTCTCTCAAACGCTTCGTTTTTTTACAAAGCCCCCTCCTTTGACAAGCGTGGTCTGCTCTGATTGGCCAGCTGACCCAGTGCCTTGTGATTGGCCGAACACCGCAAGCACTCGTCGGAAATGTAAAATCCCTTACCATAATCGCAGCTTCAGCTTTCAAAATAAATGTAAAGACAGAGCCTGAAAGGGGAACAGAGTCTTGTGACAGACACAGTGATGAAGCTGGTCTGTGTTTGTGATGTGACCCCCTCTCTCTTCTCTCTCTCTCTCTCTCTTCTCTCTCCTCTCTCTCTCTCTCTCTCTCTGTCTCTCTATCTCTCTCTCTCTCTTTCACACACACTCACACACACGATGCGCAAAACTCCGCATTTTAACAGTCAATAGAAAATACTTAAACTAATAACAAAACAAAGTAGCTGATTTAGAAGCGCCAGATTGTCATAGCAAAGTCAGAATGACCTCCTCTCCTAGGTTCACGAAACGGTCGTCCATAAAATGCATTGCTGTTCTGTTGTAAGTAATCTTAAAGATTCCTAAATGCATCTACTTCCGGAAGGCCAAATAAAGTGCTTTTGCTTTCGCCTAGAAACACACAGCGTCTCCCTGACATGCTGCTTCAACACTAACTGCGGTTACTGAAACCATGTCTTCTTTCTTTGTGTGAACATTTGGGCAGCATTATGTACTCTTTCACATCGTGAGGTAGGTCGATATGTGGGGGATGTTTAAACGAAGCATTTTAGGAAGGCGTGGACAAGTCTTAACTTATAAAGAATATCTCTTTGGATTGAGACTTTAGTCTTTGCAACTTTACAGATCTTCTTTATGCACGAAGAGCTTGTAACACTCCAAAGAGAAAGGAAACATTTGCAGAAAAAAATCGCATCATATGACCCTTTTAAAGGTGTACTTGGGTCTTTACCTGTTTTTTTTATCTGAATTATTAAAGCTTCTTTCCAGCTCTTAGGTAAAGTCCCTTCATCCCATACCCTGTTATAAAACTCTAGAATGATTCTAAGAGATTCATCACTTAACTTTTTTAACATTACATAACTAATTCCATCTTGTCCTGGAGTTGAATCCTAAGTGTTTTTTAATGCCCTCTTTAATTGAAGATGAAAAATGGACATCAAGTAAACCATTTGTTACTCTCTTTTATCCCATAATATATGGATGCTATTTTAACAACTTCTCCCTCATTTCCTTACATTCCTTCATCAAATTATCTGAACTATTAATTTTTTGAAAATTCCTTTCAAAACATTTCTGCTTTCTCCTCATCACTTATTGCTATTTCATCCCCAATATTTAACACATTGTAATCATATTCTCTTTGAATCCCGCTCATCTTTTTAATCATACTCCACACTTCCTCAATTGGAGTGTTTTTCCCTATTTCTTCACAAAATGATCTCCAATACTCTTTCTTCACTTCCCTTATTGTTCTTCTAGTTTCTGCTTGAGTCTTTTTATATATTATCATGTTTTCCCAATTGTGAGTTTTCCTTAGAGTTTTGAATGCTTTCTTTTTCCTTTTAACTACTATTGTACACCTCTCATTCCACCATGGAACTATTTTCCCCACCCTCTTTCCTTTGCTTTTCTGAATGCATTCACTAGCAGCACTTTGTATCACTGATATTAACTCTGTATATATTCTTTCGATTATTATTCCTTCATTCATCTTGATCATTTTCAATCCTTACTCACACCCTCTTTTGAATTTCTCCCAGTCTGCTTTCTCATACCTCCACTTTCCTGTATTTACTTGCTTTACCTTCCTTATGTCATTATTTACTATTGAGCTTAAAACAGGAAAATGATCACTACCAGCTGTACAATTTTTTAATACCTCCCAATTTATTATTCCTCCTAATGCATTAGAAACAACTGTTAGATCTATTGCGGATTCTCTTCCTGAATTTACATCCATGCGTGTATAGGTTCACACAGTATGCAAACAAGTTTCCTTTTTCCATCAACTCTTCAATGGCCGCCATTTGCATCTGTCAATAACCCCCCCCCCCCATAAAGTATTATGGGCATTAAAATCCCCACACCAAATAACTCGTTCCACTTAATCCTTTTATAGCTTCCATACTTTCTTGTGTTAATCTTTTGCATGGATTGTAAACGTTTATCATAACATAATTCTTATTTCCATGCCATATTTCTACAACTATATACTCCAATGTTACCCCTTTCTCCAAAACTCTATAAGGCATTCCCTCTTTTAAAAATGTGACACATCCTCCTCCTTTTCCTTCTTCCCTGTCTCTTCTCACACTTATATATCCTTTTAAACAAAATCTAATCTAGGATTCAACCATGACTCTTGAATACATACTACATCTCGCTTATATATATCCTTTAAATTCTTGACCATTGGCACAAAGGCTTCTGGCATTCCATTGTAAGATAATTAACATAAAAAATACTAACCAACCCATATCTCCTGACTTGATTGAGATTCTGTACTAAGGTTTTCATTATATCTTCGCATTTCAATCCCTTTATTTCTAGAAATCTCTCTGCCGCCTTTACAATTATTTGTAATTTTTCCGTTCTTCTTTCTGTTTGTGCTGTACAGTTAATTACCTCTACCATGAAGAGCACAATATTTCTCTTACTTGCTATCATTGTATCTTCTGGTATTCTGCCTTCAACTATTCTTTCAGTCCCTTCACTTCCTTTTCCATTCTCCATTCTGTCTGTCCTACTTTGCCTAGTCCTACCATTTACTACCTTCACAGCTTCAGCATAAGTAAGATTGTTTTTGGCTTTTTCCTGTTGTACTTCCACTGCCCTTTTCCTCGCCTCACAACCCCCGTATGCCGCATTGTGATTACCTCCACAGTTGCAACACTTCAATCCTACACCTTCTCCGCATTTCCCAAATTCATGCTCCCCTCTACAACGCGCACACCTAATTTTAGATTTACACATTGACACAGTATGCCCATACCTCTGGCAATTATAACACCTTAAAGGAGGGGCTATATAGTTCCTAATCGGGTAACTTATATAACCCACCTTAATTCGGTCTGGCAATTCTTTTCCTTCCAATTTTAGACGTACTGATAAGCTATCCACTCTTTTCCCTTCTCTGTTCATTTGTAAGCGGACTGCATCTTTGACCTTTCCCCCTTCTAGATTCTTTTTTAATTCCTCCATAGTAACTCCTAAAGGAATTCCATTTATTACCCCATACACCCACAAATTCTGTCCTACAATCTTGTAATTCGTTACCATCTGTTTTCCTACTGTTTCTAGTTTTATGGTTTTATTTTTTTGATCTTCACTCCTGCATGCTATCAATAAAGCACTGTCCTGTAGCACTTTTGCAAATGCTATTTCCCCTACCATTTTTTTCAATTCATAAGTCAACGCCAATGGATTTACTCCTGAAACTCCAACCTCTTCTTTGAATTTCAATATTATCCTGAATTCACTCTTGATCTTATTTCTTTCATCCCCATCTTCCTCACTGGTTATCGAACTACTTTCCGATCTTTCCTCCTTACCTTTTTTCCTCTGTTTAGTAACCTTCTTTCCTGTTCTGACCTGTATCCATCCTACCTCCATATCATCCTCCTCTTCACCCGTGTCTTCCATTCTTAGAGTCTCTGATCCATTCCCAGTTTGATTTCCTAGATATCTAGTATTCGTATTTTTTGGCTTATTTGAACTAGCCGCCATTCCGTGCTGCGTCAGAAAAACCACATCACCGGAAGTCCGCGTACACGCCGTTTTGTATCGTTCTTCTTCTTCTTTTTGTTCAATGGCCGTTCACTCCTTAGGAGTATTACCGCCACCTACTGTATATCTTGCGCACATGGGTGATGAATCTGTACTGAAAAAGGAAAAAAAACAAATAATATATATATAATATATATTATATATATATATATATATAGTAATTTGTCATCTTGCCCCACCCACCCCATAGATCATAGCCCAAGCTTCAGCTGGCTCTGCACGTTCAGCTCCTCCAGCTTCCACACTGTGCTCCTCAACTTCCAAGATGGGCAGAAGCATCATGATCCTCGTCCTCAAACATTAAATCCTGTGGTCTAATCCTGTAAGCTCTAAAAATGATATAACCACCTTATACATCTGACTATCACTCAAACCCTTTCCCAGAAGGTCCACGACACTCACTGGTATGTTCCTTATATTGCTAAAAAGACTGTTACGCTGATCTTCATATTTACTGCATTTAAAGAGCACATGCTCTACTTTTTCAAAAACATCACATTCATCATACATACCATTTTCATGCTTCACCATTAATGCAAGTGTTGAATTTAGTCCTGTGTGACCCATCCTTAATCTAGAAATCATTATTTCTTCCTTTCTGTGTTTTCCATAAATCTGTTCTTTTTTCCCTACTGATTTTATTATAATACCACCTACCTGTGCTGCTATTTTCCCATCTTTGTTGCCATATTCTTATAATTTCCCTATTAATTACTGATTTTATCTCATTTCTTCCCAGAGGTACCTTAACATCCACCAAGTGTTTCTTTAAAGCTTCTTTTGCTAACTTATCCGCTGTTTCATTTCCTACTATCCCGATATGTGCCGGTACCCAAAAAAAGTAGATACGATTATAACCTCTATTTTCAGTCTGTATAGTAATGTATACATTTCTTCTAGCAGGTCTTCTCTATCAGTTTTTGTCGACAATATACTTTAAGAGCTGATGAAGAATCTGAGCAAATTACAGTCGGAGTCCCATTTGGCTTCGTTCTTCGTCTTCTAGTGTTTTATGGCGGTTTGGCAAGCCAGCGAAAAAAGGTGCATTACCACCACCTACTGATCTGGAGTCTGGAGTGTGGAGTATAGATTTGGACGAAGGGGAAAAAAATAGATTCTATCTATTGTTCCTGTGTTTTTCAGGTATTTAAATAATATTTCATGCGCTCTTGATTGCCTTGACCTGTTTCCTAACAATACTTTTAAAGAAATATTATCAACTCCCAGCCATCCATTCTTCTTCTTCTTCTTCTTCTTCTTCTTCATCTTTTTATAATGGTGGGTGGCAACTAACATTTAAGGTGCATATCTGCCACCTACTGTGTTGGAGTGTGGGCCAGAAATGTATACTTAATAAAGCGTGTGAATGTTTCTCTCCAATCTATGGAGCACTCAGAGCACATGCTCATGATAGCGCTGCGTGTTCAGCTCCTCTAACACTCACAATTAGCTCTTCGTGCCCCAGATTAGGTAGAATACTCCCATACACACATATTATAATCTAGATCCTAAACCTGAGTAATAGATATATTTAATTAGTGCTCTGTATTCCTGTCTATCCATTAAACCTTTTCCTAAAATATCTTCATGCATCGTCCCCTCCTCCCTAAAGTGACTAAATAATATATCATAATATACACTATATTTACCACACCTAAAAAGCACATGATGTACATTTTCTGGTACACCACACGCATCACATAACCCATTTTCATGCAAACCCATAAGTGCCAGTGTTGATTTCAACCCTGAATGTCCCAGTCTTAATCTAGACAGCCACACCTCTTCTTTCCTATTTCTTCCCTGACAATTTATCCTCCCATACTGTCTGTGCAATACTATAACACCGTCTCCCTGTGCTGCTATTATCCCATCTAATTTTTCATTTATTCATTAACTTTTTTAACTTTAAAATGGACTTTGCCTCCTTTTTCCCCATAGACACTTTAACATCCACCTCCATCGTCTAGTGCTTTTTTTGCTAGTTTATCAGCAACTTCATTACCAGATACCCCGGCATGTGCTTGCCTGGCACCTAACAAAAATACAGGTGCATCTCAATAAATTAAATGTCGTGGAAAAGTTCATTTATTCAGTAATTCAACTCTAATTGTGAAACTCGTGTATTAAATAAGTTCAGTGCACACAGACTGAAGTAGTTTTTGGTTCTTTTCATTGTGATGATTTTGGCTCACATTTGTAACAAAATCAACCAAATTAGAATATGGGGACATGCCAATCAGCTAATCAACTCAAAACCCTTGCAAAGGTTTCCTGAGCCTTCAAAATGGTATTTCAGTTTGGTTCACTAGGCTACACAATCATGGGGAAGACTGTTGATCTGACAGTTGTTCAGAAGACAATCATTGACATCCTTCACAAGAGGGTAAGCCACAAACATTCATTGTGCCAAAGAAGCTGGCTGTTCACCGAGTGCTGTATCCAAACATGTTAACAAAGTTGAGTGGAAGGAAAAAATGTGGAAGAAAAGAATGCACAACCAACCGAGAGAACCGCAGCTTTATTAGGATTGTCAAGCAAAATCGATTCAAAGAATTTGAGTGAACTTCACAAGGAATGGACGGAGGCTGGGGTCAAGGCATCAAGAGCCACCACACACAGACGTGTCAAGGAATTTGGCTACAGTTGTTGTATTCCTCTTGTTCCTCCTGAACCACAGACAACGTCAGAGGCGTCTTACTTGGGCTAAGGAGAAGAAAAACTGGACTGTTGTCCAGTTTTGTTGTCCAAAGTCCTCTTTTCAGATGTGAGCAAGTTTTGTATTTCATTTGGAACCCAAGGTCCTAGAGTCTGGAGGAAGGGTGGAGAGCTCATAGCCCAAGTTGCTTGAAGTTCAGTGTTAAGTTTCCATAGTCTGTGATGATTTGTGGTGCAATGCCATCTGTTGGTGTTGGTCCGTTGTGTTTTTTGAAACCAACGTCACTGCACCCGTTTACCAAGAAATTTTTGAACAGTTCATGCTTCTTTCTGCTGATCAGCTTTTTGAAGATGCTGATTTCATTTTCCAGCAGATTTGGCACCTGCCCACACTGCCAAAAGCACCAAAAGTTGGTTAAATGACCAAACTCACCAGACCTGAACCCCATAGAAACCCCATAGAGAATCTATGGAGTATTGTCAAGAGAAAAATGAGAAACAAAAGACTAAAAAATGCAGATGAGCTGAAGGCCATTGTCAAAGATACCTGGGCTTCCATACCACCTCAGCATGCCACAAACTGATCACCTCCATGCAAAGCCGGATTGAGGCAGTAATTAAAGCAAAAGGACCCCTACCAAGTATTGAGTACATGTACAGTAAATGAACATTACTTTCCAGAAGGCCAACAATTCAGTAAAAAAATTTTTTTATTGGTCTTATGAATTATTCTAATTTGTTGAGATAGTGAATTGGTGTTTTGTTAATGTGAGCCAAAAACATCACAATTAAAAGAACCAAAGACTAAACTACTTCCGTCCTGTGTGCAATTAATTTATTTAATACACAAGTTTCACAATTTGAGTTGAATACTGAAATAAATGAACTTTTCCAAGACACTCTAATTTATTGAGATGCCCCTGGGTATACCATTAGGTCCAGCTTCTTGTCAACTGAATAGATATATTTCCATGAATAAATCTTTTTTGTCTGATCTTGCAATGCATTGACACTATTACAGCTGAAGAAGAATCTGAACTATTACTATGCTAGTGGTCCCTATTATTATAGCTGTTAATCCTGCAGTGGACTGATAAATCCTCGGGTAATTTAAACTAATGCGTATTTAAATTTCAGAATATATACACCATTTTCCACACTTTTGAACTAACCGGTTCCTTAATCAGCTGTAGAGATGTGTAACAGTTTGAATAATGTAATATATAAAATAGATTAACCTCCTTTCCACTACTATTCATCTGTGCTTGTCTGGAGCTCAAATCTACAAGTGGTTCAGGGACTTTCCATGGCGGGGCATCAGTGAGTGGTACATAGGACAGAAAACCCCCCCCCCCCTTGTTATCGCATGCTCCTTGCTAGCCCATATTCTACGGTTTGTCCCACCCAAACTATATCCTCCCGCATATGAGTTTCTCAACATTCCTCCAATACTTACAAAAGAAGGAAGGAGTTTGAGATGATTTACTGATTGTTGAAGATTCACCCAATACGTCATTGTCAATTTTATTCTTCTAAATTCAAGAGGCATCTCGCCCCTTTTCTACCCCAATTGCATCTACAGGTGATGTTTTAATTGTTCCACAACATATTCTTAACGCTCTGGATTGTATGATATCTAATTTTTTAATAAAGATTTGGTTACTTAACACTACATTAACTTAATACTACATTAAAGGGGTCATATGATGCGATTTAAATTTTTCCTTTCTCTTTGAAGTGTTACAAGCTCTTGGTGCATAAAGAAGATTGCAAAGTTGCAAAGACTAAATTCTCAAATCCAACGAGATCTTCGTTTATAAAGTTAATAGTCGCCACGCCCACCTAAAACGGCTCGTTTAACCACGCCCCCACATCTCTATGATCACTATTTGGGCGGCGTTATCACTCTTCCCACTCTCATGGCAAAGAAAGAGCGTTACCTTATTTCTCGCTTGTAGTATTGTTGCCACCCGGGGCCACCGAAGGTCGTGAAGCGCTGTGTGCTTCGTTGTGAAAGCGAACTACTTTGTTTAGCCTTCCAAAAGACGATATCGTCTTCGTCATGCTGGAGCTGATCCGTGCTGGTGCTGAGGATATTCACTTCGCGCTTTCGATCGCCGGTATCGGCTTTCACCGTGATGAAGCGTAGTCCAGCCCGTGGTCCGTCACATTGTCGTTCTGGCCTGACAGGGCATCACAATATGGTAAGGGGTTATTTCCGTCACACGCTTGAGGTATTTTCGGCCAATCATAACGCACTGGATACCTGGCCAATCAGAGCACACCTCGCTTTTCAGAACGATGAGCTTTTTAAAAATCGACGCGTTTCAGAAAGGTGGGGCATAGAGGAGAAACGATAATGTACAGTGTGTGGAAAATAATGTGTTTTTTTAACCGTAAACCGCATAAACACATTTCATTACACCAAATACACCAAATAATGTTCTTTTTAGCAGCATCATATGACCCCTTTAACAATTGCACTCCCTTGTGGTATACCATTTGCTACTAAAAAAAGTATAGAAGACTGGCTTCTACTTACTATTCCTATTCTAGCAGCGTTTATTAACAAGCCTTCTCTCCATACCATATAATTCCCTTTTTCAATATTAGAATATACCACAGCCATGATTTCTCTCATAATATAATTGTTTTATTAATGTCATTATTATTTTATATTATTTTTACTAAAGCATACAATGTCGATCTTCCACTCCCGAACCCACATTGATATTTACAATATTTCCCTTTCTTTATCATTTTTACCCATTAATTTGCATAGATTTGAGGTCAACACTACTGGACAACAACTTCCAGGTATATTTGTATCTTTCCCTTGCTTTACAGTTGGTATTCCTACTGCCTGTTTCCATGTCAAATTTTATGATTGATCTGATAAATGTTTAAAAATTGACTATCCTGTCCAGGTACAGCATTAGCACAGCTTTGTAATTTAACTTGTAGTTCTTCTTCATAATATCAGCATTTTTTCTAATATAATTCTTACTTTGCTCAAATTCTTGAATTCTATCAAATTCAAATTCTGTTTTATAAGAGCTTTATCATACTTTTCCTAATAGATTTACTTTATATCTGATACTTTATTTATATCTGATTTATATGATGATACTACATCATTCTCTACTAAAACTGGTATTTGAAATGTCTTTTTACCTTTTATAGTACTTTGTACCATATTCCAAATTTTGTCCATATGTGTATCTTATTCTTAAACAGAAATTTCTTTGTAATTATCCATCCATTTGCTCTAACTCTCTTGTAAGCCAACAGTTTAGTCTTATGTTTTTCCAGGGGTACCAGCTTGGGACAGCCCTGCATTTATCAAGGCCAAATGTATAAGCCTTCCTTGAGAAACAGAAGTTAGAAGCCATTTTGAGATGCCAAAGTGCTAAAAATTATCTCTCTGTAGATGCAGTAGACACAGTTAAACATAAGCTTAACTGGATGAGCTTTTCCACCTCCTTGAAGAAATCCCCATTTTGCTAATGCATTTTTGACAAATAATGTCAATTTCATGAATAGTATGGGAATTCCCGGGGTTTGTGAAAACACTCAGCATCCTCAGCTGCAGATACAGGGCTGCTATGTCAATGTTGTTACACTCTAAAAAATGCTGGGTTAAAAACAACCCAACTTGGGTTATTTGGCAACCCAGCTCTGAGTAAATATTGGACAGAACACATGCTAGGTTATTTTAACCCAGCTGGTTGTTTTTTTTGCAAATGCAAAATGTATATGACAATGATAAACATAAACCTAGAATCTAGAAACCTGAAACAACAGAATTCTTTAATTTGAGTATTCATATGTCTCTCTCTCTCTCTCTCTCTCTGTCTGTGTGTGTGTGTGTGTGTCATGTTAATCAGACTAATCACCTTATAGGCTACTTCATTTACTCTATTTTCTAGCTCAATAACTCTCAAATGTACCCCATTGTAGAATCGCTGCTGTCTCTTTATGAATTAATGGAATATTCATGCCAGACATTGCGGAGTGATAAATAGCAGTGGATGCTCGGACCTGGGATTTGATTATAGTGCTATAGTTACATGCTGTGTATAGTGAGAGAGGCGGGCAAAGGTAACCTGATGTAACTGTTCGCTTTTTTCCTTTTAGCTTCTCCCAACTGCCTTTATCTTCAAGTCTTTTGCTTGCCATCACGAGCCCACTCTCCTTCGTGTCAGTTTTGGTTTCTTATAAGCAAAAATAGATTGCATTAGCGCCCCCTTTTGTCGGCCGTCAACGTCACTTAATCTGACACTTTTTCTTTGATGATGAACCAGCCAGGCCGACAGCCGAGTCCAGATGTCCAGACCACCCCTGATGGTAGGGAAAGCGCCTTATACTGGAGAGCGGCCACATGGGGCATTTAACTCTGCAGTGCTACTTACTGTGAAGCTCAAAACGATGGCTCCTATGGCAGCTCTCTCACAGGTTGAATTCACAGGAGACCTTATTATTTTGAGTCTCTTTACATGCAGTTTGCATGACATGGCACTCAATAGAGTGTGGACTGCTATAGTCACCGCCCCCCCCCAAGGGTGTTCGCTGCTAGTTGTGGATTTTTCTTGGGTGCGGCCAATGAAGTTGAGAAGCAGAGTTCCAGATGTCAAAATAAGACTTTATTTAACAAAGAAACAAAGCCGGGAAGACAGTCACAGCATTCCAAATCATTCCAAAGTCTTTGTTTGTCAGCTCATATTATATACCCTTTGTTCTCTCCAAATTTGGTCATTTTCTGTTTTTTCTTTGTTCCGGTTATTTTTTATTGGTTATAGATACCTGATTTGCCACAATTGTTTCCAACCCTTTTGGCCTTGTTTTTTAATGGAGGAATGTGGTCCGATCAGCCATTTTTAAAAAAAAAAATTCTTTTATTTCATTGGTTGGTGGTGTGGTCATACGAGATGTGTGCGTCACATCCATCCACCTGCTCCTGATAATATTAGATTATTTCAAATTCATGTTTACTGTCTAATGAAAGGTCCACTGTCTAATGAAAAGACCATTATACGTGTTCCTAATAATATTAGATTATTTCAAGTTCACAGGTGTACTGTCTAATGAAAAGACTATTATACGTTCATTATTCCCCATTATGACATCCAGGGTTGACATAATTCAGCATATTAATTTATATACTGATTACTTTCATTTTCACATAATATTCAATAAAATTACACAATATATTCCCCCCTCTGAGGCTTCACCAAGCCTCACCGCTAAACCCTTTGCCTAGAGTGCAACACCATAAATCCACCCATCCTTCTATCCTTCTATGAACCAATAAAGGTCCTCCATCACTTTTTACCAAATGGTTTCTTTATGCTGCTGCACTCCAGAGGAAGTCAGATCCAAACATCTCTCCTCACTATTGACCAGAGAAGAGTAAAATAATCCACTTCCCTATCTATACATTCTTGGGGGTCAAAAAATCAATAATATGTGTCAATGCATGTGCTCATGAGATGTCCAAGCCTTGCCCATGGTTGTCATGGTTATGTAGTGTATATGAATGATTAGTTAACTGATTAAAACAACATAATGTAATAAATATGCCGGGTCTGTCCCTCATAGCCAAGGAACTCCAGCCGTTGCCGGTAGCTTGGGCGCTGTCTGGTTTGCGGCTGTCCTTCGTTGCCAAGGAGCCTCAGGCCAGCTCCCTTGCCCTCCAGCGCTATCTGGTGTTGGAGTAGATGGTGGGTTTTTAAACCTCCAGTTGAATCTACTTGTGTTGCTAAGCACTGAGGTGCTCGTCGATCCTTTCTTCTTTTCATACTTTGATGATTTTTCCCATGTTTAAGAACAAACAAATGATATACTGACAATGAATTTAAATGATGAAAATAAGTAATCTTTCTTTATCGTCCCCTTTGTCTGGTTGCATTGTCTCGTAACACGGACAATGACCTGCTTAAAACCTTTAACATTCCCTTTTCTTTTCCAAAAATAATCACTTTTTACATTTGATTTATTTAGAAGCTTTAAAATAAATGATTTCAAAACATATGATAAATGATTTCACAAATCAATGATTTTAAGGATTAAAATGACTTCAGGAAGGAGCATATGCCAAAACAAAATAACAACCTCTAACTTCCTGCCTACTCTATCCCCATATTCTAATACTACTACATTATAAGAAAAGAAAATACAAAAATAACAAAATAGAAAAACAAAAGGCACTACTTCCCTATTATTCTGTTGTTATTTCAGGAAGGTGTTACTCAAAGTCGTCCAGTTCATCCAGTCCAGGTCCCACTGTATACATGTTGGTCCATCCAATATCAACTCCAGCTGGCTTTACCNGTCGTCCAGTTCATCCAGTCCAGGTCCCACTGTATACATGTTGGTCCATCCAATATCAACTCCAGCTGGCTATACCGATACGTTAATCATCTGTTTGGCTGCAGCATTGGCCAGCATTGATCTGATGAAAGGCACAATACAACAAAACAACAAAAGAAACACAACAACAGCAATGCCATCTATGATGCCCACTCTAGTTAACCATTGTCCCCAAGACCCAAAAAATGAATTAAACCAATCCCAATTTTGCATGTCTGCTCCAGCGTTCTTGGTCACTTCCTCCCTCAGGTTTTTCAGTTTCTCCATAGCTTTGATGAATGATCCATCTGGGGCTGTATTATTTGGAAAATAAGTACAACAGTCAGAACCAAACATTACACACACTCCTCCTTTTTCTGCCAGGAACCAATTCAGTGCCTGTCTATTCTGCCATGTCATTTTACTTGTGGGACCCAATTGTTGTCCCAGGGCAGCTAGGGCATTATCAGTATAATTGATTAATCTCTGTTGATTATAGTAAATATAATTGATCCATTCTAAGTTCTTATTTGGGGTTATCCATACAAGTATAGACTCAAATCCAGACTTGATCTCACTTCCCTTGTTAAGAATTTAATCACTGTTTGGGCTCCCTGATCTGCTGATGGAACTGCTTCGACCCATCTACTGAATCTATCAATTATTACCAACAAGTATCTTTTCCCTATGACAGTTCTTATCATGTCAGCGTAATCCATTACTAAATGTTTGAATGGACCTTCTGGGACTGGTATGTGGCCAATGGGAGCAGATGTTCCTTTTCTAACGTTATTCTGGGCACAAACTTCACACTCTGACAGATACCCATCCACCATAGCTTGTAAATAAGGCGACCAATATCCCTGCCACTTTATCTTTCTAATCACTTCTCCCCTCGCGCAATGATCAAAACCATGCGCGTCAGAGATGAGGATTGTAAGCAAAGGTGTGGGAGCTATCATGTGTCCCTCATGAGAACGCCAAACTCCATTTACATCTCGAGTTGCCCCTCTGTGCTGCCACACACTGACTTCATATGGAGTAGCTTGTTGTTGCATTCGTGCAACATCAGCCAACTGAGGTTGAGGTTGAATCAAAACAGAAGGAGCCATTATTGCTGTTGTACAGCCAGAAGCTTGCTTAGCATATTGATCTGCCGCATTATTGCCCTTAATAACAAAATCATTGCCTTTTTTATGTGCTTGACATTTGATGATGGCCAACTGTTTGGGCTGCATCATGGCTGATATTAAAGATGGCATACGCCATGTGCATATCCATAATCGGTGTAAATATTTACAATTAGGTCTTTAGCCAGTTTACAGGCTCCAGTCAGAGCCTTCAACTCTGCCAGTTGTGCTGAGCATGGTTGTTCACAATGCTGCACCACCACTGGGATAAAATCATCATCAACTCGTTTCACAACTGCAAATCCAGCATGATTTCCTAAATGGTCCTTAAAACATGAACCATCCACAAAATAGTCAACATGTGCTTCTGGAATTGGTGTTGACTCTAGATCTGGTCTCAATCTAGTAAAGGCTAGCGAGTCAGCTACACACTCATGTGGTGTGCCTTCATCTTGTAATAGTATGAAACCTGCTGGATTTACTGTTGTGCATCTCTTAATTGTAACGTCTGGGAAGGTCAACAATGTTGAGTAAGCTATACATATAGAAGGAGTCAAGACAAACTTCCCTTATTCTATCAGTTCTACTACTTTATGGTGAGTGTACAGTACAACTGGGTACCCCATAGTTATTGTCGAGGCCTTTTCATATGCAAAATATACTGCTGCTAACCCTTGTTGGTAACATGGTGGGTAACCTTCAGCTACATTGTCTAATTTTGTGCTATAATAAGCAATTGGTTGTTTTTCCTTCCGCTGCAAGTTTCCTGCATCAAAACTGCAGATGCATATCCATCTTTTCTGTTTGCAATGAACAAATGAAATGGTCTGTCATATGTGGACATGGTCAAGGCAGGAGCGGTCTGTAGTTATTTTTTCAATGATTCAAATGCTATTAATGCTTCTGTGTTCCATACTAGTGGTGCCCTAAGATTTTGACAGCCCACTTGCTTCATTAATGCTCTTAATGGAGCTGTTTTGATTGCAAAGTCCTCAATCCAATCTGCACTAAACCCTGTCATACCCAAAAAAGTCATCATTTGTCCCACTGTTTGAGGTTGGGGAACTTTACTGATGCCTTCCAATTGACTGGGCGATACAGCTTTCATCCCATGTGAAATAGTGCGTCCTAAGCATTCAACTTGTGGTAAGCAATATTGCAATTTTTCTTTAGAGGCCTTGTGTCCCCCCTCAACTAATTTATTGAGTACTTTAATTGAGTCTTGATAACATTGTTCCAAAGATGTTGAACAGATTAACAAATAATCTACATATTGTATCAATGTGCTGTCTAACCTAAATTCTTCTAATTCTTCTTTTAAAATCTAATTGTATACATGGGGTGAGTGTTTGAAACCTTGAGGCATTCTTGTGTAAGTGAGTTTTTTACCTTGGTAGGTGAACGCAAACAAATGTCTGCTCTCCTCGGCTAAGGGAACACTGAAAAAGCTGAACAAAGATCAATTACAGTATAATAATTAGCAACAGATGGAACATTGGTTAACAACGTATGCGGGTTTGGAACTTCAGCTGGCCAATCCTCTACAACCTCATTCACTGCTCTCAGATCATGCACCAAACGCCATTTTTATTTGTCAGCTTTAGTTACTGGCAATATTGGGGTGTTACAATAACTAGTAGTTTCAACAAGCACTCCTGCATTCATTAGTCCTTCATTTGTCTTTTTTATTCCCTCTACTGCTTCTGGTTTAAAAGGGTATTGCAATTTTCTGGGTACTTTATCTCCTGGTTTAAGTACTACTTTAATTGGACTGGCTGATTTTACTAACCCCACATCTGTGTCATGCAGAGACCATAGTTCTAATGGTACTTGTTTCTCCATTTCTTTTAACAATTCAGTTCGCTTTGTTTGATTTTCTTTAACTTTTGGCTCAACTCTTGTATTTATTACCATTCTGGGGACACCTATCATTGGAAAGTAATACACAACAACAAAATCTAAAAGTAAATATCTTTGTCTGCTGTTTAGTAAAATGAGAGGATTTTTCTGTGTCTTCCCCACTTTTTGCTTTTCTGCTGTTTCATCATTGTCCTAAATCTTTAGATAGACGTCTTTATTTACATATAATGTAACATGTGGCACTGAGTTAGATACTGAGAACCAGTCATCTATGAATCTTTCCCTGTCTATCTGCAGAGCTAAACTTTTGGGTCCTATTATTATGCTTTGTGATATCATGGGGATTTTCAATCCTTTTGTGTTTTTTAGCCATCTCTTTTCAAAATCTGGGTTTTTGCTTTCATCATACTTCATAGTACAATGAAATTCAGTTTTTGGTAAGCTTGGTTCACATAGCTGTTCCCTTATATATCTTCCCCATTTACTAATTGTTTTTTCTACATCTTCTTTTAAATCTCCTAACCAATACATGTTATCACATGGTTTTTGTGCTTGTTGTGATGTTGAAACATTCTTTTGTCTCATTGCCCTATCATCTATATAAATTCCTTCTGGTGTACACCATATCTGCATTTTTGATTTACATATGGCATCCCTACCTAACAAATTTACAGTTGTGTGTTCTGAGACTAATATTGGTATTCTAATTTCAGTGTTTTTCAGGCTTATGCTCACAGGGGCTGTCATAGGAAGTAGCTGAGTTGTTCCCGAGAATCCTACTGTCTTTATATATTTTCCGGACATGGGGAGGTGCGAAGCATATCTTGGATTCAAACATGAGTACGTTGCCCCTGTGTCGAGCATGAGAGAAATGGGTTTTCCTTCGATATTGGCTTGCAGCATTGGTTCTTGATCAGCATCACATGATATTATTGGAAGCTGTTTCCTCCCTGTAAGATTCTCTGGGCAGCCCTAGTAACCTTGGTCAGGTCCACGCCATGGGTTGACAGGACCTTGGGTTTGTGGTTGCACTTGCTGTTGTCCATAGTTGAATCCTGAGGCCATTGGTTGGTTCTGCTGCCAAGGATTAATGGGACAATCTCTTCTGTTGTGTCCAGGCTGATTGCATCCCCAACAGACTCCTGGTAGGCCACCAACTTGTTGCTGATTATTATTCAATCTTCCTCTGCCACGCCCTTGTTGTTGTCTGTTCCAGCCTCTGTTGTTTGGCTGCTCTGGCTTGAGATAGATGACAACTGGTGCTGTTCCTTGTGGTGCAGTGACTGTTCCAGCAGGTGGTGTTTGTTCTGTTGCAATCTGATTTGTTGGTATAGGCACATTCATTGTTGCAGATGTATTAACAAACACTTCAGTGTTGACTGGTGCCATCACTGCTGAGTGATCTTCCTTCTGGACTGCTTGAATTTTCTTCTTCTTGTTGAGCAGTTCCTCAAGCTGCATCTGAGTCAGTTTTCTTTGCAACTCTTTTTCTTGGGTTTTTATCTTCAGCTCTTGTTTTCTATATTGTTCCACCGCATGAAACACATGATCTCTGAATTCTTTGTGTGACTTGGAATTCAGACCTACCACATCCTCCAGCTTCACTTTCACTGTTGTAGGCATGGCTTCCACAATGGCGGTCCTGAAGAGTGCTGTCAGTATTTTGTCTTTCTCTGGATCTCTTTCCAGTTATCTTTCTTATCTGTCTCTGAATGTAGGTGGTGGGATTCTCAGTCTCCCCGATTGGCTCTCCTTTCAGGAAACCTGGATCAGTTTGCATTGGGTACTCAGCTCTCAGAGTTATCCAAATGTCACATCGATGTTTGTCAAAAGAAGCTCCATCTGCTTGAGGTCTGTCCACAGCTCGAAGGAGGCCAGACTGCTTGAGTACACCATTCATTTTGGAGGCCCCCAGGCATTTGGCAAGTAGAGCTTTGATGTCACCCAGGGCCAGAAGCTTTCCAGTTGTTTCTTCTTCGAATGTTCTGATCCATTTTCCAGCACCTTCATGAATGTCTGGAAGACGGGAAACCAAAGTGTCCAGATCTTGACTTGCCCAAGGTATGTATTGAGCATAACCATGCTTGATGAGGATTGGGCACTCATATCTTGGGGCCTGTTCTCTTCTTGTTGCACTTCTCGTTCTCCTCGTTGATCGGTTTTCTTCTCCTCCTCCTTGTCTTTGTGCTTGAAAAACTTGAAACTGGTCTTCTGAATCTTCTATGTCATGTATGACCAGTGTCCCAGCTACTTGCTTGTATTGTTTCTGCTGGACATAATCATGTGGGCTTGGGTGTGGTTGTTTTGGTTCATGTTTGCTCATCATTTCATCCAGCTCCTGCTGCAATTCGTCTACAGCCTGTGTGAAATCTTCTCTTGTCATGTGGACAGCTTGTTTGAGACTGTCTCTTGTTCTGTAGCATCTATCCTCCATATCTTCCAGAGCTTCTTGTATTGAATCAGCATCTGCCATTGCTCCTTCAGGTTGCTCGTCAAGGAGTCCCTTGAACCGCCCATCCAGTGAGTCTCCACTAACTGATGTCTGTTGTTGGTGTTGGTCTTCCATTTCTTCAAGTATTGCTGAATGTCTTCGGTATGCGAGTGACTCATCAGCTCCAAGATCACCTCCTCTCTGTAGCCCCTGGCTCCTTTTCCTCCAAGCCTTTCACTCCTTGGCTCCACCCTGTGGGCTGTTCTCTCTCACTCGGTATCTTGCTTGAGGCTTTGGTGTTGATGTTCTTAGTCCCTCCTCTTGTATCTCCAGCCCCTCCCTTGTGGCTGTGTGTTCGTCTCTCTCTCTTGTGGTATTTGCTAGTCTCCTTATTTAACTCCTGCAAATCTGTTCATCTATGTCAACATCTGTATTCACATCCTGAACATAGCCCTCAAATTCTACTGCCCCCTTTAAATCTATTTTTCCTTGTACTATAGGCATCTGATTAACAGTCTGATTGCAGGAAGGAACATATGGAGGTGGCCTTTCTCCTTTTATTTCATTACCTTTATTCTCTCTTTCTTGTTTCTCTAATTTTAATAATTTAATTCCATGTTGTTTGAACAGAGTCAATACCCCTAATTCTTGCTCTCTTTTGTCATTTCTCTTTTTGGATTTATCATTGGTCTTATAATTTTTTTACCAATACCTCCATTTCTCTACACATTGTCACATTAAATGCTCCCTCTGCCGGCCACTTAGTAGTCAATTTCTTTGTTCTCTCTGCCCACTTACTTGAGAGCTCTCTTATTACTTCCTTACAGGCTGGATTTTTAAAAGCTAAAAATTCTACTGGAGTTGACATCTTAGAATTTTGAGTTATCAATCTGTTCAACACAATTACGATTATTTATTAGGTGACGGCAGTGATTTACCTCTCTAATCCCAGCGTTTTAATTACTAGCTAATTTTCACCAGGCTCATCAGACGATGATCACTAAAAGTATCCGACCCCTGATTTTCACCTGGATTTTTGCTGGGCGGAGGACTTTTCACCTTTTATAAAAGCTGTTTAGATTGTCTCAAATATTTCAAAATAATCACAATGTGTTTTCTAGTTAACAATTTAAAGGGTAACACAAGGCCTTCTATTTCTTCCTTCTGGATATTGCTGTTTGTCCAAATGATGTTTTCTCCCAAGCTGAATGCCTCAAAACTCCATAGTCTTCTCAAATGAAAGTGACGACCTGTCGCTGTAATTCCCCCTGCCCAAATTGAGTAGGTGAGAGATGATGTTAATTTTATATAACACTCTTCTATTTTATATACAACAATGTTTAAATCATCCTTTGTACAATATTTTAAATTAAGTGGTTCCATGTAATTAATCAATAATCTTTTCTCTTGTATTGTTAAAATTAGTTTGCCTCGCTTGCCTCTTCTTTTCCTCTTTCTATTTACATTTATCTCATCTGCCATTTTTATTTTATTTTAACTAATTTATTTAAGCAGTGTTCTCAGTGTGCTGAACTGTTAGTCCTGGGCCCCTTTTCTTTATTTTTTACTTTCTCTGCTCACCATCCATAATGGCATATATTTGTGGTACACCTCTCAGCTCAATTGTCACCAACAAACGTCTCACTGTTCTACTAGGTATAGTCACTGGCATAATGTTTCCCTTTTCATCTGATTTGACTATCACTCTAGATATCCAGGCCACTTCTCGTGTGACAACTGTCAGTGAGAGGCATATGTTGTCAAGGATTGCAGCTACTGTGGTATCCTTTATCCACTGACCTGCCAGATTCCTCCTACCATAGGGTGCCACAATTCGACCAACTGGGATTTCAATTACATTAGAGGCAGCTTCTGTTGGGGAAAATGTTGGGGCACAAAGGTCCACTAGTTGATCTGTCAATTGTCGAACTGTTATGTTATTATAAACAATATTTTCCCAAGGTATTGTTGGCCATTCCTCTGTTATGTCCCTTAAATTTATAATGCTAATCAATTTTCTAAGAAGACTGTTCTTCTTGTAATCTGTCAATCTTTGTACCTGCCCTTTCCTGTTAACAAAATCTGATTCCAACCAAAAATGATTACAGATGCCTCTTGTATTTCTCAAAGTCTTCAAAAATTCTTGATATTCTTTCACACTTCTCCATTCACTTTGGTGTTCATAATTTGCATCAAAACTGAGCTCGTCTTGTATATCTAATATGCTCATTCTGTTCTTTTTAGGATCAGAACAGGCACAAAAATAATCTGTCTATTTTCTCTGCTTTCTTCCCTCTCCCTCTATCATACGTCAGCCTTTACTCTTATCAGCGTTTACTCACACACATACACTTCACTCAAGCACGCGCACACACAACACTTTTTCCTTGGTAGTCACACACACACACGCACAAATCAAATCAACATGCAGGCTCCTCACTCTTTCTCATGTGCACACACACGCATTCAGCACACATATGCATGCTTTCTCACTCACATACACACACACACTCACACCCACACAGGTTCCTCGCCTGCACACACACTCAAGGCCTTCTCTCCCACACTTTTTGCTACATTCACACAGAGCGAAGAGAAAAAGCACCAAGCAGCTTTTGGTCCGTTTCTCTTTCTTTAGGAATGAAAAATCAATCACTTCTTTATCTTTTTCTTTATTAATAATTCAGTTTCACAATTTGGATCACAACGTCGGCAACTTGGACGGTGTCCAAACAGCCGACAGAGCCAATTTCTGGGAATATTTTTTGTTTTTTCAACTCTTACAATTCCCCTCAATACTTACAATTCTCAAAAAAAAAAAAAAAAAAAAATCATATACTCTTTTTGTTCTTTAGTGTATTTGTTTTTAATTGTAGCTTTCTCATTCCAGTTAAATCAAAGCGCTTTTACATAGAACATATTTGTCACACACACATATTCAGCTTTTCACACAGCGCAAAGCAGCCAACACAGTTAATCATTCAGCCAAAACATTCAATGCTTCAATGTTTCCACCACTTTGACGCACATACAAATATTTTTACAACATATAATGGACAAACAAAGACTAACAGTCTAACTCTATTTAGTCTGCAGACACCTAAATCAGACGCCCCTCCCTCATAAGCACCCCTCAAAGCCACGCTCCACTTTCTCTGGACGGCTCTTTGATTCCTGGACTTACTTATTTTGAGAAGTCCCTGAATAGGTTTTTTAGTGTCCCTTCTCGAATGACACTTGTGCACGTCTTATATACACGCTTATATACAAAATCTCTGTGTCCTCTTGACACTGTGTACACAACTTAATACTCTGATCAAAGCAACCCTTCCCTCATAAGCACCCCTCAAGGCCACGCTCCACCGTCTGAGCGGCTCCTTAATTCCTGGGCTTGCTTATTTTGGAAAGTCCTCTCTCATAAGTACCCCTCAAGAGCCACGCTCCCTCTTCTGAACGGCTCTCTTGATTCCTGGGCTTACTTATTTTGAAAGGTCTTCGACCCAGTACGTGCCTCTTCTCGGCACAGCACGGTGCTTCTTCTTATTTACAACTTATATACAAAAGCTTTCTACTACTCTAAAGCATGTGAATCTTTTGACATCTGGAACTCCTCAACCCCACTTTTACTTTACTTAATTTAGTTCAAATCTTAGATTCATTTATTGGTGAAGCCCTGTCTCAGATTACCATCACAGGTGTGACCCTAGTCAACCACACAAACAGTCTTATTTCCAATTTAAGCAAAATATTGCCTACCTCGTTTTTTCGGGGCCCCTTTTAGAGATCTGTTTGCATGGCAGTCCAGGTACCCCACCCACGATGGTCCTCGCAGACGTTGGGCTCCAGTCCAATCCTGTTCGTGACGCCAATCTGTTGTGGATTTTTCTTGGGTGCGGCCAATGAAGTGGAGGAGCAGAGTTCCAGATGTCAAAATAAGACTTTATTTAACAAAGAAATAAAGCCGGGAAGACAGTCACATCATTCCAAATCATTCCAAAGTCTTTGTTTGTCAACTCATATTATATACCCCTTGTTCTCTCCAAATTTGGTCATTTTCTGTTTTTTCTTTGTTCCGGTTACTTTTTATTGGTTATAGATACCTGATTTGCCACAATTGTTTCAAACTCTTTTGGCCTTGTTTTCTAATTGGTTGGTAGTGTGGTCATACTAGATGTGTGTCAAATTTATCTACTTGCTTTTGTTTTGCCACCTTCCATTGGTTGGTAGTGGTCATACGAGGAGGTGTGTGTCAAATTTATCTACTTGTTCCTGATAATATTAGATTATTTCATGTTTATGTCTACTGAAAGGTCCATTGTCTAATGGAAGAAAAAAACATTATACGTGTTGTTACATTATTTCAAGCTCACTGGTGTACTGTCTAATGAAAGATTCACTGTCTAATGAAAAGACTATTATTCGTTCTATGACATCCAGGGTTAACATAATTCAGCATATTAATTTATATATTGATTACTTTCATTTTCACATAATACTTCAATAAAATTACACAACAGTTAAGGGGTCTAAAAATCTAAATTGCGTATTAATAAAATGATAAAAATGCATATTCGCTATAAAATGGGTGGGTTTAGGTTTGGGGGCAGGTTAAGGGGTCTAAAAATCTAAATCGCTTATTGATATAATGATAAAAAATGCATTGATATGAATATCTAAATGATGTAAAAGATACGTAAATATTTTTAAGTTTTTTTAGCTAAAAATACGTAGCGATTTGTAAGGTTTAAACGTTGAAATACGTCTAAATTGTACGTTTTAGCATGATTAAAAACGTACAAAAGTGTATGTTTTGTGCTTGTAAATGTTACGTATTAATACCTATGTATAAACATGAGACCAGGCTGAAACAACATAACTGTTGACTTTCATCATCTCTATAATAATTAAGGCATTTTGGAAAATGAACATGATCAAACATCTATTGTGGAGTGGACTCTGGGTCGGAGCAGACTATAGTTTCTTTCACTGATCTTAACAACTTGTCTCCCGTAGCTTCTTTGGATTGTGAAGTGATTCCAGATGCACACTGTAGAATCTCGGAGTAATGCTGCGGTCACACTACACGTGAGCATGTGACATTTCTACGGACCCTGCAACGTTCATGATATGAAGTGGCATTCTGCAGCATCATTTTAAAAAACTTGATTTTACCGCACAGCTGCAATCCTGCATATTTAAAGTTTGCATTCCTTTAACATGGTCACATGACTTAATGTGATGTGAATTCACCAAGCTTGACCTCCCACATTTGCATAATGTATGAATGAAAGTCAGTGGAACAAAAAGCGTAGTGTGACCATCACATAATTAGAAGGTCATCCTCTGTATTCAGACAAACAGTACTGTTTTTCACGTGCTATATAGTAGTAAAGTAGGCATATTCAGATGCAGTATTGTAGTCTCGACTCACTACTAATGATGTGTCAGGAAATAAATCAGGGATTTTGATTAGGAAGAGAGTATTGTGGTGTGCCTCCAGGAAAAGGTTTGGGGGAAACAGATAATTAGCAGCCCTGGGTTTTTCCTAAAACATAAATATATTTCAAGAAATGGCATTGTGTCTTAATTGAAATCATGGCAGCTCTTTTGCAGTTGGGGGAATTTTATTGCCAGATTATGATTGCAGCTTCTGTAGCCTCATTACTATCTGCAAACATTGTCCATCAGTGGAGAGGAGACACCTTCTTACATTTATACAGCACAAAGTATGTGCCAGTTTGAGCTGATAAAAATTCTGACTAGCCCACCAGTATGTCAACAGGATCAGTGATATTAATAGTTAAGCAGTATTCAGTTTATTCAAAATATATTAGCCTGCATAATGATTGTTAGTTTTCCTCTGAGAGATTGTACATACTATATCCAGTATATAGTATATATCCAGGGTTTGAAAGCTTAATACTTTTTTTTGTAATAATAAGTTTGAATGATTTTGTGCAAGCACTGTAACTTTTTATATGCTGTGATTATAATACTGGATTTAGATTTGGATCTGGACTTAACAGTTAATTTGACACTATCAAACAAATACCACATATTGAACCAAATTATCTTTTTCTGTTTCAGATGAGGACACCACAGACCATATGATCATAGTACTTGCTGTCCTCTCAGTGGTTTGCATTTTTCTGGTTATTGGCATCATTTGGTTAGCAGTGCAGAAGCAGAACAAACAGAGATCTTCCCTGTGATGAACCATGAGAGATAATGAATGGTGATGTAGCTGTTCCCAAATGCATGCATGCTTCGACTTGTGCTAAACATTACTGGCATTCATGAAATGATAACAGAGCACATGTTCATTAAACTGTTCTTGTGTAAACTGAAAATAATTGCAAAATGCGCTAATTTTACGCAAGAATTGATTACTAAATCATTTACACAGATGTCGACAAATGTCAGAGACCATAAGTGGGAGTCATATGGGTGTGTGCAAAGAGTAATTTCTCAATCTTTTTGCAGCTTATTTATTTATTGACCGCTGTGCAGTTTTAAAACATTTTTATACATTTTTTTTATAATATTTTATATGGAATTTATTTTAAATATAACAATACCACCATGGATGTTTATTCTCACACTTTTAATTGTCAATGAAATATTTCATATATTAACTACTGCAGAACATAATCCTGTACTGTACAAGGTAAAATTTCTTCTTATACATACCTTGACATAAGTAACCCTGATACATGTTTAAGTTTGTATGGTATCTAGCCGTATAGACTATGGAGACAATGAATGAATGAATGGTGCATTTATATAGCGCTTTATTTTGTATTGCTGTACACCCAAAGCGCTTTACAATCATGTGTGGGGGGGGGTCTCTCCTCAACCATCACCAGTGTGTAGCATCCACCTGGATGATGCGACGGCGGCCACAGTACAACAGCGCCAGTGCGCTCACCACACTCCAACTACAGGTGGAGAGGAGAGAGAGTCATAGAGTCAATCAAGTGGATGGGGATTATTAGGAGGCCATGATTGGCAAGAGCCAGTGGAGGGAATTTGGCCAGGACACCGGGGTTACACCCCTACTCTTTATGGGAAGTGCCATGGGATTTTTAATGACCACAGAGAGTCAGGACCTCGGTTTAATGTCTCATCCGAAAGATGGTGCTTTTTGACAGTATAGTGTCCCCGTCACTATACTGGGACATTAGGACCCACACAGACCACAGGGTGAGCACTCCCTGCTAGCCTCACTAACACCCCTTCCAGCAGCAACCTAGTTTTCCCAGGAGGTCTCCCATCCAGGTACTGACTAGGCTGAACCCTGCTTAGCTTCAGTGGGCAACCAGTCTTGGGCTGCAGGGTGATATGGCTGTGGTGAACTTTAGGCCATGCATACGTTCAAATACAATTACACACATTCTATGTGATGAACTCTGTCCGTAAACCATTTAAAAAATAGGTGTCATTCTAATTCTCTGTTCTCTTGTTTCGCATTAAATATAGGGAGGGGACTGCCATGTTGACAGCTTTGATGAATTTAACAATTTAAGCTTATCATCAAGGTGGACCATGGACCATAAATAATATGTGTCTACTTAAGGGTTTATAAGGTCAGCATATACATGCGTAATGTATGTATGTTTGTATTTATATGTAAAAAGGTTATGGTCTTTTATGTTTCTCTTCCAGGCAGCTCAGTGAAAACAGTATTTGTAAGGAAAACAGACACACAGGAATAGAATTTCATGAGGGCATCAGATTATCATCACATTTATATCCTGGTAGTTCACTTTAAAAAACTGAAATTCTATC
The DNA here is from genome assembly GCA_018155175.1 of Sinocyclocheilus anophthalmus. NCBI lineage: Eukaryota > Metazoa > Chordata > Actinopteri > Cypriniformes > Cyprinidae > Sinocyclocheilus > Sinocyclocheilus anophthalmus. Next base: position 405,574 of record JADLZN010002643.1, on the reverse strand, counting down.
ATCAGTTATGCATCTTCATGTCATTCCAAACCTGCATGACATACAGTACCTTCTTCTGTGGAACACAAAAGATTATATATATTTAGAGTTTTCAACTGTTTTGTCCACACATTGAAAGTTAATGAAATCCAAAACAACACTGGACACCCCTGACTTTCACTGTATAGGCAATAATACAGTGATTGCAGTACTTCCATCTCATGTTTCCATCATCTGAAAATGAAAGACATTTGTTAGATGTTAGCTGTACATCAAAGCCTGTATCAGTCCTACATCATAACCATAATTATTGTTAAACTGGGTTTGATTAAACACTATATTGAGGTCAAGCTTGAAGCACATGTGCGAATCCTAATACCTGAGATCTACTGATAAACTTTGAAGACCCTGCAGAGACATGTAGGAAATTCAATAACATCATAAAAAGGCCCCAGTGAGCTTGGGTATTGAAAAGGTGCAGTCACCCTTGAGCATCAGAGAAATGAAAGTTTCTTTCATTTCATGAAACTCCTGAATATCCAGTTCAGTGGAAACTCTGTTCACACAGTGGTAGTGATACATTTCACAAACATGAATTGTTTATTCAGTCCATTCTTACAAAAAGGCCATAAAAACTAAGTGACCTGGGAAAAAATGTGTTGAATGTGGGTTTTTTTTTTTTTTTACTAAATGTAATCTCTGCAGTCAAATCAGTGACACATTGTAACTTGAATGATGGTGGTTACACAACAAATCTGTACAAACAAACTTTTTGAATCCAGCTAGTTGCATGACTTGCTTCAAACATCATTCAGAGTAACCTGATGCTGATGGCTATTTTTTCCCACACACTACATTTAGAGCAAATCACAATCCAGCATCCTTCTTTTAGCTTACCCATGCATTAATACAATGTACTGTAGCAATAATTTCACATAGTTGTTTATTAATCAAATAAAGCTGGTGTTAAATGACTATGGCCTTCGGTTTCATCTTTTTAAGACGGTCTTTGTCTTGGTTAAAAAACAAGGAACTGTTTGTTGTTGTTGTTTTTTTTGAAGTATCAAACAGTAAACACATTTCCTCCCATTTTATTTTGTTTGTCAACCTATGACATTATATACTTTTGTTTAAGTGGCAGTGTGGCATAAGGCTAAATAAACCAGTAAAAATAATTTTAAAATGACTGTTTTATTATTTTCTTCTAAGGTGATCTGAAGCATGTTTTTTCCATTGGTATACAATGTGGACTGTTATTCTTATGACAACAAACATGACCTCATGCACACACTGCCTGCAGCAAATTCTGCAGGATTACAATGAATTCACAAACCCCTCAGATGTTTGAGTAATTTGATAATACTTCCAGCTGTTTTAGCTTTTTTAACTCATTTTACCATGTTTAAATCCTTTTATAGTCCAGGTGATATGTTCCCTTTTTCATAAAAGCATGAAACTTGGTACAATTATACAGTTTTCAAGAATACAATCATTTATTTCAGAGATATAAAAAATATAATATCAAGTAAGTGTATTTTTCCTTACCTCTCAGGCAGAGTCAGGTAGGCGGTAGTATGTTTCCAATACATTCTTGTTCTCTCTCAACAATTATCTAACATCACAACATAAACTGCGTCCTATCTGCGCCTCTGTCATTTTCTGTGGGTCTCTAGAGATGTCAGTCAGCTGTCAACAAGCTTCATTCTGGCCATTGCTTCTCAGTGTACTCTTACTTAGTATCTTGGGCTTGACTGAGACCTGGATTAATCCAGAAGACTCTGCAACCCCTGCTGCTCTATCTAACAATTTCTATTTCTCTCACACCCCCCGTCAGTTTGGAAGGGTACTGGTCTTCTCATTTCTAATAATTGGAAATACTCAACCCACTCTTCCCTATGTAATAAATATTCTATTGAGTTTCATGCTATTATGGTAACAGCTCATGTTAAGCTCCATGTTGTAATGATTTATCGCTTTCCTGGTAAACTGGGCACCTTTATAGAGAATCTGTATGGGCTGCTGTCCTCATTCTCTGTGGATGGCAGTCCACTTGTAGTCTTTGGTGACTTCGAAATCCATCTGGACAAGCCTTACACTGCAGACTTCCACTCCTAACTTCATTCAATCTCGAATGGCTTATCACCACAAGCACTAACAAATCAGGCAAACAGCTTGACTTAATTTACACATGCAATTGTATCACAGACAACATTTGGTAAAACCAGACATCTCTGCTCATTTCTTTATTACATTTAACCTACATATTACTACCTGTGTGCCACCAATTCCTCTACCAGTTACTTTTAGGCAAAACCTATGCTCCCTTTCACCCTTCCATCTTTTCTCTGTAGTGTCATCCTCTCTTCCCTCACCCACCATTTATCTGGATGTAAATACAGCAGATGACACTTTATGATTCACTTTAACTTCTTGTCAAGACAATATCTGTCTAGATAGGTCAGTGCATAATACCCCTTCTAACCTAAAAAGTTGCCTCATGTATCATCATCTTTACTGTATTTTTGCTGAGCAGTCTTTTGGGTGGCTCACCAATGTACTAGATTTCTCAAATACCAAAAATTAAGTAGGCTTGACCAAACTTTTTGTGGGGAGAATAATTTATTGAATATGGTAGTGTAGCAGTTCTTCAATAGCGATGTTAGCATGTCCTTCCTTCCACATTTTACCCGTATATGGAATCCTAGCTTCTCCCCAAGTCTTGTCTGTTGGGATATAATTTTATACCTGAAATGACAAGGCAGAAACAACGATACTGTATAGATCTTCGCCGCTGAAGATCCCTGCACTCTACAAGACATTCCTGAGAATGCTTGTTTCCTTTTGGTTATTATAATGGAATGGACATTTGGTTCACCCCTTAAGCCACAGTTCTTATTGTTTTCACAGAATGACCAGTTGACTTTACCCAATTCAGGTTTCATGCAGCTTGACACTGGATCATCAATATCCTTTCTACCCTCACCGTATCTGCACTCCTGGGTTTGAATCTTATCTCCAAAGGTCAGGTCTTTCAGGGGTTCCGGGGAGGATAGGTATCCAAAGCACATCAACATGGTCCCCAGGGTTTACGCAGGGATCAGTTATGGACCCCTCCTCTTCATCATATCACTACATTAAAACACTGGGACCCTTAACAACACATGGTTTTTCTCTTACTATTGCTTATGCTAATGACACACAGCCTCTATCCTTCATTTCAACCAGACAATCCAATAGTAGCTGCATGGATCTCAGGCTGCCTGGCAAACATCTCGACATGGATGAAGAAACACCTCACTCAACCGGCAAGACTGAGCCGCCTTTCCCTGCCACTCCGACTCTACAGCATGATTTCATCATCCTGCTAGGTTTATCAAAATTATTATTTGGTGACCAGCTGACCTTCAAGTACCTATTGTAAAGACAGCTCGATCATGCAGGTTTGCATTGCACAACATCAGGGAGATCAGGCCCTTTCTAACGGAGCATCCTGCACAACTTCTTGTCCAGGCCCTTGTCATTTCTAGGCTGGGTTATTGCAATGCTCTTCTGGCTGGACTTTCATCATGCACAATCAAACCTCTACAATTGATTCAGAATGCAGCGGCACGACTGATCTTCAACGAGCCCAAAAGGCCCACTTCACTCCTCTCTTTATCTCCCTGCATTGGCTACCGGTTGCAGCTCGCATCAAGTTCAAGAGATTGATGTTTGCGTACAGAACAGCCACAGGCTCAGCACCCTCCTACTTCCTCCTCACTTTTACAAATCTACATCCCCTCCAGAAGCCTGAGATCTGTAAGTAAGTGATGCCTTGTGGTAGCATCACAGAGAGGCATTTTCGTTCACTTTTCCTGGTTGGTGAAATGATCTTCCCACAATCGCAATAATTAACAGAACACCCAGCACGTTATCTGACAACAACACTAATTTAATCCCATACCCAACCCATTTGTCATACAAATCTGGGTAGAGGATGGAACCCGAACCGCACCCGCATTAAATCTCCTACATGAGGTAGAAAGAACTCATTTATTAAAACTTTTATTCAAATTGTGAATAGATTAAATACAGAAAGCAACCAAAGAGCGCTCCCTTTAATATAACCACTACAGCTGTCAATCAGTGGCAGCGTGATTGGCTACATTGCTCAGCGTGCACTGGACCAAGTCGAAATAGTCTTGGTTACTGGACCCGCAACCTGCCTGTGCTTGTCAACGTATGACTTGCACCTGCACCATACCCTACACATAAATATTATTCCACCCGTTACAGCAAATATTAGCGATTCACCTGCGTGTACCCACCCGCATGCAGGACTCTGGTTTCCCCTAGTGGACACTAACATAATAGACAACTCTGGCCCCAGAGAGTGATTGTAAATTAAGGATCAAACAGCACGTCACTTCCTGTTTATTGCTGCCGTGTGTTTTCAGTTTGAGCTCCGTCAAGTTAATTCTTTGTCGTCAAATTTTTTATCTTAAAATCAATTTTATACACCATCATTTTCGTTTTTATAACGTGTGAATATATCCCCTATCGTATTCTACAACAAAAACAATCAGAGCGCCTTGTTATCACTAGTTCTATTTTTATTAGCATATAGCCCTCTAGCATCGCCAGCGTGGTTGCCGCTAATCTCGCTTACATTACACTAATACACTATTCACTGTTACTTGCTTTAATGGCGGATGTGTGTCTACCTTTGAGTGTAGGTGAGGACACGTTCAAGCTGCATTCGGTGCTGGTTGAGCTGGAGGCCGTGGAGAAGCAGATTCGCAACCTGGTGAAGAAGCAAGCACAGCTGAGAGAGCGGAGAGCCGTGCTGGAAACATCCCAGGCTGACGCTCACAAGTCCGAGGTAAGTATACAGCGCTGAAGGTAAAGTGCACACTCACTGTTTCCCTGCCGCACATGTTCTCGATGTTTCTGCGCAGATACCCGCGATCCTGAAGGACGACGAGAGCACCGGAGCGGTCGTGCTTCACGCGGGGGCTAACGACACCAAGCTGCTGCAGACGGAGACACTGAAGAGGGACTTCAGGAGCCTGATCGAGACGGTGCGCCGCACATCGCCTGCGACGACGATCATCGTGTCAGGACCCCTTCCCACGTATCGACGAGGACACGAAAGGTTAAGTAGACTTTTTGCTTTAAATGAATGGTTATTGTCATGGTGTAAAGAACAGAAACTGCTCTTTGTTAATAATTGGAATCTTTTTCTGGGAGCGTCCTCGGCTTTTTTCGCGCTGATGGGCCGCACCCAGCAAGTCGGCGGAACTCATGTCGGACACATCCTCCAGACGCTGCGCTCCATCTACTAGTAATCAATTCTCAAATAACTGCCCTGATGACTTTTTTGTTCTACCCGCTTAAATGATAGAATTATTTGTGCTGTCCAATCTATAAAGACTGGGTCTTCAACGAGCCCAAAAGAGCCCATGTTACACCTCTCTTTATCTCCTTGCACTGGCTACCGGTTGCGGCTCGAATCAAGTTCAAGACACTGATGCTTGCATATAGAACAGCCACAGGCTCAGTACCCGCCTACTTCCACTCACTACTACGAATTTACTTCCCCTTCAGAAGTCTGAGATCCGCTATTGAGCGACGCCTCGTGGTACCATCACAAAAAGGCACAAAATCACTTTCCAGAACATTCTCATTCACCACTCCTGTCTGGTGGAACGATCTTCCCACCCCTATCCAGAAGGCTGAATCCCTGACAATTTTCAAGCGACAGCTGAAAACTCATCTCTTTCGCAGCTACTTGACTTCATCATAAAAATTTTTAGAAAGTATCTCTCTTTATTTATTCCTTCTCTTTCTAGCTTGTACTTATTTGAACAATGTCTAAGAACTTGGTATTACAACCACTTCTTGTGTCTGTTTGCCTCTTTAAGAAGAATCGCTTTATGTATCCCCCAATTGTAAGTCGCTTTGGATAAAAGCGTCTGCAATTACTACCTTTACATATGTAAATGTAAAGACACATCTCTTTGGCCAAGCATTCAAATAATGCATCTCACAATCTTTTACTGCAGTTATATCTGATCAAATGCACATTATTATTCTTTAGTTTGGGTTAAACAAATCCATTTTGCTTGGTTGGAACAGCAGCTACGCTAATTATGTCTCTATTTGTTTCTCTGTTTTTTGCTAGGATTTACACAAGCTTCAGTCTGGATCCAGAACACCTGAGAAGAGATGATGCCAACCCCTCAGAGGACCTCAGATGATACAGACATGAACAACATACAGAACTACCAAATTTTGATATAAGTTTGATTGCATCATATAATCATTGCTGTTAATAATGTTCACTGTCTGTTTTATTACGTCTTAAATTTATGTTTCCGTACATTTCTGCCATATGAACTGTACATTAACTACAGTCACCGGACTGATAACTTCGGGTCCGTGTAAGATTATGTATAAACTTAATTTCTAATTTCTGCCTGGAATTGAACTGCTGGTTTCGTCTGGTCAGAGGAGAACTGGCCCCCCGACTGAGCCTGGTTTCTCCCATAGTGAATACCTTCTATGAATGTTTAGAGTGAAAGAATGGGTTTACAATAGCTGAGGAAGACCAGTCTCTGAAGGTTCTGTTTTAGGAGGTGGTTCTTTAGTGTATTGACCACTGGCTTCTGGGCCTTATAGCTGCTCTTTATGTAATAAAAGTCCATCTTCTGTCTGGTCGTGGAGCTCCAGGTGATAGCTGAGGTTCTGGTTGTGTTCCCCGAGCCAGATCACCTCAGGTTTGAGAAAACCTTCTGTCTCAAACTGAACTGTCACAGTGGAGTTCACATGAATGTTGAACCTGTGAATAAAGGGCTGAAAAACACACACATTCAGACAGTGAGTTCAGTCTGAGGTTACTGAAGTCACTTTCTGAATTTGTGTGTGAAGCAAAGATGCACCAGCAATAACTTAGTCCATTTAAAAACCTCTCAAATTCTCCACAATTCTTTACTGAATAAGCTGTCTGTATTGGATACTCAGAGGCATTTGGCTATACAAATCTGCTGATATTCAAATAGGCTCCACATATTTGTAAAGAAGATATACATAATATATACCCAGTTAACAAGTTGAAGTCGCCAACAATTACATTTACATTTACATTTATCTCCTTCCTACTGCGCTCTGTGTATGACACCCTTCCTTCACCATCTCATCTGCACACATGGGGGTTGAAGGATGACCTGTACTGCATGCTTTGCATTCAAAAGGGAACACTGGCACACATATTGTAAGGGTGTAAAACATCTTTAACCCAAGGTCGATACAGGTAGCACCAGGACAAGGTTGTCAGGACTCACAATTAGTTGTTACATCTATCCATTTACATTCACCAGGATCCTAATATTCACATTGAAACATCTTAAAAAATAAAAAAAAAATTTTTTAGAACATATAAGAATACAAAGAACTGTATTATGTAGATATGTTTTGTCCAGTGTTATGTGCTCTCTCAGCCTTATGTTCCCTGAATCTTATTTTCCCACAACCCTAACTGCTAGAAGTGATGACTCAACCCACAGGAATAAAATTCCATGAGGGCATCTGATTATCATCTTCATTTATATCCTGGATCTAAGCTTACTTAAAAAATAATGTTTTGTTTATACAGTTAAAGTTAATGAGATCTAGACAACTGACTTCCACTGTATGGTCAAAAAGGTCTTCTTTTGTGTTTCAGAAGAAAGAAAGTTGTACATTTGAAACAGCAGTATGGCAAGTAAATAATTAAATCATTTGAACATTAGAACAATATGCATCTGCTCCTTTTTTTCTTTCTCCTAAACAATGCCAGAAGTTTTATTTTGGAGTAATTATGTTTCAACATGCCAGAAAGGACCAAAGTGATGACGACAAGAGATTGGAGGATCATAGGTAGGGCTTTATTTGTTTTCTTAATAGTAAAAACATCACAACAGCAAAAAAAATGACACTCAGTATTGAGAGAATAATGATTGCAGTGCTTCCATCTCCATCCTCATCTGAAACTAAAAAAGATGCATTTGTTAGATATAAGCTGTACATCAAAGCTGGCATCAATCCTACCTCAAGCCATAACTATTGTTAAACTGGGTTTAGATCATTTAACTTCAAATTGAAATCAAGCTTCAGAATCTTAATACCTGAAAACTACCAAAGAAAATCAAAGACCCTGTAGAGACATGTAGGAAATTCAAAAACAGGCCACAACCAGCTTGTGTATTGAACAGATAAAATCACCGTTTAGCAAGTGATATTATAGTTTTTTTATTATCTAGAGTATCCAGTAGTGAAAACTACACTCACACAGTGGCTAAAAAAAAAACAATATTCAGTAACATTTTTTATATTTTTGGTTGATTTTCTCTGCATTCAAATTAGTGACACAACGTAACCTAAATGTCAGTTACTGCACAAACTAGGCTTTCAAACCAATCTAGTCGTATGAGTTGCGTGTAAAGAAATCATTCACTGTAACCTGATGCCGATGGGGTTTTTTCCCCAAACACTATATTTAGAAGAAATCACAACCCAGCAGCATCTTCCTTGTGTTAGCTGTAGCAGTAATTATACATGATATATTACTAGCTGTTTGTTGAGAAAATGAAGCTTGGGCTAACCACTATGGGCTACTCTATGAGTTCATTTCTTCTTTTTATGACTGCCTTTGTCCTGGTTACAAAAGAAATGGGTTAAAAAAAAAGTTAAGTCAGTTAATCTCCTCACAGTGTGGTTGTCTTTATAAGATTACAATGATTAAGGCAACAGATCCAAGTTAGTTTTTTTTTATGTCAACAGTGTAGCGTCTGGACCAATTTAACAAATCAATTATTCATTAGATTAACAAATCGTCACAGTCCCCTCACCAAATAAACTAGATGCCAGGATGTCGGCAATGACACCAGGCCCCCCCTGGTTACCATGGCAACCCTGACACCAGATACATTTAGGACCTAATGGAATTTAAGTGGAGAAAATCACTGCCTTTTCCATGAGGATAATCCCCAAGGCACAGTAGGAATGGACTTTTCTACTAATTAATTCATAGGAAAACTTTTATTTGAATGAACACACATAGCCTTCAGTCATTGTGTATATTATTGCTGTCTTGTATATTATCTGTTGTATTGTAGACTATTTTATGCATGCTTATGATAGAACCACTCATTCATGTAAACTTACATCAACGTGTTTTGGTCCTCTATTCATTCGTATTCAGATGATCTAATTGAGAGTGTATATTGTATGTTTATACCTATGCAACATATTAGTGTTCTAAGAATCTTTAGTAGTTTTGATCCAAGTTTCATATGCAAATTACCACGCTTCCACACAAGGGTCATAAACTCCCCAGTATTTCCAAACTCCCTCTTGGGATTTCAGCCTTTCTCATTGGACAAGCCCATCTTGAGAGGCGTGAATCTTTGCAGACTTTAAAGGCCGCACTTCATGTGACCCGCCCCAGTCGGTGGTTCGGTTGATGCTAAGATGAAGATGTGAGAAAACGTTTCAGGAACACCCTAAGTTCGTGCCAGGCTTCGGCCTCGACCTTTCCATCCATCAGATTCTCTGACTCAAACTGGTTCTTTTTCATCAACCAACTTCAGCAAAGATCAACTTGAAACTTCAGATTGCATCAAGCCTCTCTTTCTGACATACGAGATGTGCAAGTATTCAAACTTAATCTTATTAATTGATACAGTAGGTATCATTCACACCTTTTTACAAAGGTGTGTTTGAAATAAGAAACTGATGTTTCCTTCGCAGGTAGATCTGCTGAATATGCAAATGGTTCAATAACTTCATATTCTTCTTTCTCTTTAAAGGGTTAAGCTTTAACCCTTTCCTATACAAATTGTGTGTGTGTGTGTGTTAGACCAGTTTATGTTTTTATGTAGTGTGTTAGACTAGTTAAGTGTTTATGTAGTATGTTAGACCAGTTTAAGTGTTTATGTAGTATGTTGGACCGGTTTAAGTGTTTATGTAGTTAATAAAACCTTACTTGTATCACACTTGACGTGGTTCATTGTTTGCTCATAACTGGAGTCACTTAATCATGCAGATTTATGCTACAAGCTCTTTGTAGAATTGTACAGTAAGAAAGTTATTTCCCTTAACCAGGAAATTAACGTTCTTAGAATTGACAGACAGTTGACCCTGAGAGGTCAGCTAAATATCTACAGCGGATCTAAAATATTCATAATTAATTATAACTAGTTATGATTAATTATTCATATTTCCCATGAGCTGATTCGCTACAAAAGGTCCTTTATCATATTTTCTTTTTGTAATTGTAAGCCTATAAGCCTGCTTTTCCGTTTAAGTTGTAATGTGGTATGAGGATGAATTAACCAGCAAAACTGGTTAAAAACCATACTGTTACATTCTTTTCCTCTGAGAAGAATATTTTTCCATTGACATACAATGGACTATTAATCTTATGATTATAAGCATAGCCTCATGCGCACAGGCATGTAGAATCTGTGCCTGCAGAGAACTTTGCAGAATTGTATTCAGAATTGAATTTACAATGTCCCTCACATGTTTGGGAAATTTGGTAATACCTCCAGCTGCGTTTAGCTATTTTTAAGTAATTTTACATGTTTTCCATTAAGTCATATAGCACATATTCAGTGTCATTTTCACAGGCTTTGAACATCTAATTCTATACAGCATGCATTCATTATAGACAAACCATGATTACAATGGTTGTTATACTTCCATTTTCATGCTGTATAGATTTGAATTATAATCATTTTACATTGCTGACCCCATTTCATAGTAAATGCCTTCTGACAACTTAGTTCAGAGTGAAAGAAGGTTTTTACCATAGCTGAGGAACACCAATCTCTGCAGGTTCTGGTTCAGGAGGTGGTTCTTTAGTGTAAATGTGACATTAACCACTGGCTTCTGGACCTCATAGCTGCTTTTCATGTAAAAAAGTCCATCTTCTGTCTGGTCTTGGATCTCCAGGTGATAGCTGAGGTTCTGGTTGTGTTCCCCCAGCCAGATCACCTCAGGTTTGGGGAAACCCTCTGTCTCAAACTGTACAGTCACAGCAGTGGAGTTCACATGAATGTTGAACCTGGGCTCTGAATAAAAGGCTGAAAAACACACACTCATGCACACACACATACACACGCACACACATTCAGAGAGTGAGAAAATACGGTAGTAAATAACATGCAATAACATGGCATTCTACACAACTCTGTACTGAATAAGCTGTCTGTGTTGGATACTTTATTTTGTGAGCCATCCACAGATATTTGTATGGAAGACTATATATGATCAATTAAGTTACAATCATTTCAAGTTAAACTATGTTCTTGTTCAAGCTATAATAATATAAAAAAGCTTTTTAAAAATATTCTGTTTATTTTAAGCTTATAACATACCTCCATAGTCCAGTTCTATCAGGGCTTTTCCTGTCCCTTTAGCGTTGCTCACTTGACACAGGTACCGGCCTGCATCCTTTGGTCCAACTGGATGCATTCTTAGAGAGGCATTTCCTTTACCAAGCTCAGAAATATACAATGAGGTCCGATTGTGATATTCTGGACTCTGTCTGTCCAATTTGTCCTGTTGATAATAGAAACTGTGGACGACTCGTGAGTCCTCCTGACGTTGCCAGGTAACCACCAGACTGGACAGGTCAGGATCAGGTGTGAACTCACAGCCCAGTACAGCTGGACGACCTCGGATTGCCAGCAAACACCTTTCAGGAACATTCACCCTAAAAGAGGCTAGAAAATATGATCAGGCAGTTTAACAGATGTTCATTAACAACAGTCTTTTCATTCAAACACATATTATCTATAATTATTTTTTTCTCTCTACATAAATATAGATTTGTGGTTTTAGTGTCTTGAAAAATCAATCTTGTTTTCTTCTAAAACTTCTACAAAACTGTGGAAGATATATTCCTCTAGTCTTGTTCCAGGGTTAATCGTAAACATCACGACAGCAGTACATAAATTACAAGTAATGGACATAACATCCCTGGTGGTAATTTTAGAAAAAGCTGTAAAATCCACATGCAAAATACAATATCACAATAGAATCGCTCATAACATATCCAAGTTTATTTGGTTAACAGATATTGAAACAAAACAGCCCCCATTCTCTCTTGACAAAAGAACACGTGGTGGTGAATGTGTCGAGGCAAGACCCAATACCACATAAAAAAAACGCATTAGTAAGTGAACTGTATAATATTACTAATGTTAATGATTGTAATATTCATATAGAATGAATCATATAAGTTATACATAAAACATTTCAATTACAAAAATAAATTTAAAACAAATCTTTAAAAGATTTTATATAAAAAGAATCGGGAGCTCCTATTATTAAAACCTCGTTTCGCCTTACCAACACTGATGATCCAGGCGCAACACAAGGAAACATCTCTGAGATTCAGACCCATGAATGGACAAGTTTTTGGCTGCAACGCGAAGTGAGTAGGCTATGCCGTTAAGCCAGCTGTCTTTATGTCTTTGTTTGCGGTGTGATCATAGACTGTACTGTGATACAGGGCGAGCGGGAAATTGCCAACGGACACTTGGGTAAAGTTAGTTTTATATTCGCACATTCACAATATTCACACATTTCCGCGTTCAATAACTTTCTAATTATAAGTGCAATACAGTTATTTTTTGCATATTCTAATCAGCGACATCGTTGTCAACCTACTACATTTACAGATACTTTTTCACAATCGATCAAAATGGCCAAGTATTGTTTTGATGGCATATTTACTTGCGAATGTCCACTGAGTGTCCAATGTAGTGCGGGAAATTCGTTAGGGACCGTCTAAAAAGTTCTAATTGTTTTTCATTGTGTGCAAACAGACAACTATGCTTTAGCCAACTACAGATGTACTGGCAAATATCACTTACATTATCTAATGCTATAGATTTTCCTTTAGCAACAATAAAAATAGCATTATAACGATGCTGTTTGAAAAGATATTTAGGAAATTAAAAAGAATGAACATGTACATGAACTGTAATTTGGTAACAATCCAGAAAAGTGGAAAATCACGTGTAATGTCCTGAGCACAGTTAATGACATAGTTAAAACAACTGTTTTTATTTATTTATTTGCCTCAAAATGAACAAGAACTGTGTTGATGTGTTGGTTTTAACAATGACATATGATTTATTTCAATAGGTTTGGAAAGCGTGGGTCAACTGCTCCAAAGCAAGTTGAAACATCTTGTCTGGACCCTACAGAACATACTACAGCCCATGTCTTGCTGTTTTATTCACCTCTGTTTTTCTGGTTTTAAGTGTGCTAAAGACTTAACAGTGTAACTGTGTTCTCCAGGTGTTGAATGAAAAGAATGGCTAAAATATGTTTTATGTTTTCCTGTTGAATGACATCTTCGTTTAACATTAAACTATCACAGTATCACAATTCATGTGCATTGATTGATGTTTACAGTCCTGCAGAAATATCACTCTCCATGGTACTGAATCCATCAGATTATTGACAAGTACTTAGAAAGCATGAAAGCAAATAGGATGTTGATTTTGGGTGAACACTTCAAAAACTAGTTGGAAAATCTTTCTTCAAGATGGTTTATAAAGAATTTGTCCCTCACATATATATCTAAAATTTGTGCCATCACTGTTTTTTATGGCTTTCTTCAATGACACATCATCCACTTCAATAGCTTTTGAAAGAAGGGACCTAGTGCTACAGTTAAAGTTGCAAAACATTTATCTGACCCTAAATAACATACATCAAGTCTTTAATGTACAAGTATTTAGTGTAAATGTTCAAAAAGTACCATCACTGTATTCTATGTGTTTCTCCATTGACACACCTTCCAGTTCAATAACTTTTGAAAAGAGGCTCACACTGTTACAAAAGTAGTTGCTAAATATTTATATGACCCTCTTCATCATATCAGAAGTCTTTAAAGTTGAAGTATTTGCTCTAAATGATACATTTGTAACATCTCTGTTTTTCTTCATAGACACACCTACCTTCACTTCCAGTTCAATAACTTTTGAAAAGAGGGTCACACCGTTACAAAACAAGTTTTTAAATAATTATATGACCCTCTTAAACATATCAGAAGTATTAAAAGTACAAGTATTTGCTCTAAATGATACATTTGCAGCATCTCTGTGTTATATGTTTTTCTTCATAGAGATACCTTCCAGTTCAATAACTTTTGAAAAGAGGGTCACACAGTTACAAAACAAGTTGCTAAATAATTATATGACCCTCTTCATCATATCAGAAGTCTTTAAAGTTGAAGTATTTGCTCTAAATGATACATTTGTAATATCTCTGTTTTTCTTCATAAAAAACACCTACCTTCACTTCCAGTTCAATAACTTTTGAAAAGAGGGTCACACAGTTACAAAACACGTTTCTAAATAATTATATGACCCTCTTAAACATATCAGAAGTATTAAAAGTACAAGTATTTGCTCTAAATGATACATTTGCAATATCTCAGTTTTCTGCATAGACACACCTATACCTTCACTTCCAGTTCATTTTTTTTTTGAGTTTGACATCTGGCCTTTATTCACATCTCTGAAGATAAAACACAATCTGGTGAATGTGCAGTAGCTCACAGCAGCCCCTCCATCTCGCGCATGAAGGCCTCGTACATCTGGTCCTTGGTCTTGAGGCCGGGCGGCGCAGCGCCAGGTGGCTGACTGGGTTTGGCCACGGCCGCTGGTTTGGGCGGCTCCTCGTCTCTGCGGCCCGGGGCCCGGTCCCTGCGCACGCGGAGCGCCGTGGGCACGAAGCGTGTCACCTCCGTCTTGGGGTTGATGATCTGCGGCTTGGCCGAGATGGTGGCTCCGCCCGGTGGGGCCAAGGACGTCCCGGGGCCCGAGACCATGGCCCGCTTCTCGATGGTGGCCGTGGGGCCGGGGGGTGGCGGCATCGGGTGGGCGGAGCCTCGGGTGGGTGTGGCCAGGGGGCGGAGTCACTGGAGGAGCCCGTCACCACGGGCGACTTCTGCCGGATGCTGGGCGGAGCGCTGAGCACATTGGGATTGAGCGGGGCGGAGGGGGCGGGGGCATTCCTGGGGGCCCCGGAGGCTAAAGTTTATTAACAACTTTTATCATGAATTATAAGTGATAATTACAGATGATAACAATTACAGATTAAAATAAAAGGAAAAGAACCAAAATGGACAAATAAAATCCAAACTGACTATATTCTGCAAAACTCTGACAGAGTAATATAAAATATAAGTATAGTAATCTTGAGAAGTCAAAAGACGAAGGCCTTCGGAGCATGTAATAAGAGCAGATAAAAGAAGAAGTTGATCAAAAAGCCTGTTTGGGAATAATATGTAGACCACAGACTTACATTATCTGACTAAACCACATAATGTTTGTCTGATCGATAAATGTCAAAAGTTTTTATACATTACGCCTTACCAAGTAACCCTCCCCCCCCCAGCTAAAGTCCAAGCTGGGTCAGCATGACATGACAATGAGGTGATATAAATAAAATAATTTAACAATACAGATGCGACTGTGGTTTCACATCCTTTGAGAAAAATCTGCAGAGCTTGCCATCTTCAAATATCAATCAGCAACAAATAACAGATCTTAACATACAGCACATAGTACATCCTTGCATATATAAATTTTAATTTTTTTTGCCATACATTGTTTCCAACATTTTGTTCAAACATCACTTAAGCATAGCCAAATGTACCTTTTACATGTCAAATGAAGAAAAATATACTACATCAATGGAATAAGCAAATTATAAATGAAACTAACCATTACAAAAAATATTAATGAATAATCCTTGAGTAACTGAGAATAACGTAAGACAGTAATATGAATACAATGTAACAAAAACTTTAAAAATAAAAAAGATAACTCCTAATGATTATACTGTACTGCCTAAACTCATAAGGAATATACTGTATGAATGAATAGAAATAGAACAAAATATAAGCACATTGGACATTTGCAAAGACCAGTAGGTCTTTAGTAGGTAGTAGTACCAATATGCAACATAAACTGAATACTACAAAAGTAATTTCATAACCTATTAAATAGCCAATACATATTTCTTACCGTTTTAACACACTTTCAGCATAAGCTCCTATAACTGAATAGCTTACACACACAAATCACAAGTCCATGCTTGTTCTTCTGGTGGCACATTAATGTTGAGACACGGAACATGAAACCACCTCTTGCATGATTCACACTGAATCTGGAAGGTAAATAGGACATGTTGTTAGATATATTTAGAAATTGTAGGAATTTTAAAAAGTAGTTGTGAGAACACTTGTTTTCACTTTACACAAGTAGTCAGTAGGCAGAAATGGCATAGTCAATACCCAGATGATTTGCTCCTCTGTTTGGCCTTTTTCTAATTTTCCACACACAGAGCAGTACTCCTCTCTTGACACTGCAATTATTAGAATGTAGATAGGATTATAATGAATCTCTCTGTGTCTAACATGGAAATAAACTGTTTGTTCAAAGTGCTTTATACCTGATGCCAGCAAAATGTCTTTGGCCAGATTTTTCCTGTAGTGGCACATCATCTCCTTGCTGGGTGTGATATTAATTCTGTCAGGAATTTTGGGGAACTCTTCCACCACCTGTTTGGCCATCTAAAAGGATAGTAGTGAAAAGTAACAGACACCGTCTCATATGGAAAAAGGTCAGGACAGTGTTTAGGTAAACCACTTTTACCACTCATTTACCAGCATCACAAAGACACCACAGCTGAAACTGTCCTCCTGAAATAAATGTTTGATTTTGCCAGGTCTCCACTTCTTCTTCACCCAGTCTGTCTTTTCATACCTATGACTTCTCATTTGGAAAAAAGCTCTGTTTTTGGAAAAATGCAGTGTGTGTGTTTATGTTAGTCTTAAGCAACACCAACTATGCTAATTTACCATTATTCGTGTTTTGGAGGTAAACATGCTACATAACTTTTTCAAACAAAATATCATACCCAAATTTTTTGCATGTCTCTTTGGCTTTTTCCATTTCATTTGTACCCATTTGAGAGTCAAGTATGAAAATGGTGTCACAATGAGCATGTAGATACTACATTGGAGAAAAATAAACAAGAAAATTATAACTACAAAGTCAATTCTCACAAATCTCACTGAAAAGATCAAACATTTCTATATGGGCGTATCCATGTTTACAGTATATGTACTAGCTTAACATTATATTTGCAGACTTTTTACTTGCCACAAACATCCAGTGGTTCTCATTGATATTTACGAAAGTGATGAGGCCATCATATTGCTCAAAGTTGACCTGTTTAACAGAAATGTTAATTATCATGTCTGTGTACTGCACATATCAAAATTAAGAAATGTAAATAGTTGCTCTCACTTTTCGCAATCCTTGCCGTGCCATCTCCTCCCTTGTGCCATTTAAAATGACTTGTGTGGTGTAATAGTTTAGCTGGTAGAGATTTGCACCCGTCATATGAAGTACAGCTCTTAAATAGCACTCAATAGTCTAAAAAAGGATACAGCATTTCAGTTGGAATCAAATTACTTGAATTATTACATATGGAGACAGTATGTACTTATCATACTGTAAAAGATAAATATAATTGTACAATAATGCTTTTTGACTTTAGTTTAACATATGTTTAACACAGGAGAGCTACTTCGCAAATGATGCACAAGAATGCTGAGGCCACACTCTGTGTACAAATGAACAATGAACGGATTCATACTGAAAAGCTGTATGTAGCCTGGTATTCTAAAGAATTGTGTGCCACATTCCTTGAGTAGTGTCTGCAGTAAGTATATTTCCATGAAGATGTCAGAGTGAATGGATTCCTTTTTTCTCATTTCTGAGCCTATTACTTTCAACACTTTTTTACTGAGACATTCAGTCATGTTCCCAGCAAGGAGTTGGTCTTTTGGTGTTGATTGAAGTGTACTGTAAAAATGCTGGCTGGGTCCATGCGTTAGGGCCTTGGCTATTTTTCCTCTTTTTAGGTTGGTTGCTGGCCTAGCCTTTTTCTCTGAAAGTTTGTGTTGTATATCTCCAGTTTGTTGGACTAGCATTTTCACATCTTGGTCCAATGCAGCAGGATTATTTTGCATTGTGAAAGAGTATTTGGCTGGGCAAGAGGGGAATGTGCAGGCTGCTTTCATTGTTAAATATGGAGGATTTTTTTTTCTGCTCCAGGGAGCCTTGACATGTTGATATTTAAATGAGAGAGTACAACAAGGATTTTTCTCTTTAAAGCTGTCGTACACATGGTCTGTCCAAGGTTCTCTTAATTTGGAGGCTCCTTTTTGTGGCCTTATCCTATCCCACAATTTTCTTGCCATGGAGATAAAAAACGGTTTCTTCACTTCTGGACATTGTCTCAAAACATCTACACCAGGCTCTCCTTCCTGTATCTTCATAGTCTTAGGTGTAGTCTTTAGACCCTCTGAGTCAGTGTGTGGATCTTCGTATATAGGTTGAGAGTGGAAGTCTGTCTGTCTTTCCAAAATGTCAGTGTCATACTGGGTGTCCACATCTGCCTCTTCTGTATCTGGGTTACATAATTGTAATCAATTAATACATTTTCAAACTCATTTACATTCACCCTCATGTTATATGGGAAATTTATCATGTTGCCATGTTGACCCCACATTTTTACCAACTTACCTTTTCTCTCTCTCTCTCACTCTCTCGTATTATATAAATTGCTTTAGCAGTAAATATACAGGGAAAGTATAGAAGAGAACGAAAGAATATTCAAAAACGTGTAAGTTTGGTGGAGTGGGAGAGAAAGGGGTGTAATGACAAGAGAAGAAGAGTCAACAGGACATAGGAGCCATTGATAGGTGAAAGAGCATGAGAACAACTATAAAAGGCTTGATATAGAAGCATTGACAGGAGTGGTGTAAGCGCAAAGGAAGGTCGAGGAGAAGATGAATTTAACATGAAGATGACAGGTTACTCTAATAGACTATGTAAAAACCATGGCTCGGTCCTTGAAAGCAGCTGGTACACAGAAAAAACCTCTCTCATTTATGCTGTCCTTGTCTACATAGAGTACAAAAAAATTGTTTGCTAACAATAGAGGCTAATAATATAGTTGTCTTTCCTCGATTGCTAACACAATTCATGAATCAATTCACCATTTCCTCACAACTATATAAACACAATCTCAAAACTACACACTAGCTTGTGCAAAATTTCAGGTCAAAGGGAAACATTTAAGTCAAAAACATACTCTCTTTTGCCAGAATCAATTTTTTGGCCTCAGATGACACACAAAACTATTAAATACGCACACTATTTTCCAGAACACTAGTAAGATCTATTCAAGACTCTGTTACAAACACCTCCTTTTGGGAAACAGGTATCATTTTGCTAGTCTGTTCCAGTATAAATAGAGCGCTGCAGTGCAGATACAGAACAATTCTACTGTGCCCGTAAGGTGACATGTTCGGATCACTTAGTTTTGTCGTGGCCACGACAAAAAAATATGTGATAATATGTTGTGGCCACGAGATATTAATTCGTGGGAACATCATATTAACTCGTAGCCATGAGTTTAATGTGTAAACAAACCTGCGTGACCATAGCAACCCAGGATTATCAGAGATGGATTCATTAATATTTTATTTTGAATTAAGAAATTTTATATGATTCTTAAGAAATTTATTCTATTAACCCTAGGCCTTGCTAACTGGCATAAAGTTGGCTTGACGTTGGACGTTCGATATTCAGGGATCGTCTCTAAAGTTACATGCGATATTGGTGTACACTTTTAAACGTCAATAGTATTTCAATAGCATTTAAAGTGTTCATCTAGGTGTCAACTATAATGCACAACTTTTAACATTTTTATATTTATTAAAATACACTGTAAATCATATGTACAAAATGGTACTTTTTCACAACCGAATGGGCTCAAATGCAAATTTAAGGCTCAATAGCATTTGAGGAGAATGACTTATAGTTGTAATTATAAGTATATTTAAAAAAATTGTCTATGGAATGTCCCCATTTGTACGTTTGATTTATTTACTTATTTATGGTTATTTAATTATTACACACCCTAAGAACAATACTGTAAAGACATCACAACCTTTAACTGAGTGGAATAATTTTGTGTCACTGAATTGTAATTTACAATATTGTGGCATGTTTTAAGGTTTAAAAATTGTTCAATGTAATTGCCTTTCAGATACCTTTGTCTGTAACTACATACCTGTAGGCCTTCTCTATTTGTAATTATGGAGCCTTTCAATAAATATCCAATTACAATGTTAAGATGCAGAATTCGACTAATTTTGTTAAAATAATGTTCATTTAAATAAATAAATAAAAGTCATTATAACAATAAAAATTACATTTAGGATTAGGATTAATTTGACCTTTAGGGAAAATCTTCTTTAAGCTCAGATCATAGTTGGGCAAAGATGCCTATAGGAGGTAATTTCTACATTTTCATTTTTTTGTGCCATTAGAATTAAATTGACAGAGAGAGAGACCTTTTGAATTGCTGTTCATATAAACAGTCCTTTACTATGCCGGATTGTATTGCGCGCGATATAGTCAGCATTCAAATTAAGTTTATCATTAATTAATATTACATAAAGTGAATAATATAAAATAGGCCTACAAGAAAACATTTTTATCCATCCTATACAGTCTTGTAAGTCCATTAACTGATCTTCTTTTGCCCATAATATTTGTATATTATTGTTATTAGCCTATTATTATTGGTTATATTTAGTATTTTCGTATTCCTTTTACCCCCTTTTTTCGATGTCTTTACTTAACGTTCTGAATACTTTTGTAAATAATAGCCTACTGTCAATGCTCGACATGCCAATAAAGCTTTGATTTTGCTGACTGGAATTTTTTCTGGAATGCAGTTTATATTTAACATATATTTCATTTTATTTCGGCTAACTACTAGACAATAATTATTAATCCTATAGTGTTTCGTTGAGGAATTAATCATTCACGTAGTTTCATTTGTAAATGAAAACACATCACGCTCATTTATCATCACATGGGCATAAATACAATCATAAAGTTAAAACTTTATTGGCATAATTGTCAGGTGTTTATTTGCAAAATATATGGTAGGCTAGCATATGCTAGCATAATTATACAAAACGTTAATTACGTAAAGCCATACACAAATTGAAAGGGGAAATAAGCATATATAACAATACATATAAAAATATAGCCCAAATAAGTCTATAATAATAATTATTACTATTATTATTATTATAACCAGATTACATTAATGTTTAATGTTAATAAAATGTTTTATCCATCTCTGATAATCCCGGGTTGCTATGGTCACACAGGTTTGTGTGAGAAACGTGTCTTTGTTTTGAGAAGTGTATGTTTTTGAAAATTGGGCCAAATTAATCTGTTATAGTGTGTTAGCAATTGAGGAAACCTGTAAATAAGTAGTAAGCCCACTTAAATGTGTTTGTTATTTTTTTTAGTATTGTGATTTCATTCTTTTACCTTGAACTTCTGGCTCCACTTCTTCTCTCCCATTTTCATGGATTCCCTGTCCCACACCTTCTGTAGCCAGACTACAAAATTATTTTTCCCTTATGCCTTCTCGGTTTTTTTCTCCAATTCTCCCATATCCACTTACGATTTTTTGGTGTGTCATCATTAAATAAATCTATGGCAAGCTGGGACCATATCTCTGAGGAATTTGCAGTGTTTCTATTCAAAATATCAGCTTTCTGCAGCTTCTTTACTATAAAATCGGTCCCTCCGACCTTTTCCCATAGATCTGATCTTACAAGTTTAGTCCCTTTTTTAAATCTCCCCATCTTACAGTGTGAGAGATCTAAGTCTGACTATGCCGATCCGAATTTTTATAGTGCTTAAACCTGATTGGTGTGTCTACAATTGAGCAATCATGTGTTTGTGCACCTGATGGCTGTGTTTAACAGATTGGCTCATAGGTGTGGTAATTTGACAGTCAGTGCTTTGGAATTGCAAGGAAGTGACATCATGATATACTTCTGTGATATACTTCAAGTGTGTGTAATGTTTTGCAAATAGTGTGAATCTGACAATGTGCTTACAGTTGTGCAAATCTAGGCCAGTGTTTTTCTCCTTGAGTGTAAGGTTTTGCTAATTGTTGGAAAAATTTAATTTCAGTGTGTAAGCAATCGTAAAAAACTGTAATCTGGGAAACACTGCCATTTTAATGCCACACTCATTTACTGATGACACAGTGATCATGTGTCAAAACACTTATACATAAATTGTTCACTTAGTAATCAAACTCGTTTTAGGTAAAAAAAGACATATTTTTACCCCCTTGCATTTCTGTGAATTGTATGTATATTGTACAAAATGGCATATTCAATGTGTGTGTTGTGTGTCTATATATATATATATCTATATATATATATATATATATATATATATGTCACTTTCCCATTATTTGTCGTCACACCAGAAATATTCTCAGTCTCTCAGAGTGTTATGTCCGGGGAGCAAGAAAACACACAGAGACGGCTATTCTCCTTACTCCAACTTTTATTCTCTAATACAATAGTATACACAGACATTTTTTGAGGGGAGTTTTACTCCTCGAATCAATGACATAAAAGATGAGATATGTTGTACACAAGCAAAGAAATAGACCTTATATAAAATGGGGATATAGTCAGGAATTTCTGGACATATTAGTGATACACTTGGATGGGGAGAACTACATACATGCCAAGTGTCGATAGTACAGAGTACTACTGAACAAACTCAGTCACCCCAGATCTGGAAGGCCCTCGTCCTCAGTTGAACATTTGAACTCCTAAAAACATGTATATATATGAGGATAAGAGAGATATAGTCAAACAGAGGAGAGAGAGAGAGCATAGATGGGAGGAGGGAGTGAGACATACAGAAAAGGGGGGAAAAATATATATGGGAGGAGGTAAAAAGACAGAGAGTTGTAAAGGGAGGGGAGCACAGACAGAGAGAGGAGGAGAAAGAATATGGAACATGCATACAAGCCAAGTCAGAAAGTCAACTTCTTTTCACTTTTACTTTTTTCTAAAGTGCTTTATATAAGATGACCTTTTCACAGCAGCTTCAAAATAGTATCAAATTCACATTCTGCTGTAAAGCAGCTCTAAGTCAATAGTGTCATTCTACAGCTCAAGTTAGTTCAGTATTGATTCGGTTCAGTTGCATAACTGTGTAAAATTCCTCTGTCATATATACTGTTAATACAGTGTATATGTGCATGTACAGTATGTGTGAGTGCTATGACTAACTCCTGTTCTTCACTGCACTCTGAACAAGCAAAAGACACACAAGAGCAGTTTTACATCTTTCACATCTGTGTGTAGTTTGGCGTGTATGTGGCTAATTATTTTATGTTTGTGTGTACAGTTAATATGCAAAAAGAGAAAAAATTGTTTTCAAAGAAGTGGGTTTGCTTTTGCAAGATGTGTGTGATGTTCTGTATGTTGTGTGTGTGTGTTTTCTGGTTTTCTGTGTAGAGTTTTGAGAAATAGAGACTGTAGGGGAATTTACAGTTAAAACCCAAGGACCAGATATTTTGAATGATCACCAGGAGT
The DNA here is from genome assembly GCA_018155175.1 of Sinocyclocheilus anophthalmus. Lineage (NCBI taxonomy): Eukaryota > Metazoa > Chordata > Actinopteri > Cypriniformes > Cyprinidae > Sinocyclocheilus > Sinocyclocheilus anophthalmus. The sequence continues at coordinate 382,032 of JADLZN010002643.1, read as the reverse complement.
CAGAGATGCGATCAATTAAAGAAAACGTTACTGAAGAAAATCGTTTGCAGTTTCATCAGCAGAAGCCAGCTTCAGTACTCGAGATGGAGTTCGTAGGCCACTCTGCGTACATGTTCTAGACACCAATAGGTCAGTAATTACGTCAATACATAAGTAAGCAAGATTGGACATGGACATAAAACTGGAAGCATATCTTCTAGTGATTATTTTGGTGACAATTGATCAGAGGTCAGACGCAACAGGTCTCTCCAGAGACGTATATGTGGTACCCTAGACTTCAGGATGATGGCAAATAACGATTTCCTCCTAGAGCTCTCGCTCTGCATCTAGCTGCAAAGATAAACATTCACACATTCGCAGAGAACACCTATCTGTAGTTCAAGGTTGCTGGGCTTGGCCCTGAATCTTATCAAATATGGTTAACTACACACCCAATGAGATCAGCTTCTTAGAGAGTAAAAAGGCAGACTAAAGCCATATTCAACTTATTTGCTAACATGCATAAATGTAACTTCGATAAATAATTATTCACGAAATATTATAATTAACATTATTATGAGGGTCATTGTCGATCTGCAATCCACTCCTTCAAGGCCTAGTTTAAAAAACTGTGTGTAAGCATTTTGAACAAACTTTCCAAATGTAAGAAGAGTTTGCTGTTCTTTTAAATATTCCATATACTGGTAAAGCATTATGTGTTGAAACTGCCCAATAACAAATAGTGACATTGTTATGAAGTGTTTTTCTCCTACAAAATTGTTCACTCCACGGCAAAAAAAATGTATTGTAAGATCCCACGTTTTGTTGTGTGAATATGAAGGTTCACATGGCTCTTATCTGAGGTCTGTGGTAACTTTCCATTGTTTTGCATACTTTATTTGATGAGAGGAGGGCCACATAAATGTGTCCTGGGAAACACGGGCACAGACAGTATACGAGAGCTGAACAGGCATCAACACGGGCTGGACTTGAATGAGCAGATCAACGACAGCAAAATGGAGCCACAGAGACGATCATGGCATCTTATGAGACATCCTGGACTCTGTGGTGTGAGAGCTATGATATGTGCACTGATTGTTCTGTCGTTATGGATTGTTTTACCACTGATTCCAAGAAAAGGCACTGTTCCTCAGCCTGTGATGAATGCTTTGGGATCAAGACGAGTACGAGACACAGCAAACAGTTATATGGCAAGCTTATCTGACTCCTGGATGGACCATCCCAGCCCTCCTCATCCGTATGACATGAATATGTGGTGGAGACTAACCAACCATACAGTAAAGGAATATGGGTCGAAGAACTGCTACGTGTGCGCACAGTTCCCACACAGCACCACTGGAGTGGACTGGTGGCCTCATCAAGATCACAACACATCAACTTTCATGGCTATGGTGGCTGTAGCAGCAGCTGATTTCAATGACAATGAGACCTACGAAGCTTTCAATATGCAAGGCGAGGAATGGAAAACGATTCGACTGACAAAACGACTGTTTGGCAAGGTAGCAACAGTTAAGAACATACCAAGTAATCTGACATGTTATAGTAGAGTTACAGGAACTCATCCTTTAGGGAAAATACCAAAGCGTAAATGCAATGTGATCTACGAAGAGAATGACACTACTCTTGCCACACGTTGTCTCGAATGCTTACAAAGGGGCATCAGGGTTGCTGGGTATCCGCATCATTCTGCAATAGCTAGACAATTCATGTCTTACAGTCAGTGCACACGTACTAAATGTGAAGCTGCTTGTGCAATTGTGCATATACCAGATGAACAGGGCACAGGAGTCATAGAAAATGCCTACTGGCAGTGTGGGTATGTAATATATGTGTCTCTGCCTAGAAACTGGACAGGAACATGTGCTGTAATTCAACTGCATGGTGGAACAATCATTCTACCCCATGAACCACGTGAATTTCTGAGAAGAAAGAAAAGGGGACTGCTTAACATTGTGCAAGACAACCCAGTGCCAAAAAACCATCAAATCTGGACCATCGCTGAGTAATTGCTGTCTTTTTTTGTACCTGGAGTAGGTGTTGCATCATTAATGGAAGAGGTACAGGTTACCAGGTATGAACTGATTTCTTTCATTAACACGACAAAGATAATGATGGAAGGCATCAAGAAGGAGCTGAGAGGACTGAGACTCACTGCTTTGCAAAATCGTTTATAAACAAATTTCCCGAAAACGACGAAGATGGACATGTCAGAGAAGAAGGGATCAAGAATTTGACCTTCATGTCAAAGACTCTGACAGATAGGGAAACTACTTCAGGGTATTTTGGGTGGGGATGGTTTAAAGGTATATTTAGTAATTTGACATAAGTGATGCTGATGGTAATTTGTACCGTTTGTTCAGGCTTGTTGATCTTGTGTTTATGGCCTTGTATAATGGCATTGATTAGAAATGCTGTGGCATCTACCTTCCAATCTTCTACCGCGGGGGACCAGACACGTCGGCCTCTACCCCTGCCCCCGCTGAACCCGATTTCTAAAGAGGGGGATCAGATCCACCCCCAACCCCCTCACCCGCACCCCAACCCGATTTCTACAGAGGGGTACCCCCCGTGTCAATAGCGGCGCCCCTGCCTGTGCAATATTACAATGCATTTGATTCCAGCTTTAGTAGCAGTGAAGACAGTAGTCAAACTGATTGGCAGTGAAGATAAGGTGACAAGGTTAGAAGGATAAGAGCAAATGTTGTCTGTCCTACCAAAAAATTGTAGTAAGACTTAAGAATAAGAGTTTATGTTTAGCTTGCTTAAATATAAGAGATGTGTATGTGTCACAAAAAAATGTGCTAATTGCTTTGTTGACTGATGTACTGATGTCATAGGTGAAGGATGTGAGGATCCTCAAATGCAAACTGTGTGTGTTTTACTTCAAGACAACAACCACACATTTGTGTTGTTTAGGTGTCTTTTTTATAATCATTTATTCTTCATTCAAAATGTATAATCATTTATCATTTAATTGTTTTATTAGACCATTTAATCATATAACCATTTTAAATCATCATTATAATCATTTATATACTAATTTCATGATTGATTACTCTATATTGTTTTTATTATTTCTCCATTGTTGTCTTAGACTGTGTGGTTTGAATGGCTGTTTGTCTTCATGAATAAGAGATACCAGGGAATGTTTATGGGATGTTGTTGTGAATCAGTTTGGTTTAACACTACTTGTTGAATTTGTGTTCATCAGACGAAGTCTGAGCATTGACACATATGCAACTAAGACTATTCAATAAACTCCACTACTTTTTTTATCATCACTTAGTCTCCTGCTTCTGCTCTTCCCTGGCTTTTTCTTAGCTGATTAAACACCCGGTTTGGGTTTTTTGGGTACCACACAAGACTTGCTGTTAACAGGGTTTGGGTATTAAACTAGTTTTGCTGAATATTTGTTCTGTTACCAGACAAAACAGATATTTTCTGACAGTTTCTGGCGTCCAGGGATGGATTATTTTTTCCCAACTGCTTACACACATTTTCTAAACTTTGTCTCTTTTGTTCCAACTTTACACACAAATCCGAGAATTGCACACACAAAAAGCAAAATGCATCATATCTTTTGCAAAATGAAGCACTGCATTCAAAAGATCACAAACACATGTCAAAAGCAAACATTTATTTTACATTGCAAGCACCTTTGCCATAATATTATATCTTTGGATATCACACACACACACACACACACACATACACACTTCTTCAAAACGTAAAGCCTTCTTCTTTTTTTGTTTTTTTTTTCATGAACTCCTAAGTAAATTTATGTACAAGATGGAAAGTAATTGTCAGAGAGAGGTTGAAAAATGCATGGTAAACACAAAAGCAAGATTGTAAAAAATATATATATTTTTTTTTACTGTAAGCATAATCAAGATACTTGATTGAAATGAAGATACTTCCTGTTAGATTTTGTGTGTAACATTTAGAAATGTGTGTTGTTTAGCAAAAAGTGTTTTATTAAATTGAAAACTGAGTCAAAGTCCGATAATTACTGTATTTCTAGTGTATTAGAAATTCTGTGACAAGTAAATATTTTTGTATTTAAGCAGCTGAAAAACAAATCAGTCATTATGTGGCGTGGAGGCATGATGTAACACAGGGAATGTAAATAGTATGTGTGATCAAAATTATCAAAAGGAGTGATTGTAGTGCTACATTGAATAAATGTACCACATAATTTTCAGCCCCCTTTTTGAGCATAGACAGAAAAATGCCCTATCCAAACTGAAATTATTGTAATTCATGACACTATCAATACAGACGTAAGGTTGGTGTATTATCAAAAAAGATACACCATAGACTCTTGACAAGAGTCCCTCGGAAGTGGACTGTTGTCAAGGCTGCATCCGCCACATCAGAGCGGTGTTTTATATATACACACACATACTGTACTGCCCTATATACACATTTTTGGTTTTGACCAAACTTAGGTGTTGTGTGTTGTTGTGGTGGTGGGTACATGTTCTTATATCCTATGGGGACTTAAACCTCAATACACACAGACTCATAGGGACTCGGGTCATGGTGGGGACCTAATTTGAGGTTCCCATGGGTAAACAAGGTTATAAATCATGCAGAATTAATTTATTAGAAAATCTACAAATGCATAATGTTTCCTGTAAGGGGTAAGTGTATGTGTAGGGTGATAGAATATTTGGTCTGTATAGTAAAAAAAATAAAAAACATTACGCCTGTGGAAAGCCCCCACAAGGATAGCAAACCAGACCTGTGTTTTATTTAAAAACTATTTTATATATGACAATAAGCATTTTATGGTACTAAATGACTGGACACGGTTGTTCCCCCTTTTTGATGTAGGTGTCTACTGACTGATCTGTAGTGCATGTATTATTGACTATACGTGATAGTTGAAAGCTTTGTTTGATTTTGAGTACAGGTGAAATGGTTTTGAGGCGATTGTTTGATTTTGCCAGAAGAGTCAGGGCTTCTGTGATTGTAGTTTGAAGATTTGGATTTGTGTTTAAGGTTTTAAGAAAGAGAAAAACTGTACAAAGTATGTCCCACATATACAGTATATACGCATATGTGTATAAAATAAGGGGTTCAGAGAGGTAAGGCAAAAGAAAAGAGAGGGAGAGCACAGAAAGGAGGAGGAATTGAAACATAAGGGAGGAGGGAAAAAGACAAGGAAAAATAAGAAAATACATTGACATTTATCATTGTTTAAAATGTTTTTAAAGTATTTGTTTCTACTATTTAAAATGTATTTAAGAGTTTGTCCAAATAAACCTCCTCTATGTTGTCAATTTCTCTGATGAAGACATTTATACAGCATTCAGAAAGAAGTGAGAGTTAAAAAGTATAGTAATCTGAGGTGGGAGGACACAACTGTTTTAACAAGGTTGAGAATAGGACATACAAGTTTAAATAGTTGCTTAAGATTAATAGGAAAACACCAGACAGGATTATGTATACACTGTGCAGAAGTGGAAACTGTACAACATGTACTCTTGAAAAGAGTCAGAGAAAAGGAAAGAACTAGAGAAGGCATTGAATAATGGATTTAAAAAGTAAAAAAAAAACCCTATTGAGTCTGCCAGGCACACATTCTATAATTAAGACTGTCATGAACTTTCTGAAAGAAAGTCAGCTTGTAAACAGGATTTAGGTTGTTTTATTATATATATATATATAAACACAGTAGCTCGTATAAAAATTTGACATCCCAATGACATCACACCTCAGTTCAGTAGATGGCGGTAGTGCACTTCGTTTGCAAACTGCCAATAAAAAAAACAAAGAAGAAAAATGAAGAAGAAGTTGTTCTTTGATGACTTTAGTACCATGGACAGTAATCGTTGCAGGCTGTCTCAATAGAAACATGTAATTTGTAGATAGTCCCTCAGATAAGCGATGACGTCACGACACTCCATAGAGGTAAGCGTGTTTATCAGCTTCTTTAAAACGTCGAGTTCGACAGAAAAATGTGTTCTGATATGTGCTCATAATAGTCGGCAGTGATACTTGACCGAGAGTGGCTTTTTTAAATTCAGATTAACAAAGTTATTGAACGCTGAAGTCCGAATGTGCGAATATAAAACCAACTTTACCCAAGTCCTTGGCAAGCTGGTAATACCTTTAGGATAGCTTAAGGAAATGGGTTTTTGAATAGAACGAGCTTATTTTCCCGTTCAATTCTTCCTTTTGTTGGCACCTTGTGCGGTGCGGTCGCGTGTTCAGATCAGACTCAGGGATATTATGGTGGTTGATCTCTGCCACATTTCTGCACGCGAAAGATCATATTTTGAGAGCACAAAAGTGAATTTTGCACGCGCGCGATCTGAGTTTATGGAGAAAATGTTCGTTTCGCAAAGAAAAAAGTATTTTGAGCACACTAAAATCAATTTTGCATTTAAAATATGTTTTTGTGGATGTGTGCAACCTTCTCTTTTGCGGTGCCAGGAAAGGAGACCTGGTTGAGCTGTATTAGAGAAGGCAACGAGTGTTATCACTGTGTCGGAGGCACGCTAGCTTTCCCAAGGCAGACAAACTTATAGTGGTTACAATCATCCGGGTTTAAATCGCGCTCAAATTGATTTGATTTGACGCAATATTTACACTAAAGCTCACAGCATGGCAGCTATGGTAAGGGGCATGACATCTCCCGACCAGGCGCCGAGTGCTGCCAATCAAAACACACACTGGCCCCAGCTAACCAATCACATCACATTTCGTATTTCAGAAGGTGGGCCTTTATTTGATACAGAATCTATTCGAGCTGTTCATGCTAGACTGGGGAGAGAGTTGTTGTAATAATTTAAAATATGTGAAAAATAATGTGTTTTTTCGAACAACCTAGTATGAGAGCCTGTTCTAGTCCACCCCCAAAACAAAATCAAGACTTTTGTAAAGGAGCATAATAGGACCCCTTTAATGCCCGCCCTTAGTACTCTCTAAATGCCGGCTGGCTGGCTTGCTCAAAACCGCCGCATTACAATATGTCTTATTCCGCTAATCAGAGACAGAGGCTGCTCAATTCGTATTGACTTTGCCTTGACACCTCACCAACATTTCCTTGCATTACTGATGACAGCAAAGAAAGAGGGAAAATAACAGAGCTTCATACATTATTAGGCAAGTGATATTCTGATTATTTTTTTTCCAAGCACTTTTAAAATATTACCAATTGCCAAACAACATCAATCTTAATACCTACTATAATCTTTATTTAATCACTATACCCGATCTATAATTGTTCATGAAGGTGGAAGTGAAAACACGGCCTTATATTCTGCAATAATCCTCCATTCAAATTTAATTTGACGATGTGTTTTATTCATATTAGATACACATGGTGTAAGTAACTATAAAGTTCACTCTATTCTTCTCCCAGTTCACCGGCCAATTATTTGTTTGTATTTCGGGAGAAATTGATGAATTTACATGCTGTAAATCTGACTGACAGGACTCTCTGAACTGCAGCGCGAACAAACATGGCGGCGCCCATCTCACGTTACCCAAAAGAAAAATTTCATTCAAGATCATTTAGAAAGGTTTTTAAACGACAAAACACACTCATTTACACATATTTGTGAATCGGAATATCTGGTAGTTGATGATATGGTAAGCAAGTTCATGAATATTTTGAATATAAAAGGAAAAACTAAATAAAAGCAATCCATTTGTCATACAGTGTTATTGTGGCCACAGTGTGTCACGTGACAAGAATGACGTGTCGCCATGGAAACAATAAGGGGAAACGTTCTAAAATAATGGTCGCCTAAAAAAAACTCACTCTGGGGGGACCGCTAGAATATGTTAAACTCGCAGTGAAAGGGTTTATGCAGGTTATCTTCTACAGATGAAATCTCGAGATCTGGAGACTCAATGGGTTCCTGGTGATTTCACACCAATTTCTTCACCTAATTCCTAATCTTTTGCAGTTAACATGCATCTTTTCTTCTCCACGTGTTTTTGACTGACCCTGCTGACCGACTGAGCATTTTGCTGTCCAATGGTTTTGCATTAACCTTGCAATTTCTAGTATTGTATTAGTATTGCATCCTTCTCATGGCCGTTTAATAATTTTTGACTTTTCAGTCTGAGTTAAATCTCTTTTTTGGCTCATTTTATCTGTAAAAGAAAATGTGCCTAATAATTCTGCACACCTGAATTTAAGGAGTTTTTCACTTCCAGCCTTCATTAACAATTATATATTGGTTATAAGTGATTAAATACAAGATTAATTGTAGTTATTAATATTGATGTAGTTTGGAATTGGTCAAATGTGCTTGGAAAATAATATGATCAGAATATCAACTTGCATAATAATTATTTTGCTGTATTTTTCCTCTTCTGCTGTCGTGGTAATGCAAGGAATGTTGTGATTGGTTGAATGAATGATGCATTTATATAGCACTTTATTGTGTATTGCTGTACACCCAAAGCGCTTTACAATCATTTGGGGGGTCTCTCCTCAACCACCACCAGTGTGCAACATCCACCTGGATGGTTGTTGTGATTGGTTGTCAAGGCAGCCAATCAGAATTTAGCAACCTCGTCTCTGATTGGCTGGAATCATGGCATATCGTAACACTGGGTTGTGTTGAGCAAGCGAGCCATTGGCATTTAGAGAGCACTGAGGGTGGGCATCAAGGGAGCAAGCTAGTGAAACGTTGCACGCACAAAAGAGAAGGTCTGCACAGATCCAAAAACTTATTTTAAATGCAAAATTGATTTTCGTGTGCTCAAAATACTTTCTTCTTTGCGAGACGAACATTTTCTCCACAAAACTCAGTTCGTGCGCATGCAAAACGCACTTTTGCTTACTCAAAATATGGTCTTTCATGTGCAGAATTGTGGCAGAGATATAATCCCATACCTCTAGTGGCAGAACCAGTAGAACAATTGAAATGTGAAAAAAAGTAGCGTCACGTCCAGGTGCAGTCTTTCACTTTAAACCACTTTGTCAGATATGGTAAGGCTAAAGTTTTTTCTTAAGAATTTATATATAATTATTATGAACATATTTCATAACTTTGTGGAAACCAGTTTCCATATAGTTTGTCAGGTAAAAATCAGTAGACAATGCTGTGGGATATCTGTGTGGCTGTGGAGGTATGAAATTAAGTGAAATTTTATGGCTGTCAGCATTGTTCTTTATAATGACTATTTTGTTTAATTCTTGATAAAAGTGTTTTATTATCCATTATAATTTTTATTTAATAGCATGATGACTTCAAAATAAGACTAAATCAGAGGGGGAAAACTGAATAGGTTACAATTGTAATCTTGTAACTACTGTAAATTTAACACACTGATACATTTACATTCATGCCATTTTCAGATGTATTCAAGTGACTTAAAGAACATTCAGTGCTTACATTTTGCCAGGGTGTTTTTGTCTTGTGACACAAACACATGACCATGACGTTGCTAGTAGAGCCAGCTGAGCTACTGGAACTGATACTTTTATGGTGCAGTCTTGTAAATTATATATTAAATTGGAAAAGATCCATTCAGTTTTGTTGCTAATTGCACCTGTAGCAATGTTTTGGAGTATTCTTAAAGATGTTATTTTGATTGTGGGTACTAAGCTTCTAGCACATGTTCTCTTTTTCTTTGTTTTTGTAGAAGAACTAGAAGAAGGATGTCTTAAAATTCTTACTGGGTTTAATAAAATGCTTCAACTCTTATTTTGCATTTTAGCCAGTAGTGCAGGTAAGATGATCGTAATTAAAAGTACGATTTAATAAAATAAAAAAAAATTAAATATAATAAAAACTAAAAGTGTGTACCTCTTATGTGTCCGTAATATTACATGTACAGCTGATGAACAGCTATACATCTATAAATATTGCAAATGCAAATATTTCTCATGTTAAACTTTTAATCTTCTCCTTTCAGCATCTTTTATAAGCATACCAAATGATCTCTTGATTGCAGTCAGGGGTCATCCAGCTGTACTGGGCTGTCATTTTACACCGCACACTGACCTCTCCAGTCTGACTATAGTGTGGCAACGCCAGGAGGACTCACAAGTCGTGCACAGCTTCTATTATAAACAGAACCAGCTAGACCATCAAAGTCCAGATTACCACAACCGGACCTCATTATATATTTCAGAGCTTGGTAAAGGGAATGCCTCTCTCAGGATAGATGGAGTTGGACTGAAGGATGTGGGTTGGTACCTGTGCAAAGTGAACAACATCAATGGGGCAGAAAAAGCCAAAATAAAACTTGACTATGGAGGTATGCAGGATTTGTGAACAATCACTGTCATTTGTTATAATGTTATAATGAAGCAAAATTAAGCATTAAGATCTCTCAAAACAGCCATGCTCGGATCACTATTGAACAGCCAGTTTCAGTGTGTATGTATTCTTCAGCCTTTTACTCTGAGCCCAGGTTGAGCATTCATGTGAACTCCACCACAATAACGGTGCAGTTTGAGACAGAGGGATTCCCCAAACCTGAGGTAATCTGGCTGGATGAATATGGCCAGAGTCTCATTCATCACCTGGAGCTCCATGACCAGACAGAAGATGGACTTTATTTAGTGGGTAGGAGCGGTATAGAGGCCGTCAAAGCGCATCAATTAATGTCATGTTACACTGAGGACCACTCCTGAACCAGAACCTTGAGAGACGGTGGTGTGTATCTATGTACAGCCTTGCACTCTTCAATTTCATGTGTCTCAAAGTTTGTGAATTGCATAAAGAAAAGGAATTGGTTTTGGTATCCGTTTGTTAAGTGTGACCACATGGGCCAAACATCATCCTGTCGTCCCAAAGCACACAGAACGTGCTATGTCCTCACAATGTGCTGTAGTACTACCAAAAATCATGATCATAACCTTTCTCTCTATACCGAAATATTAGTTGACCAGACAGTGATTCATCTTTTCTGAAAGTTTTCTCTATAGTATCTATAGTCTGTGTATAACAACAACATAAGTCTGTGCAATGTCTCCATTTAGATTGTAAACGTGGGTTGGTGTGTAGGGTTAGAGTGTGGGCTAGTGTTAAGTTATAATATTTATAACTAGCTGCATAGAAGGTAAGGAATTAGAATTTAGATAGCTAAGGAATTGTGTGTGTTTGTGTATGTGTGTGTTGACAGGTTTGACTTGTGAGGTCCAAAATGCCCTCACTTTTCAGAAATGTCCTCATTATATATAGTGAAACTTTTTGAACACCAGTAAATTGCACCTGTAAATTTACTATTAAATCAAAAAGCTAAATTAATCTAAAATGAATGCAGTCTTGATATTAACATTCTAACGGATGTGTCTGTTTTAGTTCCAGGAGATGCTGGAGATGGAAACATTGCACTCATATGTCTCTCAATTCTTTGCATCATTTTGATTGGGATTATTGCTCACATGATGAGAGGAACAAAAGCAGATTTATTAGCCAAATGCCAGAAGCTTCAGGAAGCATTTTTAAAGCAGTGCTGAACCATAGATAGATTCCATATATAAAGCAATATTGGGGTATTTGAGCTGCAGTGGGCCGTGAGTATCAGGGTGGATATAGTATATATCCTTCAAAAGTATGCTTATCTTGATCTATTGTACCTGTGCCACGGCATGCTGTTTTGTTTTCTCTAATGAACCCAAATGGTTTACTTAATTCAGTTATCACTTTTCCCCTTTTCACAGCATATATGTTGTTTATTTTTATTTATTTATTTTTACATTTATTTTATTCTAACTTCAGCTATTTATAAAACATTTAGCTCTTTAGAACACAGCAGTAATTACTGCTGACAATGTTTTTTCTTTCTTTTTTACTTTATTTATTTCTATAGAATTGTGATGCTCAGTGATGTTAAAGTGAAATTGGACATGATTTTGTTCTGTTTAAAGTAGAAGGTCATCTCAGTAAATAAATGATGACAGACTGTGTTTGAAGCTAATTATTCTGTTCATAGAGATGCTAAACCACTATGAAATCTAAGACTTGCTATATTTTCTGCATACATTTTCTAATTAAGCTATTTATGGACTTATCACACATTGATTCATTAAAACAAATTAGTGACCTGGGATTCCAGACTTTTTTATTTGTTTACTTTTAAAACAGATCAACGTTTCTACCTTTTCAGTAACGCTACTCTTGATACAGTATTTTGTGTTCTACTGAACAATGTCTTTTATTTTAAAATCTGTTGAATTGCAGATCTAAAACTACAATGGATAAAAAAGCCGCTTGAAACGAGCGTAACCATGTTGCTGTAACCAATCTGTCTATGGAAAGCCGTTTTAACATTTAATCTATAAGCCGCACTAGTATCTAATTTAACTTTACTAGTACTTATTTTTTAGATACTAGTATCTTTTCCATGAAGTACTAGTACTTATTCATTAGCTACTAGTGCTTATTCTTTAGCTACTAGTAACTTTTTAAAGATACTAGTACTTATTCATTAGATACTAGTACTTATTCATTAGATAATAGTACTTAGTCCGATAAGTGACTGATATTTAATTATACCTTCTTGTTCCGAAAAAAGTGAGCTAGTACTTTTTTTTTTTTTTAGTTCTAGAAACATTTTAGACCAGGCATATCCTGAACTTAATATATACTAGTACTTTTTAAAGGGTTACTTCCCCAAAAATCTAAATTCTGTCATTAATTATAGTAAAATGTGTAATAAAGTCATTATTTTTGTTTTCTTTGCGCAAAAAAAGTATTCTCGTAGCTTCGGACCTTGAACGTGGTAGTTAACCTTGCTGTCTATGGGAGTGTCAGAGAGCCCTCAGACTTCATCAAAAATATCTTAAATTGTGTTCCGAAGATGAATGAAGGTCTTACGGGTTTGGAACAACACCAGTGTAGAATAAATCCAATGACAAGAATTGGTCATTTTTGGTGAACTAACCCTTTAAGTTCAATTTCCCCAGTATTGTATCGTATGTTGAATATAATGAACCAGCAATATAGGAGAGAGATTAGACAGGAAACTGAAACAAGGAGATTGATGTACTTTTTTTGAGGAAACCACATATAAAAAAACAATCATTTGTACACAAGCACATAGAAAAAGTATTTTTGTCAGTTTTGTAAACACTGCAATTTCGTAAACATAGTAGCCTAATGTGTTTGTTGGTCATCGAGTGACCTCTAGTGGCAGGATGGAGATAAGACACCAATTTTATTATCTATTATTTTCCTCTTTTTCCTCCAGTAAAAACAATAAATATCATATCAGGGCTGTGCATTAACTTTTTTGCATATAGCACTGGTGCTACAGACACAATGTTTTTACATTAATGTTCTTTACAAGGCACACAAAATCCAAACCTTATGGTTTTCAGACAAACATTTTCTTTATTTGGAAAAAAAGGCCAAAAATTATTAATAAAAAAACCCAGGTTTGCTGTACTTGTAGGGCTGCACAATTAAATACATAATCAATAGATACTAGTACACTAGTTAAATAAATATTTTTTACTAGTTTAAATGTTGAATATTAGTAACTCAAACCCCTTTTTCTAAGCCTCTCTACCTAACCGCCGGTCATGCACATCTGCCATGTTTGTAGTTTTTTAATGCTTTTTATTCGTGTTTGTAGTTCTAATCGAATCCTAGTCCATCGCGCAATGTGTTGTGGGCAATATTAACCATTAGAGTGTGCACGGATCCACAATTCAAAAATTGACCTGAAATAGTCGACAATGCAGGGACTTTTGGCATACTCTTTTCAACATACTATGCTTTGAGACACACTTATTCTAATCTCACATACTATTTAGGATGTAGGATATAATGACATTGAGAGCAGGTATTTTGAGATGGTCCTCACTGCAGAACACAAGATCCAGGGGGCGAGGGTGGATCCAGATCCAACTCCTCCCACCTTACATAACTAAACTACCCTTTCTCCACCCTGATCCCATAAACTCCACCCCTCTCCACCCCCTAGATGTGGATCCAACCACGCCCCCTGGATCTTGTGTTCTGCAGTGAGGGGCAACTGCAGCTTTCGCTGTAGATGTAGCTGAATAACCTACAGATAGACATTTTACTGATGAAACATGAAGAAAATAAACAATGATTGCGTCAATATATGGTATTTTTATAAGAATAAAGTATAATTAAAATGCAATGCTAATCGATATAGCCTTTATCACTGTATAGAATTATATAAATTGGCATGATTTGTGCCTCATTCTTTTTAATGAAACCATGTCAGATTACAAAAATAAGTTATTTCAAAGACTCGGCTGATGTTATGATGTTATGAAGTGAATTTGGAGTAAAACATGTCATTATACTTTTGTTGAACAACAGGTTTGTAATCGTTTCTTGTGTTTTCATGGTAACCAATTAGCAAGATAGGCTAACATACAAAGCCAGTTAGCCCTATTTAACAATCAAATTAATTCAGCATATTAATGTATTGTATTACCATGTGGACTCTGATTGGACGGTGAAGAGGTACTCATGTTTATGTAATGATATGTTTAAATGAAGATATCTCTAACAACTATATTATCACTAGTTTTTATGAGGTTTAGATATCTCCAATGACGTGGAGTGGTATTTATTCTGTTTATATCGCATCTTTTCATTTTCTGACTAATAATTATTGCAATAGTGACTAGTATCTATTTAAATATTGCTAGTAAGCATTCATTAGATACTACTAGTACTTTTTTTAGATACTGGTACGTATTCATTAGATACTAGTACTTATTTAATAGATACTAGTAGTTATTCATTAGTACTCATTTTTTATTAGACTTAGTATCTTTTGTATTCTACTAGTAACATTCTTATATTACTCGTCGAATCTGCTTTTTTCACTCGTCTAGTTTGACTAGTCCAAATGTCTACTGTAGAGTTCATTAAATTACTAGTAAAATTAAAAACTCTTACTAGTCAGTCATTTCGACAGTACAGTATCTAATAATGTTTACTGATTCTATATGCATAATACTATATCAATTTCATAGGACTAGTACCTAATGAATAGTACTATTAGCTATAGATAATCCTAGTTATCTAAATAAGTAGTCTCTAATGATCTAAGACGTTCTATTTAATAGGTACTAGTATCTAATGAATGAGTACTAGTATCTAAAAAATATGTATTTGTACCAAATGAATAACTACAAGTACATAAAAATTAAGTTCTAGTCACTAGTGGAATACATACTAGTCAAAACTGAATAGTTGATATCTCAACGACGGATCCCCATAGAAGTCAATGGCAAAAAAAAATGTTTTTTTACTAGTAACTATATAATAGTTACTAGTCACTATTGAAATAAGTACTAGTATCTAATGAATAAGTACTAGTATCTAATGAATAAGTACTAGTACCTAATAAATAAGCACTAGTACATAATGAATAAGTACTAGTATCTAATGAATAAGTACTAGTAACTTTACAAAAGACACAAGTACTAAAGAATAAGCACTAGTACCTAAAGAATAAGTAGTACTTCATGGAAAAGATACTAGTATCTAAAAAATAAGTACTAGTAACGTTAAATTAGATACATTAGAGTGCTTTTTCTGAACTGTGCATCAAGTAAACAGAAAATAATAATTACAATAATTAGGTGATCTGTAGACACTCCATATTGTGCTTTAAAAATTTTTATTTATTATTGTTTTAAATGTATGTAATATACATTTCTGTCATAATAATGTTCTCTGTAGGTGAAGTGTTTTGTCTGTTGTTGGTAGCGATCTTGTGGGAAGGCACAGGCACAAACCCATTCATGAAAAAATGCACAAAGGGCATTGAAGGGGTTCAGAAGGTCAACAAACTCCTCCAGTTTCTGGCTGAGGTCAAATTCTTGTGTTTCTCAATATCAAGGTGTGTTTTTATAGTTGTTTTATGCGTACATAATAAGTGCTTATGATCAATTTAGTGTGTGTAATTCAGTGTTTGGCAGTAACTAGTAGTGTAACTAATTACTAATAAGATTTCAGTAATAATATTACCGTTACCATCCATAAAACAGCTTAGTCACTTTTGATGCCTCAACCCCGCTGATTTAAAATCCAACAAGCAAATAATTCATTGATTTATTTTCATAATTTTCACGACTCGCACATGCATGTGATGTCCCCAGTGCAGCAGGCAAGCTTGGAATATGGGAAAGCTTACATTCAGGGGATGGAAATATCGCCACTGCACTGGTTTTGTCAGGAGAAAAGCTGATCTGAACACATTATGTGTAAATTGTGGCATATTACTTTGGCATTACATGGCTTGCCCACCCACATCCCATCTGATCACTGTTACTTATTTACTATAAGTAAAAATTTTTTGTAAAATTAATAATTCTCACAACTAGTGTGATGTGTAAAATACATAATGAAATATAATTGGTGTATGGGTAACAAGAAATTACAAATGAGAACAGAGAAACATTAGCTTCAAGGTCCCATGCATTAATAGATCATACACCTTCTACTTGAATTGTCACTATCATCACTATTGAGTGTTTTGTACTACCTCGGCGTGCGTCTCATTGGATTTTGGTCAAATTATGTAGGCATAAATAGTTGTTAGTAAGCATTCAAACAATTTATGTGGGGAAGATACAACGTACACTTCTTTGGGTGCAAGAAAAGTAATGTACTAGTGAGTGTAAACTAATGTACTGTTGCCAGAGGAGTAATATTAAGAAAAAATATTACTTTTGAAAGGGGTACTGTATGTAATACATTCTTTTAGGTAACTAGCCCAACACTGGTGTAATTCTACTTAATATAATTTTATTTGGATATCCCATTTCTGTTTAAACCAACGTGATCATTTGGTCACTCTTGTTCTAGGTGAGAAGATTTATTTTTCTTCACAATTTCTAAGTATTGGGACTATCTATGTTCTTAGGTAGTATAGTATCTACTCCTGTTTTTACGGTAAATGAGGCTGAAGCTGGATTCAGGCGTAGTATATGTACAGTGCACAATATTCCCAGTTACCTGTATGTATGGAATAGCTGATGACATCTAACACTGGCAAAATGAGCAGTATAATACAGAGACTACTGTAATACTAGCCCACGTTGTGTGTCCCTACACTTTTTTGAATCCTGCTGCTAAAATCTAACATTTTGCACAAAGACCTTATGACCAAAAAATTTATTTCTAAGACATTTGCTAAATCTACGATTGGTTGGCAATTTGCAAATTAAGCACGACAGTATGGCACATGTGTCCTTTTTTAATTTAAACTGTTTGGCAGCATATGCTTGCTTTTAGTGTTCCGTTATAAGGCTTGGTATTCTGTTTCAACCATCAACCTCTGTGCGCCATGACATGTTTTTTATGCAAATATTAAGGAAGTTTAAACTCTTGTGAGCACACACCATAATTAGCCAGCACAGTGTTGAATTTTGGTATATCTGTCGTCTGTGCTGTTGCCCCATTGTGAACTTCACATTCTGTCACGTTAATAATGGTAAATGCTTGAGCAGACTTTTGGAGAAAAGAGTAAGTAGCTTCGTGTGCTAGGAACCTCACTTTCCTCTCGGTAGCTACCGTCTTGACTCTCTGTTATTGCTGTCAAACTATTAATCGCATCAAATAATGGTTTTTGTCTTACCAATAATTGCTTTACCTGTGGATATTTATGATGTCTAATAATACAACACATGCTGTATATCTTTAAGAAATGTATTTTGTTATTTAGATATAATTTAAAAGACTTGTATAACATGTAAAATTTCAAATATATACTGTACATGTTGTATTTAGATATACCAAGAAATTACACGCACATATATTATGTATACATAATTTTTATTTTGGATGCGATTAATCATTTGACAGCACTACTCTCTGCCTCTGCTCATGTAGGAGCTGTGCTGGGTATGCTACTCATCATGTCTGGAGTGACTGTGTGCATGCTGAATTCTGTCTCTGAGACAGACGGCGCAGGAGCCCCGCAACACAAGTGATCTTTGAAACCTGCCACTGGACTGGGAGGTGAAGGAGGACCTGAATCTGCTCCAGCCATGTGATCACACCTCACACACACATATTCATCTGACACAATATCTGTGCTGCTTCATTTTCAGTATGTGCTGTGAACTTCTGCTAAGAGGTGATGGATGACTTTATATCTGTACTTGAACCATGTTGGTGAAATCCAAATGTTTTGCACTTTAAATGCAACTGTGGAAAGAGTAACTTTTAAGTGTATGTGGATTGTGGAATATACAAAATACTTGTATATATTGTATTATTAACTGATATTTTTATGGATTTGTATTAATAATGTTAAAGTGCCCAGTGTTTAAATACATTTATTTTAAATGTCTTTTACATTCAGAGGTCTTATTTTGTTAAACAGAAGAAATAAAAAAATAAAAACACTTCTCAGTGAATCTCTGCATGCTGTAAGATCACTGTTACTTTTCAAGGGTACATTATTTTAAATGCTATTCATTCACCAAAACGATACCAATTTCATAGTGAACTCTATGTTCAGAGAATGTGTGTGGATTGTAAAGGTGTGTCTCTGTCTTCTGCATCATCTTCAGGATGGAGAGGTCGCTCAGCATCCCTGTCTGTCTGTTCCTCATGGGAACCCCCAGTCTGATACACACACACATAGAGAGCAACACATTATGTTTAGATGGTTAATATTTACACAATTTTAATAATAGCTAAATATGTAAGTCTCCCACATCTAATTTCACTATCTGTAATAGTTCTGTCACTGAGGCAGTACAAAAAAGATCTATGTACCTTATTTTTCCCCTAAATGGTACATATTAGTACCTTTTGAAAAGGTACCACAGCAGTGACAGTTTGGTGACTTTTTTTGAGAGTGTACCATTATATCAGGCCTTTAATATGAATGACTATATAAGGGAAAATAAATGTCAAAACACTACAGCATAATTTCCATGTATAATTAAATGCATTAAATATATTGTTTAAAACTTATAAACTGACAGGTTCTTGCTGTGTTACTTCACTTCGTGGGGAATGTTTAGAGACTTTTGGTGATGAAGATGATGATGAAGATCTGGAATGCCGTGTGAATGACTCCTAATTTTAAACAGAAAGAAAAAATCTCAACTCATCAAGGCTTTTTACTGTACATAGATGACAGGCCTGAAAAACAGTCTGTATGATTTGATAGTATAATATATCTTCTACAATGTATATATCTTCTACAATATATATATATATATATACACAAACACACAGACACACACACACGCACTAAAGCCAAAGTGAAACACAAATAAGACATAAAAATGCAATAAAATAAGGTCAATGCTCAATGCACTGCGTCTTACAGCATCATGTTTGTTTGTATCATGCTGAGACTCTTTGCTGGACGTGTATCCCAGCTGTGCTTCTCTCTGTGGAGCTGACGTGTCTTCCCATGTCTCCCTCTCAGACACTATGAACTCTTTCTCTCCGTTCTCACTGGAGAGATCAGATGATGACCTGTGTAGTTCAGCTGAATTCCTCTTTAATACAACAAACAGGGAGTTAATTCATGATCGAGTCATCATTACTTTCAATTCCTGTGTATTTCACACACTCACGTGATTTATATTGGCTGTATCAAACGGATCTCTTTCAAGAAGCTCCTCATCCTCTACAACTTCTGCTTCTCTCTGAAATTATAAACATTTTTATAGAAGATGAGATGAGATGAGACAAAAGAAGATGAGAGGTGTACCTGGTCAATGTGAAGCTCTACAGCTGTGTTTTCATCCTCTGCGACCTCCTCAGCACCTCGAACCTCCTCTCTCATCCTGCTCTCAGAGGCCTTAAACACACTGGGCTCATCTAACACAAACAATATCACACAGTTAAATAAAAGGTTACATTTTAGACACAGTATGAGATACTATTTTTTATTTATTCAGCATTCACCTATTGCGGCTCTAGGAGGGGGTCTGTTTGTGGGAGGGTGTCTGCGGACTCTCACAGGTCTGGCGTAGAAAACAGAGTTCTCTTCTCTTTCTCCTCTCCTCTTAACCGGCTGAGGGGAGCTCTCTCGCTCCACCTCATCTCCTGTGGACTTCACACGCCTGCCTTCCCTCTGAAAGCAGACACCATTTACACAAGATGCTTACAGGATGATTGTGATTGTGACATGTTCTAGTGGGACAATGATCTGAAGGCTTTGATCTGAAGCAGGAAAACAAAAAATATAGTATAAACAAGTAGATATATATACAGTGCCTTGGGAATGTATTCATACCCCTTAATTTTTTTCACATTTTGTTTTGTTGCTGCCTTATGTTAAACTGCTTTAAATTACTTTTTCACATCAATCGTATCCACCTCCATACACCATAATTTCAACAAAAACTTTTTTACATATTTGCAAATTTATTAAAAATAAAAAACTAAAATGATTCCATTGCATAAGTATTCATACCCTTATCTGGGACAGTTGAAATTTAGCCTAGGAGCATTCATTTTGCTTGTAGATATTACTACACTTCAAGCGAAGTTAACCTGTGACATATTCAATTGAATGGGTATGATTTGGAAGGGCACACACGTCTTAATAAAAGGTCTAACAGCTGATAATGCATATCAGAGCAAAAACCAAGCCCTGAGGTCAAAAGAACTGCCTGTAGAGCTCAGAAACAGGTTTGCGTCAAGCCACAGATCTGGGGAAGAGTTCAGAAAAAATTCTGCTTCATTGAAGGTTCACAGAAGCATGTAGTCTCTGTTACCCTTAATGGAAGAAGTTTGAAACAACCAGGACTCTTCCTAGAGCTGGCCGCCTGGCCAAACTGAGCAACTGATGGAGAAGGGCTTTGGTTAGCATGGTGACCAAGAAGCTGATGGTCACTCAAGTTGAGCTCCATGATCATATGTGGAGATAGGAGAAATCTACAGAAGGACAAACATCGCTGCAACACTCCACCAATCCAGTCTTTATGGCGGTGTGGCCAAACTCAATCCTCTTCAATTAAGACACATGAAAACACACTTGGAATTTACAAAAAAAGCACCTAAAGGACCCTCAGACTCTGAGAAACAAGATTCTCTGGTCTGATGAACCTCAATTCTAAGCATCATGTTTGAAGATAAGCAGCTCTGCTCATCACCTGCAGAGTACCATCCCAAAAGTAAAGTGTGCTGGTAGCAGCCTCATGCTGAGGGGCTGTTTTTCAGCAGCAGGGACTGAGGGACTCGTCAGAGTAGAAGAAACGCTCAGTGCAGCAAAATATTGAGATAGCCTTAATGAAAACCCAGTCCAGAGCATTCAGAACCTCAGACTGGGCAGAAGGTTCACCTTCCAACAGGACAATGACCCTATGCACACAGCAAGAGTGGCTTATAGACAACTGTGTGAATGTCCTTGAGTGGCCCAGCCACAGCCTGAGCTTGAACCCAATCAAATATTTCTGGAGAAACCTGAAAATGTGCATCTGCCCCCATCCAACCGGACAGAGCTTGAGAGGCGAGGAGAAGAATGGCAGATAACTGCCAAATGCTGATGATCAAAGCTTGTCACTTTATTTTAAGAATAAGAAAGTTGTGACAATTCTTTTTTTTTGCTGTTGTTCGTTTGTGTATGGAGGTGAGATTGATGTGGAAAAAGGCATTTAAAGAAGTTTATCATAAGGCAGCAACATAAAATGTTGAATTAAAAAATGAATTAAAAAAAATTAATTAATGAATACTTTCGCAAAGGCACTGTATATATAAATATCAATGTACATTGAAAATAACAATGTATTTGGTTTTTACCTCAGGTGAATTCATCAGGGTGGAATCACTGTGGCTTTCCTGAGGAAACATCTTTCTGCTCTGAGTGGGATCATCATGACATTAAAGAACTTCAATAGAACAATTTGTCTCATGGAAATGTATTTTCCTAACATATTAAAATTAAATATACAGTGGAGTCCATAAGTCTGAGACCACATTAAAAAGTCTAAAATTAAAAATCTACTTTAGCCTTAGAAATAAAGTTTTGGATTAAACATTTTTTTAAGAAAACTTTTTTTGTACACCTTTTTACTCAAATAAATGTGCTAATTTTTATGATTTGTTATTTTTTTAGTTAAAAGGCTAATAATTTTCTCAGATGCATTTCAACTAGAAATAAAAAGTACCTCAATTCTTCTCTGTAATCCTCTGTCACCTGCATAATGTCTACAGTGAAGACAGACAGATCCTGTTTTATTTATATGTACACTACCATTCAAAAGTTTGGAGTCTGTAAGACTTTTTAATGTTTCTGAAAGAAGTCTTTTATGCTCGCCAAGGCTAGATTTATTTGCTATAGAGTAAAACAGTAATATTCCAATATATTATTACCATTCTCAACAAGCTCTTTTCTTA
The DNA here is from genome assembly GCA_018155175.1 of Sinocyclocheilus anophthalmus. Classification (NCBI taxonomy): domain Eukaryota; kingdom Metazoa; phylum Chordata; class Actinopteri; order Cypriniformes; family Cyprinidae; genus Sinocyclocheilus; species Sinocyclocheilus anophthalmus. Next base: position 359,746 of record JADLZN010002643.1, on the reverse strand, counting down.
TTGAATATATTTTAAAATGTAATTTATTCCTGTGATGTCAAGCCTTGACTTTCAGCAACTCATTATTTCCTCTTTTCAGTGCCACCTCTGAGCCTAAAGAAAATCCTTTCTAGAAGTCTTTTTATAGAAACATGTTCGATTTGATATCGCGGCCCGTCAGCCTGCTTTAACTATCGTTGGAAACTGTGATACATTTTTTAGGGTTCTTTGATGATAGAGTCTGTTTAAGAATGAATAAAATATTAATTTCTGTAAAGCTTAATTTCAGACCAAAAATTTTAATACTTCTGTCATCCCACCTTACTGTCTATCCCCAAGTAAGCCACCACCTCACCTTTCCGCGCTGTTCCCTGTTTCTTATTCAGCCGTATCTCTACATGGGAAACTTCTTGAACCTCTCGTTTCCAACACGCACATAGCTTTGCCTTCTCTCCAGCTCCTCTGTGGAGTTCACTGTTAAACCCTTTAGAGTTCCAGCCTGAGAGGTTAAAGGTGAATTGTTGTGGTAAATGAAAACACCTTAAACAAGTGTAGGAAAGCAGTTTGGTCGGAAAAGTATCAGACCCCCTTAAATTTTTCACTCTTTGTTAATGTCCTCTAGTCGTGATCACGCCACTGTGCTCAATCATATTTAAGTTATTTTTTTTCCTCATTATGGTACACACAGCACCCCATATTGACAGAAAAACACAGAATTTTTTACATTTTTGCAGATTTATTAAAAAAGAAAAACCTGAAATATCACATGGTCCTAAGTATTCATACCCTTTGCTCAGTATTTAGTAGAAGAACCCTTTTGATCTAATACACCCATGAGTCTTTTTGGGAAAGATGCAACATGTTTTTCACACCTGGATTTGGGGATCATCTGCCATTCCTCCTTGCAGATCTTCTCCATTCTGTCAGGTTAGATCTGGTCTAACGTTGCGTGACCGCCATTTTTAGGTCTCCCTCAGAGATTCTCAATTGGGTTTACGGTCGGGCTCTTGCTGAGCCATTTCAAGACAGTCACAGATGTTATGTTGTGAAGGCCACGTCCTTCGTGTATTTAGCTGCTTGCTGCTTAGGGTCATTTCTGCACTGTTGGAAGGGACACCTTCGTGTGTTCCCTTCAGTCTTAGGTCCTGAGCCACTCTGGAGAAGGTTCATCGTCCGCAGTTTCGCCTGTTCCCTGCAGCTGAAACCACCCCACCTGCATGATGCGCTTTTCGTCCACAACCATTGCCGTTCCTTTGGGACTGTAGGGGACGATGATGAGCAGTTGCCTTGGTTTTTCCGTCCGCACAGACCGCTTAGAATTAATGCCCGAAAAGTTTGCTCATTCTCCAAGACCACTACCAGAAATCTTATTCTCCTTCTCCCACCGCTTGGTAGTGCACCTTCAGGGTGTCTTTTTTAGCCAAACTGTTTCTCAATGGCTTCCTTTGTGTCACTGAAGAGGCTTCGTCGGGCCACGCTGCTCCATAAGCCGCCGACTTTGCTTGTGGAAGGGCTGCCAGTGAGTTGCCCATTTCCGTCTCTCACACTTTCTCCCTCTCCCTCCTGATCTCTTGTGGGCCAGCCCTCGTGATCTTGGGTTCTCTTTATCGCTGCCGCATTCTTCTTCACCAGGCTACTTCTCCCCCGATAGCTCAGTTTGGGCGGACAGCCAGCTCTAGGAAGGGTTCTGGTAGTCCCAAACGTCTTCCCTTTAAGGATTATGGAGGCCACTGTGCTCTAGGAACCTTAAGTGCAGCAGAAATTATTTTTGTAACCTTGGCCAGATCTGTGACTTGCCACAATTCTGTCTCTGAGCTTTTCAGGCAGTTCCTTTGACCTCATGCCTTTCCATGGCTCTGACAGGCAACTGGGAGGTGTCTTTTTGTTTCGGTACGGCGTTAGATAGACAGGTGTGTGGCTTTCCTATGCAAGTCCAATCAGTATAATCAAACACAAATGGACTCAAATGAAAGTGTAGAACCATCTCAAAGATGATCAGAAGAAACGGACAGCACCCGAGTTAAATATATGAGTGTCACAGCAAAGGGTCTGAATACGGTAGGACCATGTGATTATTCGTTGTTTCCTTTGGTAATGAAATCGGCAAAAATGTCAGCCCTCGTAATTCTTTGTTTTTCTGTCAATATGGGGTGTTGTTTGTACATTAATGAGGAAAAAAATTAATTTGAATGATTTTAGCAAATGGCTGCAAGAGTGAACCGCAAGAGTGAACAATTTCAAGGGGCGCTTCTGAATACTCTTGTTTCTTCCGTTTACCCCTGTAATTGAATGCTTCAGAAGTTCATTATACTGTAAAACCAATTTGGGCGAAGCATGGGTTCTTCTGCCCTCTTTCTCCGATCAAAAGTGGCGAGAATACTCTTTCCCAGAATCTGGCTTCTGCCTAGAATTGGTCTCGGCATGCTCGGCGGGGAGGCTCTCAACCGCCGGCATCCTACGGCGGTCCGTATCTTCCACACTTCTTTCGATTCGATCTACTACCTATGGTGAATGTCTACCTCTGTTGCTCTTAAAAGGATGTGACCATGAACCTCATTTCGGATCTTCTTGTGAAAGAAAAGTGTGCATTTAAATGTCTGAGTTCTCACTGTATGATGAAGGGCAGAGTGATGGCCTTCCTCCATTTTGCAGACACATTAGGCCTGACAAGCATCTTAACCTGGGAAAAGAGTTACATATTATTAATTAGCAATGTATTATGTTAACTACAATCAGAATACTCAATCACAGCATTTCTAAGGTCATATGTTTTTGTATAATGAAAGTTAAACTGTATAATTGGCCGTTTTCTGAGGAAACTAATTTCCCTCAAATATTCATGTCTCTCATATCACTTTGCGTTTGCGGCCTCTTTATTGTCACATAATAAAATAACTGGAATTCAATATTTCAGGTCCATTTATTTATTTAACAAAGAGCTGTGTAATAAGCAGGTTAAGTGATTTTCCATCAGCGTAAATCAAAGATGCAGTGTGTGTTGATGCTGAGTCAGTGTCCCCTGCTCTCAAGGCTATTATCAACAGTGGTTTTAGCAGCTCTGTGTGCAGCATTAAGGGGTCAGGCACTTAAACTTGCCCTAACAAGCTTTCTAATCTGATAACACTAGCAGCGTGTCTCCCCTGGCCTTCTATTGTTGGAAGGGACAATAACATCCCTCACTCCCTCACTTCCTCTTCGTGACACACTTCAGCTAAGCATCCACAGCAACAAAAAAAACAAACACAACATAACAAACAAGACACACTGACTGGATCTTGTATGATTTTTTATTCCTAAATGTAAAGAATACCATGACTTACAGATGAATTGCACAGATCTGCAATTAACCTGAATAATAAATAATAAAAAAATCACAAATAAACAGTAAGAAGCACTGAACTCCCACATGTATACCTGGGCTGGTTCCACAACTCTGCACAGTGGACCTTTCTTCAGTCCTGCAGACAGATAACTAAACATATACAGAAAAGACAAGCAAAAACATGATGCATCTTTTAGCCATTATCACAATATTAACCCTTTTCAAGCAGAAACAATAAATCTGGAATCTAATTTCATGATGCCAGATCATAAATTCTACTTTCATTTTCCCTACATTAACACCTCTCTAAAAGGCCATTTTCTATAAAATGGGATTTTAATTGTAATTAAATAAACTGGTATGTAGTTAATGTATGTAATTATAAAAATACTTAATGCACACTTAGCAAGATACCTTTTTAAAGGTTTTAAAGGATAAAACATAAATAATACATATATACTAAGGGAATAATTATGCACCTTATACATCTACTAAAAATAATTCTGAGACCAATTGGATACAAAAATTTCATAAAATGAGTAGTACCATTTGTTTTGTAGAAGCCACGTGATTCAGTGTTATTTTAGGATTATTTATCTACTGTTATATTTATTAATATTTTGATATATGAATATATTAGCTATTATTATATATTTTCAGAGTTGGAGTAGTTTTCAACTTAATTTTAGTTTTAGTAACTTTTACAAGTTTTCTTTTTGTTTAGTAAAAAATAGCTTAGTAAATTTAGTACTACAACAACTTTATTTCATCATATTGTTTAGTGAGTTGCCATTTCTAATTTTCATTTAGTTTTTTAAAGTTTTCATTTTTAATCTTATACTTACATTTTATTTTAATTTCTGAAAACATTTTTTTATTTTATTTTATTTTTAGTTAACAACAACAACACTGACTCATACAATGTTAAGCGTGGCTGAAGTGTCCAAACACTGGGACCACTGAGTCTCAGCATCTAGATCAGACCATTAAACTTTAATGGAAAGTGTTATCATTTAGATTTTTCTCATTATGAATGAATTGACACTTACTCTAGTTTCTTAAAGCGCTCAAACCCTGCAGCCACATACTGTGCCCCTTGCTGTAGGTCACTAAGGTCTGCGACCCGATGACCATAGCGCGGCGTATAGAGACTTCGAACAGCTAACGGAGCTCCAATACTGAGAGTGATGTCATTAAGAAACGCATCCATGGTGGAGATTTGCCTCTGGTTTACCACAAATCTCCTTCCTGATCCAGAAAGACATTCATAAAGAGACATTAAGTAAGACACGTGTAGTTTCATTTCAGACATATACAAGAGAGCTGTGAAAATGATGAAATAAAATACATGTTGCAGTATACACAATTAGGCTATACAGTAACATTTTTAAGCCTTGTGTGTGCAACAAAACAACCCACCAAAACTGTTTCAGAACCAGTTCTAACCTGAAAAGAAGGGGTCTCCATTTCTGTAGACCTTTACACTCTTGACTGGAGGCAGGTGACTAGTGACACCAGTGGATGCCATGATCCAAAACTAGCCACATTAACACACACCTGTAAAAAAAATTAAAATAAAAAACACAAACTGAGAGCAACTCCTACATAGGATAACTTACTTAAGCCATCAAAATTTAACCATAAATGTGTTAATAACACTGTAAAAGTACAAATCCAATCCTCATTCACACATTAAATGCACAAAAACTCACAAATTGATTCACTTACAGCTCAAGCATTCACGAGTGTACAAATCCACACACACTCACAAAAATACTTACAGAGACAGCGTATGTAATCCAGTTAATCACCTGGAGAAAAACTCTAAGTTCATCTGGTCTGTTATTTGTGCTGATTATTTTTCAGTGTATGTGTCTAATATATTAAAGCACTGAGTGTGAGAGACTCAAACACCTCACCCAGACTCCCTCCCTCCCTCTCGCTCTCTCTCACACACACACACACACACACACACAACAACACACACACACACACTGGAGTGTTTCCTGGTTGCCATGGCAGCGTTGCTAACTATGGCGGCAACAACACCACAGAGAAGGTGAGGGAGGGGAAGAGGGTTAGAGTAGAGAGGGCAAATGATTAATTACGTAATCTAGACCAGTGGTCCCAACCCTGGTCCTGAAGGCACCCCAAGACTGCACATTTTGCATGTCTCCTTTCTCTCACACACCAGTTTCAGGTCTTGGAGTCTCTACTAATGAGCTGATGACCTGAATAAGGAGTGTTTGAATAGGAAGGCATGCAAAAAAAAAACCCCCCCCCCAATGCAGTGTTGGGGTGCCTCCAGGAGCAGGGTTGGGAACCACTGATCTAGACAATATCACCTCTATTTCTCAAGAAATGAAAATTAATCACTTTATTTTACTTGAATAGGCTAAATAAATTGGTTTTGAAAATTTGACATTCAAAATGAAAATATGGTGTTTGTTTGAAGTATCTTTAGTGAATTATGCCCCTTATCATCACCCACCGACAACAGAAACATTTAAACACAGGGACACAAAGAACCTGTGAAGCGATAAAGAAGAAAAACAGCCTTTATCATTTGCAATAAATATAAAACAGCAAGTCAGAAATTCTGTGACATTTAGTCAAAAACGGCCAGCAGCAACATTTAAATGTAAAAATTTTTTTCATTGATAAAGCTCTAAAAACCTTACTGACTTATGTTTTAGTACACTTTCTGCAAATATAGAAAAAATAAAGGGTCTCAATTTAATATGTGCAGTTTCACATGGTTAGTGCAAATTGTCACATGACCAGAGCAGTTTATTTTCTGTTTGCAAAAAAAGTTACAATATTGATGCTGTAGTACTGGTAGCACTGACATAAAAATTTTGAAATATGTTTGATGTTTGTATTTTTTTATCTCAGTATTCCTATCAATGTTGTATAAGGGTTTTTTTATGCACAACAGTAACCCTAGAATGTGATCAAACAGTTTAAAATAGCTGGGCTAAGATATATAAAGACATTTTTGACTTTAGAATAATGTAAATTCACTATAGGCCACACATTATCCCACCGGTCACAATTGTGACCGACCATAAAACATAATGTTTCACACACTTTTCCAAAGATTTTTCAAAAAATTATTATTTCAAAGGGTTACTAATGACACATCATTTGGATATTTTCATGTCTGGGAAAAATTTGGGATTAAACGGGTCAAGTTTGTTAAATTCAATTATAATATCATTTTGTGGATTGTATGTTGTCAAGTTTAATTAATTTTATTTGTATAGCTCTTCACAACTGAAAGCAAAGCAGGCTAACATACATGTTTATAATATCTATAGTCGGATTTGGCGGATTCGAGCTGGGTGATAACAGTTTAGGCCTATGCTGATATGAACAATCAAACACTTAGAATTTGCTATATACTGCATATCGCTTCGTGAATGTACGGCGGCCTATGCATGTGGATAAAGTTGGATTACTGTATACATCCAACTTCGTATATAGAGCAGTGCAATAACAGTTTACATTTATGGACGATATAAACAATCACCCAGCCAAAATTTGCTGTATAGTTTATCGCTTTATGTGCGTATACTGTTTGTGTACATGTAAAGTAAATGTACTAGGTCATATCCATCTTTAAATATATAGCTAGGCAATAATATAGCGTATTATGCGACGATATAAACTATGAATTGTGCATATTAAAGATAGGGTTAAAATACTGATTATATCGCCCACCCATAAACTGTAGCTAAACTAAGGGGTTAATTGGAAGACATGGCATAATACTACTTATACATAACACATTGTTCGTAGTAATCTATATAATATTCAGTACCCTGGTGTGCAAGCCAAATGCAGCTCTAGCAAGGCAAAAAAAAAATTTGAATTTGGAAAATGGAGGAAAAAACCTTGAAAGAAACCAGGCAACACCAAGAGGTCCGTTCTCATGCGGTTATACAATTCAAATATAATGTCAGTAATAAATTGATATGTTACTACATTGACTGAACTGTAAGATTAAGTTGTGGGAGTCTTTGTGGTCCATCCAGGATCGAACAGTATGGTTTTTTGTGATACAGAAAAATTAATGTGCATGTGCATATATTTAATTCTGAAATGCCATTTGTACAAAAATTAAAATCTTCATTAACACAAACCTGTGTATGGACTACATAAGCTTATAAATAAATATAATTTACAATTCTCAAACATTCTGTGCCGTAAATGATAGACTAACACATAATAATAATAATAATAATAATAATAATAATAATAATAATAATAATAATACAGCTTCAGAACTGCTCCAGTATCAGTGTGGCACATCCATTCTCTGTTTGAGGGTAAGATACTACAAAAGAAGCAGAGCAGAATATGTTTATAGACTAAAACACACAGAGAGACATAGATACATACATATAAACATTAATGCTAAAAATTCTAAAGTTTTCTCACTTTCTTTCTGCTAGTGATGGCTTGTTGGATCCACAGCAACTCCATGGCTAAAGTGCTCCGCTGCTGCTTCAGAGAGTCAGGAGTATGTACCGTCTCTTCAAAAACTGAATGCAAATTTGGTCCTGCCAAAACAAAACAAAACAACATCAGTGTCTCAAACAAGTCCTGTCTGTTTTTAAAAACTTCTGTATCCTTTTTGTGTCAAAATCTCTTCTCAAAGCACCTGTCTGCAATAAGCTGCTGAGGCTGACATCTGAATTCACGATACTGCAAAGTGCAGTAGAATCATCCATCAGGTTTTGTATGACCACATTCTCTCCTCTCTTGTCCACAATACCATCCACAGATGTGGAAGTGTCTCTGCTGGCTGTTTCAGTAGCTTCGTCTTTCTCCGGTACCTGGATTTCAGACTGTGGGAGAGATTTCTCACTGCCCTCATTCTCTGTCTTCCGTTCCCTCTCGGAATCATCCAGAAGGTCATGGGATTGAAACCTGGAACGTTCATACTGCAGCAATAGGCTTTCCTGTAGATCACATTATACACATCTATCATTATGCAGCATCAAGACATTATCTAAAAAAAAATGTTTAAAGTGATAATGGAACTTTAAAGCATACTTTCTACGAGTAACAAATAAACAGCTTATGATGTTTTAAAATAATGAGATATGGGCAATGGCAGAGAGGCTCACAGTGTCAGTGAAGTGAGGTCTGGGAATGATGTTTCCTCTCCACTGCAGGTGATCCAATCCTCCATCAATCTCTCGCACTATCTCTTCAAACTGAATCCGACCCAAACTCAGACCTTTCCTCATCGCATAACCACGACACTGAGCCTGGAGAGGACGCAATATTAGCTTTACTTTCCTGATACTGCGACTAAACTAAGTTCTAGTCATGTTGATTATAAAGCACAAAAAACAGAAGCGTTGACAAAACAGTTGACAAAAGCAAATTTCATAGCAATCTATTAAATTGAAAAGAGAAAAAAATGAATTGATTGAAAAAAACAGACACCTCAGGACTAAGGAAAATCAGATAAACTCCAACAATTTTATAAACAAATTAAAACAATGAACTTGCTGGTTGTAAAGTTTAAACAAACACAAACTGTCAACGTACCCAGGTTCTTTTCCGACACAGGGCAAAGTCATTTACTTATACAATATTTACAAAAATACATGCACACTTGAGGATCTCCAATGATAATAAAAAAATAAATAAATACCTGAAATCGAGTTAACGTCTGTATCCATTTCTGTTCGTTCATAGCGCCGCTTTGTTTTTGTTGACACCGACACACACTGTGTATTTCTTCTCCTGTAAACAGATCGAGGAACAGATTCGCCTGCAGCTCAGTACCGCCACCCGCTGTTTGAAAGAGATTTGCTGTAATGCAGTACCATTAATCACTCTACAACATGTTTTAATTTATTGGATAAAATATTAGGCTTTTTATTTAGTTTGGTCTTCTCATAGCACAAATTGGTAAAAAGAGTTAAATAATAAAACAACAAACACTACTTTGGTTTGAGTGCATTGCCATGTCTCTTGGTGCTTCTAAACTTCTAACCTAACAAGGAAGCTAACAAATTATTTAAAAAATATTTCAGGTGTTTCTTCATGTTTCCTTTGTCCAACCAAAATGCTTTAAATAAAACAAAACTTTTCCTATCATCATTTTTAATCTTTTGCAATATCCTTTTAATTATTTGTAACATTTGTTTAAAAAAACAAACAAATGAAAAACAAATGTGACTTTTATTCAACAACCTGCTATGTCCCATAATTGCACAAAAAGTCCAAAGTCAAAGTGAGTGAATTGTTGCATTAAGTTTTATTACTTAAAGCACACAAATAGAAAATAGTTTATATGCATTCTTAAACAAAACAAGACATGGACAAAAAGCAAAGCACAAATATTTTCTTTTTGAAATACACAAAGCATACAAATGCCATTTTTTAAATGACTCTTAATGCTTCACACTCAGGCAGTGAGGGAAGAGAAACTGGCCTGTACATGCTGATGCAGGATCAGAACATGCCACGAATCAATCTGATATCAATTTAAACAGACCTCCCCTCAAGGCAACAGTACTGACTCTCAGTTCAAATATTTGGAGGTAGGCTTAGCAGAGGTCAGCTGTAAAGTGATATTACTGCATCAAGAAATATAAAAATTCAAACTGGTGTAGATAATTAGCTTTTCCTCAAACCTGTCCATGTTGTGCTGATGGTTTATCACTGAAACTGGTGTAAAATGGGAGGACTGGCTTTTATAGAGACGTTAGTGAGGGTTTACTATGTATTATGGACTATGTCACAGTTGTTTTTTCTCCAGTAGTTTTGTCATCCACTGCGGCTTGTCAGAACTTTCTGACTTGTACTAGATGTTACTGTACTCTGTCCTTTTGTGCTTTGGGGTAGAGACTGCAAATATACAAGGTTTAAATGCAGTCTTGTGCTCCAAGAAATGGAGGAATTCTATAATCAATTCATTTCTAATTCTAGAATTATCCACTGGATGTCAACTTTTTAGAACCTGAAATTTGAAATGCCTGACTCCATTATGTTTTCACTTTAGTTTATGCAAAGATAACACACAAATACTGTACACTTCCATCAGTGCCACCAAGAATAACAAACAACTTCTATCATAATTGTTCCTAGATCAACATTAAATAGCTATTTAAAACACTAGTTTACAAACAAGGTACTGTATATAACATTATTTTAAATAAGTGTACGTCTATTTTAATGTACAAACATCTACAAAAAGATCCAGTTCCATCATTCAGAGAGTCTCATGAAAACCTTACAGTGAAACAATCAATGTAATCTAGACACTGAGAAGAGGCACTAAGATCACTGATTTCAAACAGTCCTGAGTGAGTTTATAGCTACTCCACAGCCATTTACAACATATTTCCAGAGAACACTGATGAACTAAAATCAATTGTGTTATGATGATTGACTGATAATGTAAATGTTCATCTTCTCATTCACTTCTGACATTGTTGATCTAAAACTCTAGATCTCAATTTATGAAAAAAACGAGTCAGCCTTTACCAGTGATGAATGAATCTTTGAAATCAACTCATGCAATCCCAAAAGTAAGAACAATTATTATTTATCCAGATAAACCACTTAAACCAGGGCCGGTGTCCTGAAGAGTTTAACTCCAACCATAATTAAACACACTTGAAGCAGCTAATCAAGCTCTTACTAGCCATACTAGAAACTTAAAGGCAGGTGTGTTGAGGCAAGTTGGAGCTAAACTCTGCAGGACACCGGCCCTCCAGGACCGAGTTTGAGCACCCCTGATTTAAACAATGTAACAAAGAGGATACAATTTAGCTTTCAGACTCAAAATTGGAAATATAAAAATTTAAAGGGGTGGTTCATTGCGATTTCACTTTTTTAACGTTAGTTAGTGTGTAATGTTGCTGTTTGATCATAAACAATATCTGAAAAGAACGAAAGATCACTGCAAAATTATGGCAGTTTAATGCTTACAAAAATGGCTTGTAGGGACTACAACGAGTTACTTCCCGTGTTCGTGACATCACAAACCCTGATAAACCTGCCCTCAGGAAAAGGCAACAAAGGGGGCGAGGCCATGCTGCGCTGCTTTAGAGGAAGAGAAAACTAGAGGTGCACTTAAAAATCTGTTCATATATGAATCGCGATTCTGTCTTCTAACGATTCTAATGGATTCACAAGTTTCAAAATCAATGTTCTAAAGCAGCGGTTCTTAATACTGTTCCTCCCATCCCCTGCTCTGCACACGCTCTGCATCTCTCTCTCTCTCTCTCATTCAGCTCAGCTCCAACAATGAACTGTTACAATTATACACTTATTTTCACATAGCTATGAGAAGCGTTAAACATGGACACACGTGCAGTTGCCGTATTGTATTAAAGTTTTAATCAGGATAAAACTGTATATTAAATGCTAACATAAGCAGTAGCATTTACAATAACAGCGTATCTAAAAGTATGAGACAACAACAAACAAACAACATAGGCCTACCATTAAAAGTCATGCTTGCACAGGTTCTGCACAATCCTCTTCAATAATATCCTCTGCTTCTCAATCGGGCTCAAACTGATAAGCGATATTAACGACGCCGCTGTTTACAATACAACCGGAGCACATGCCGCTGAGGAGAGGGGCGGGAAGTTATAGACGCGCACTTGAGGTGGTTTAGCCAATCACAACACAATGGGCTAGCTAACTAATCAGAGCCCATCGCCTATTTCTGATGGAGGGGCTTCATAAAAACAGGAAATGATCAGCGTATTTCTCAGAGAAGGGACAGAGCGGTGTGGAATAAAGGTAAATTATGTGAAAAAGAATGTCTTTTTTTTTTTTAAACAAAGCATTAGCACATGTTAGACTGCTCCCCATAAACACAATCAAGCCTAGAAAAAAAAACAGTGAACCACCACTTTAAATGCTAAGATCAAAACATTTGGAAAACAAGAAGTGCCATTTTTGCAGTTGAATTTCGTTCACATGGAGAATGTGCATTAGACACAGATCACGATGATGGTGCTTCATTAACTTGCAGTTGAGTTGTAGCCATGGCATCTTGGGCTTTGGTCGGCACAGTGATTTGATGGTCAGCTGGGTTTGGTTTCCCGCTTCAGGTGCTGGAGGTCTTGGGTAAGTCTTGATTTTCTGCCAGGTGGAGTTTCTGTCTGGATAAACCGCATTAAGGAGATATGCACTGCTAATGTACATCTAATGTACAAGCTCTGGAGCTCCTATTACACATAAAAATGCTGACTTCAACTTTCTTCCTGCACATATACTGGATTTATCAATTAGGCTTCCATTAGGACACAACTGATCTTAGAATAATCTCAGCTAAGATGTTTTGAGAAACACAATCCCTGGTTGTACTGAAACTAAAACTAAATGCTTAGCTGAGAGCAGTGAGAGCTTTCAGTGTAACACAAACCCTTTCTGGATAAACAGAAATCCTGGGAAAACACCATGTAACATTTTCACAAAACATGTTGATTAAGCTGAAAGATTTGTTAAAGTCAATAAACATTGTATTTTATTAGCATAAAATGGGACTTAATCATAATTTTTTTGTTAACATCTTAATGACTCCAAACACTTTCGGGGTTAATGTCAAAGGTAAAGTAAAATGGCATATTTTAACACATGCAATCCATAATATGGAAGGATACATTGAGCTGCTCAATTCTTCCAGCTTAGAGGAGAAAAAACAGAGATGCATTAAAAAAAATCTATATAATCGCTGATGCTTTAAAAAAGACCAATCTATCAATCTGGGTTCGTCTGGAATTCAGCCTGTATGTTAACAAAAACTGAGATGACTTGTGTTGTCCAGGTTGTCCATTTTCAAAAATTACAAACTGCACTGCAGAAATGCTTTTCCTTACACCATCCTCTAACAGTATACTAATTTAATATATCCGAAATTGTTTATTTTTGTTTTATATGTGTTATTAACACTAGTTGTCTATCACCTAGCTTCTGTGAATTCCTGGACTCTAATTTTATAATAAATGGGTGCATTTCATGAACATGTCCAAGTCACATGATTTTACCCCAAAAAAGGAATTAATTTAATATTTATTAAGATCATTTTTGAATCCCAATTTTAATAACTGTAGTACAATAATAGCTAAATAAATATTGTATTAATATAACATTAATTTTGTTATAAATAAATATGTATTATTTACATTTTGAATTTTGAAAAAAAAAAGAAAAAAGATCATGGTAGTATCTGCAGTGCTGCCTTTAATTAAAGCTGATTAAAAAATATTGTAGTACAGTAATGAGAATCAATAATCAATAACATGAATAATGGAAAAATTTAAAAATAAGACACTGAGATGCATTATGGAGTATGGTGAGGGGGTATGCTTTGTTGTCCTAAAAATACTGTCACAATGCAAAAGTCTTAATAGTCCTAACATAACATTACTTTGCTTAAGATTCAAATATACACTCTGTTATACTAAGTGAACCACCCATAATGAAATTCACACACACACACACTATAATCTGCTTGGCTTTCTACCACAGACCACCGAGCTGACAGCAAGAAGGGAAATACTATCAATAGCAACTGTCTAGCCCTTCACAGACTGATGAAAGAATACAGTCAGACAGCGACACTTGGATTTGGATGATAATACAAGATTCAGCCACAGGCCTGTATTCAGATACAGGGTATTATTGTATCCAGTCCTTTAGTATCTGTGTGTGAGAGAGTCAGAGTGCTTGAATAGTGGAGAGAGAACAAGTAGACTGGTGTTTCATATCCATTAGATCCAGACTCTACTAATGTGTGTGTCTACTGTAATGATCAAATATAAACTTGTGGGAAAATGAATGTCTGTGGTTTAAGGTTCAGTATGAATACTCACAAGATTAGGGCTGCACGATTTGGGATAAAAATTTAATTAAAATTGAGATTAAAATAGGATTTTTTTTTTCAACTTCCAGGTTTGGTTGTTTATAGGGCTGCACAGTTTGGTCAAAAATGCAGTGATTCTATATCAAACTGACAAAAAAAAATTATATTGCAGCCTTTGCGATTTGATGATAAACTAAACCATATCACAATTCAGTTTTATTTAGATTAATTGTGCAACCCAACAAGAGATGCATTATTAAAGAAGATTAAATAATATCTTACATTAGAAAGCAAGTGTTCTAGATTACGGTCCGAAGCGTTTTTTCTCTGGTCTTCAGACAGCTCCTCCACATGACTATCCAGACTGAAATGCAGCCGGGCCAGACGTTCCTGCATCTCTCTCACATGCTCTAGTTGCTCAAAGGAGCACACCTTACCTGCAAACACACAGTGGAAACTGTGAAAGTACCTTCCTAGACTTCTGAAATCTAAATTAACTCACTGATGAATTAGGTGTAGTCAAGGTGCCACCCTTACACACCTTTGCATTCCTTAAAAATGGACCTGATAACCTCAACGTTAAGACTGCAAAACAATTCTAATGACAGCTCAAACTACTAAGGCTTCTGAATAAAACCCTAGTATATACCGAAAGCCTGTAGTTTTCCAGAGTGAAAGTCGTTGAGCAGGTTGAGCAGTCCTCCCTCCATCTCCCTCACATCAGAGACGCCGGTGAGGAATGAGTGCTGGAGTGGTGAGGAGGACTGGGATACGCGGCTGGGTCCGGCAGGCTGAGGAGCTCTGGGTTTCTCTCCGTGAGGCCTACAAATGGAAACAGAATCACTGTTAGACAGTTTTATGTGGCACAATTTGAAAATATCAATTACTAACTCAAAAACAAATTAGCATCTAAGATATGTCATTTGAAGAACACACACACACACACACAAACCTTGTGTTTTTGGGGGGAACCACAGGAACAGTGAGAGCTTCTTTAGACGGACCCATTGCCCCCACCGATCTCTTGTACTTGCCCCTGGGTTTTGGGGAGGGGGGCTGGGGTAAAACAATCACATAGCAATCATTAGTTGAGTGGTAAATGTATTTATCTGTTATTTATATATTCTGATTCTGTGGAAGCCTAGGACCAAGAAATGTCGCCCAATGTCAAAACGCTCGGGATCCGAGCGTTTTTCATTGGCTTTCCTACCTGCCTGTCAACTTATGAACGTATTAGCATACCTCTGCGCACCCGTTTCGCACAGACAGGATACGTCATTACAGCATTCACGCACGCTGTGCAGAGTGCGCCAGCCTAGAATGCAACAAACATCACAACCCCTATCTTCCTTCCTGTTATTGTAGTACTTTTAAAGTTTTCTCACCGGTGAGTGACACATGATGTAGCCCAGCGGTTCTCAATTCCTGTCCTCGCGTACCCCCGCTCTGCGTGTTTTGCATGTCTCTCTTTGTTAACACACTTGATTCAGATCATCTCGTTAGAAGTGTGCTACGTGCATGAACTGTGTTCCGATCGATATGATCCCTACACAGTGTTCATTGCTCCCTACTCCCTGAGCGCTGAGCGGAGGAAACAAAAAAATTCCCCCCCCCTGGTGGGGTTTTTTTTTTGTGAAGTTTACTTCACTTCGGACATGGCTGGAAGTGGTAACCGCTGATGTAGCCTATTGTAGTAATTTTGTCTCTGGTATTCTGGTCTGTGAGCGTAAATGTGTTCAGGGGGCGTGGCTTTAGACGGCGATTGCAGGGAGGGTGGGACGTTCACTTTCAGTGCTATCAGGCTAAAGTCAGCATTTTCCAAGATCTCCTACTGCACCTTTAAATAATGTGGGGTCCTAAAGTGTGAAGGTTTGTCCCTGCTTAGTCCCTTGTATCACTGCACTAAAGTCAATTTCAGCTTTGTAGCTGAAGCAGATTTCAATCATTAGCAGGTCAGTGAGAGCCAGTGCTAAACAATCACAAGACAGGCAGCAATTATTAATATCTGACCTTGAGCTGCTAACAGATGTAATGGAAAATTCAATTTTTTGAGTGACTGCATGAAGCCATGTTAACGATATCAGATAACATGCTTAATAAATTTAACTGGTTACCAAGACATGCCTTCTTATCATCCTATTTAAGAAGGAGCTTGATTCAAACTCCACCAAACTTTATGGGTAAAGTAAGCCAAGCCTCTCTGTTATTTTCCGGTTTGTTTATTCTGCTGCTCTGTTTCTCACACTGTGTAAAGAAATACAGTGTTATCAAGCTGCGCTCCGGTGCTGAAATATTTTTAGATGCTTCAGATCTCTCTGGGACTCTCGGATGACTGCTGTCAATCTGCCAGGGATACGATGATATATGTCTACCACAGGGTAATTTTTTAATGTTAATTTTGTAATTTTTTTAAAATCGCAGCACTAAAAATAAATGAATAATTAATATAATATTTTTTGGTTATGCAAGTATACAATATTAATATTGTTGTCTCAGAAACCGCAACTATTGGGTCAGTTAACTGGCGAAGTACACACTGACATTTTGAAAATAAAATTTTAAAGAAAGCAATTTTTGGAATAAATCATTTACGTATTCTATTGTTTAAGTCCTTATAAGTAGTGTGGGAAACTATACATATTTACGAGCAATTGTTCCCTGCCCACCAATACTCTATATCATGGAAACGTACCATGAACTTGGATTTGATAAAACATATATAATATTAAAAAAAAAAATTATATTATATATATATATATATATAACCCTGCATATTATAGGAATAGTGCACGTATTATTTGTATTTTATAGATTGTATATAATAGCCTTTCCTGTAAAAGATCGTTCATTGCCAGTAAGCACTAAACAATCTGGGTCAATCATGGTGCTTTTAGATAAATAATCACCCCCAAAATTTCCATTTTAATTAATGCACTACTTTACAAAATAAATACGAAGATTTTTAGCGTCGTCCTGTATATCATGCTAGACTATTTGTTTTTTCTTTGCAGTTGTAGACTCTTAGCGTCTGACTTGATGTGTTTATCAACACAACAGCAAGATCTAATGCATTTTTCATTTGGCGAAGAGGGTTTTACATTGACTGGAAGGGATTTGCACAGGATGCCCCGTGAGGCACGATGCGCACATCGTCATATCGCTGAACAAAACGATTTACTCACCGGCTCGAGGACAAGGATGAAGCTCTTTGAGCTTTCCAACCAAAATTTAAGGTGCCCGTGTTGGTTTTTCCATTTCATTAACTCAGGATTTATACGCGGTCCGTTTTAAGATACTAAGTGCTTGCCGTCTGCAGCGTGAGCTCTCCTACTTCCCGACCGCGATTCTGCGATTAGTACTATGGTGAAGCTTCATTATTAATATTAATGAGACACGCTTTTGCTATTGGACGGCATTAAAGAAGCGTCCCGACTATCTAATTAATATTCAAGAGCCAAGCCTCACCAATTGGTATGCTTCTGAGTGACGCCAAAACCTCAACATGAACGAGCAGAACCTTCACCATACTAGAGAGCGTAATCACAAGAAGACGCGAGCTGAGATCCAGTTTAAAGAACCCCACACTAATTATTAAAGCCTCATCCACACAGCTAGTAATTTATATAGCGGCTTTTAATAAACCATTATATACCACAAAAACGAAATGGCTTTGTGAATACTAGTATGGATCCCGTGACTTTTTTTCTCTCTCTCTCTTCCCCATTACACAGCTATTAAAATAGTTCAGTTTTGGTTTTTAATGGCAAAGTGGTCATATTTCTTTTTGTTTCTTTATTAAGTTAATTTAGAAATATGTTTGGAACATTTTGTTTGTTAAATTCAAGTTGTTGTTTTTTTAAAGTAAGACCAAGCGGCCAGTGGCGGACTGAGTTGAGCATATATGTTTGATCAATTTAGCCTTCTCAAACCAAGACGACTTGCCTAAAATAAACAGACATAAAACACTTCATGCATTTCACAGTATTCATTTAAACATTTAACCAAGATAAATGAGCGCTGTTAGGTGCATATCCAATCATTTGTGCGGAGAGTGGAAGCTAAAGCGTGCTCTGCATGACACGGAGGCGCCAGCGCGATCACTTGCATTTTTTTAATAACAGCGGAAACTTAAAATACGCCTCATTTTTGCTCATAAAGGTAAGAGTATACATCATTCAGAACTGTAAAGGGTCTACTTGTATTTGTGTGCACTCACAATATCAACAAAACCTTGTGGTTTTGTAAAATAAGGAAAGCAAACAGGATGAGCTTTCTGTCGTCTTGGTCTTGTGCAGGAGTGCTTCACCGACATGATAAATATATCTATAGAATGCTTTAAATTACTATTTTAAAACGAAATAATTCAAATCGAAAATTTAATTATGTAATCCGTAAAGATGCATTTCTCTCTAAAGGCATGTCCAATGAGGATGGATAGTCAACATTGACTCAGAAAACATTCGTTTATTAACAAATAATTCAAATATCCCCTCACTATTTTTGACTTTTTTTTGTTTGTTTTTTATTTTATTATAATTTTTTTTGTTTGTTTGTTTTTTGGGCTGATGTGCCAAAATTGTGTTTGCATTCAGTAGCCTATACGGCAGCATTTTGTGTCATGTTTAAAAATAACTAAATAAATAAGATTAACGTCATAATATTCTAAGAATAAAGTAAATATTAAGATAATAAAATCATGTTATATATTGTGAAAATTCCACCCATAGGCCTACTCCTCCAAAAAAAAAAAAGTCTGTGGCATCCTTCATTCTTTTGACTTTTTTTAAAACTCTGATTGATCGATTCATGAGACATTCGTTTGTATCAAGTTGTTCTGATTTTTTTCAACATGCATTCAAATATTCATGTTTATTTCGTGCTGCAAATATTAAAGAGGAAAATATCATTGATTCATATGCAGCTTGAACTGAGGCGAATTATCTCACTACAAATTAAAGAGCGTAAAAATACGTTTGTATTTTATCATAAAATTGACAGAAGGCTGAGACTTTGTATTAAAGCGCAAAGCTGCGATTATTGGGTGGCTTGCGTGCTACAAATAATGAACTTCAAAACTTTAAACAACATGTCGACAAGCATTAGTCTATAGCCTACCCTAAATACTTATTTATACAACGCGCAGCCATAAAATAGTACAATGGCAAATTCGCATATATTAAACATCTACTTTGCATTGACAAAATGAATAAGATTGATATAGCCGTTGTAACCCAAATAAATAAGGTATTTCCCCTTATTTAAAACGAATGTTTATTTTGTGGTTCATTGTTATTTTTTTAATGAAAACCTAGCAACAAAGACACTCAATTATAGGCTATTAAATGAATAAATGAAAGTTTTATTAACAAACGTTGCGCTTGGGATCCGCCATCACATAGTGGCAGTCTTCTCGCATCACTCTTGGCAACTCTGGTAACTCTGCCCTCTCATTCATTGATCTGCTAACCGTTATGCTCACGTGTTCTGATAATAACAGCTTTCTAGGACTAAACATATTTGGATAATTGTAAAAAAAAAAAAAAACGAAATTCTCTTAAAAGCCCTACTGTTAGCCTGAAAAACTGAAAGCCATTTATTTCGTTTATTTGTTGTGTTTTGGGGGGGGGGGGGGGGTTAAAAAAAGGCCTGTCTTTATTTTTTATTTGTGCTATCATTATAAATTTCTTTATTAGTTCTTATTTTATTACTGACTGCTTACATGTAATTTTTTATTCAATTCAAAGTTAGAAATCAAGCTATCTCGTGCTACTGCAACAATTACCCCACTGTAAAATAAAAAAACCACTGAGTGAGCAAAAATTTGTGAGATAGTTAGTTATAATGGTAATTAAATGTTTATATATATGTATAAAAGCCTACATTCAAATATGTCATATAATTTGGTATCTTCATTAGAAATTAGCATACTGATTGCCTCCATGGACAAAAAAAAATTCATAATATAAAAAATATCTGACACACATATACATATATATATATTATAGATATGTATATATATATACAGTGGGGAAAAAATTTATTTAGTCAGCCACCAATTGTGCAAGGTCTCCCACTTAAAAAGATGAGAGAGGCCTTTAATTTTCATCATAGGTATACCTCAATTATGAGAAACAAAATGAGAAAAAAAAAATCCAGAAAATCACATTGTAGGATTTTAAAAGAATTTATTTGCAAATTATGGTGGAAAATAAGTATTTTGTCAATTACAAAATTTCATCTCAATAATTTGTTATATACACTTTGTTGGCAATGACAGAGGTCGAACGTTTTCTGTAAGTCTTCACAAGTTTTCACACACTGTTGCTGGTATTTTGTCCCATTCCTCCATGCAGATCTCCTCTAGAGCATTAATGTTTTGGGGCTGTTGCTGGGCAACACGGATTTTTCAACTCCCTCCAAAGATTTTCTATGGGGTTGAGATCTGGAGACGGGCTAGGCCACTCCAGGACCTTGAAATGCTTCTTAACGAAGCCACTCCTTCGTTGCCCGGGCGGTGTTTTTGGGATCATTGTCATGCTGAAAGACCCATCCACGTTTCATCTTCAATGCCCTTGCTGATTGAAGGAGTTTTTCACTCAAAATCTCACGATACATGGCCCCATTCAGTCTTTCGTTTACACGGATCAGTCGTCCTGGTCCCTTTGCAGAAAAACAGCCTCAAATCATGATGTTTCCACCCCCATGCTTCAGTAGGTATGGTGTTCTTTGGATGCCACTCAGCATTCTTTCTCCTCCAAACACGACAAGTTGAGTTTTTAACCAAAAAGTTCTATTTTGGTTTCATCGACCATATGACCTTCTCCCAATCCTCTTCTGGATCATCCAATGCTCTCTAGCAAACTTCAGACGGGTCTGGACATGTTCTGGCTTAAGCAGGGGGACACGTCTGTCACTGCAGGATTTGAGTACCTGGCGGCGCAGTGTTTTACTGATGGTAGCCTTTGTTACTTTGGTCCCAGCTCTCTGCTGGTCATTCACTAGGTCCCCCCGTGTGGTTCTGGGATTTTTTTGACCCCACGGGGTGAGATCTTGCGTGAGCCCCAGATCGAGGGAGATTATCAGTGTCTTGTATGTCTTCCATTTTCTAATAATTGCTCCCACAGTTTATTTCTTCACACCAAGCTGCTTACCTTTTGCAGATTCAGTCTTCCCAGCCTGGTGCAGGTCTAAAATTTTGTTTCTGGTGTCCTTTGACAGCTCTTTTGTCTTGGCCATGGTGGAGTTTGGAGTTTGACTGTTTGAGGTTGTGGACAGGTGTATTTTATTTTGATAACGAGTTCAAACAGATGCCATTTAATACAGGTAACGAGTGGAGGACATAGGAGCCTCTTAAAGAAGTTGTTACATGTCTGTGAGAGCCAGAAATCTTGCTTTTTTTTGTAGGTGACCAAATACTTATTTTTACTGAGGAATTTACCAATTAATTCTTTAACAATCCTACAATGTGATTTTCTGGATTTTTTTTTTCTCATTTTTTCTCTCATAGTTGAGGTATATCTATGATGAAAATTGCAGGCCTCTCTCATTTTTTTAAGTGGGAGAACTTGCACAATTGGTGGCTGACTAAATACTTTTTTGCCCCACTGTATATATATATTATCATTGAACCTTCTGTGCCGTCGTCCCTTCTGTACCAAATCGAGACTTTCAAAGTATCATATCGAAGTTAGAAATTCAAATATTGTGACAATTTATTTTGTAGGGTGCCACAAGTTTGTTAAAATTTCCAAAGGGTGCCGCGACTAAAAAAAGGTTGGGAAACACTGCAGTAACAGACTAATGATAAACCTAAGAAATAATGATAATGATAAAACTAGTGCTTACTTGTTTTTAAATAGTATTCGACTCAAAATAAAGAAACACCATTGTGTTTGACTAGGACATGCATGTCCTTTAAAAGAAAACTTCAGAGAACCAGCCATAGTACAAAAATATGATTCCTTTTTATTTTATGGCAAGTCAGAAATGCACTTGTAGAAAAAATAAACAGCTCTCATGCATGTTTTCTGCTCATCTGTGATGACCGACAATAATTTATCCTTGTCTAACTGACTTTCTGATTGGAGGCACTGGCTGAATACGAATACGCTTTTCCCAGAACTATTCGGTCTCTGAGCAGTTTGTAAAAGGCATAATAATTACTGAATAATATTAGAGCTAATGATATCATCTGATGCCATTTCTCTGAACACATGAGTGAATATAGCTGGTAGAATATCATTGCACCTTCCAGGATTATAAGAATGTTCAATATTCGAAGAGGATTGTTGAAGAAAAACTGTTAAAAGAAAGGGAAAAAAGAGGGGAACAGTGGTTATTGCAATACCATTCCCATTAATATATTATTAACTCTTTGAAATAATGTTTCTAAAACATTTCCATTCAAAGTTGTTCTAGAGTTCATCTACAGCTTATACTTACATAGAAACGATAATGCGAGACATCTGAGGGAACTGCTACGTTATAATGGCCCATGGCCTTATAAACATTTTTACTGTGCTTGACCAAAACTCCTTGTGGCCACATGTACTCTTCTGTCCATCTGCAGGAAACAGACAAAGATAGCTAGTACACCTTACAAAAAATAAAAAACATTACATTTGCTTAAAAACAATGCATTTTGACACAATTTAAGAAGAATATTACATGCAAAATAAAAAAATAAATAAACAATAAATTAATTAATTAATTGAATGAGGTAATATTATTTAGGAAAAACAGGTTAAAATCAGTATGTAACAGAAATATATTCTAGTTGTGATTTTTGAAAAAAAATCATGCTGGCTTGGCTTCAAATTCATTTAACATGCTATGAATAAATCTGTTGTTGACGGCAACACCCAAGATCAAATGAACATGTTGAAACATGCAACACAATGCAGGTATTCTTTTAAGGCTAAGTGCACATCAGACTGTGAACAAGAATTTAAATTAGGCTCTTTTATAAATGCATTTGGAAATATTCAGCACCTGCTATACTTACATTTTAGAACTAAAAATAATTTTATTCAAAACCCAGCAAAGACGCACACAAAAACCTAACACAACCTAAACTTATGCCATTTCTATAACCCCAGGTCAGACGTACATGTGTTGGAGGACGTTTGAGCAGAGGGAAGGATCGACCTTCTGCCAGCAGCCCAGGTGAGCGGCAGCTTTGTGGAGCAGGTCGCAGTAGCGGGGGGGTAACAGGTGCCGCATCAGAATGACAGAAGTACTGAGAGAAACCAGGATGAACAGCTCACAGGACCAGCGTTTATCTACATATTGTGTGCTCTATACACAAACAGAAAAATTAAGAAAGAATGCATGAATGTAAAGCAATTTATTTAAAATATTTATGTCTCAGACAAAATGTGCTGTGGCACGTATAACACACTAGCACACAAATCTATAATATACATAAGCAATACAATAAAACAAACTATCACACAAACTCCATCCAGAGGAATTTCAACAAAACCCATGACGCCAAAACCAAAGTTTTGCATTGAGGGCAGATAGAAAGCCATAAAAATAATATCTGGGGAAAAAATTTGTATATGCTAGTTTAAACACCAAGAATGATTTTTGCCTACAGCCAGTCTGATCTGAATTTATCGACTCATTACACATGAATCACCTGTTCCTCATCAACCAAACCCGTTCTCCCAGTCCACACACTGTATGTGCGTTTATGCCCAAAAGACCACTTGTCGATGCACTCACCTTGACGAACCAAACAGGTACGAACGCCACGTAGTAGGCACTGAGCATGGAGCTAACCAACACCTCCTTCATCCTCCAGTTGAAGTCCATCTTCAGGTACTCCACTTCTTTGCGGATGAGGTCAGGAGACAGACAGCAGGCGTGGGTGGGCATGGGCTGAACACTGTACAGCTGACTGGTGTGCTGCTTCCATGTTTCCTTCAGGACGGACAGATAGTCCCGTCCCCCACGGCCCAAAGCAGCACTGCTCACCTCTTTAGAACTCATGCTGCCCAATGGGGACATGGATCCAGCCCTCCGGAAGTCACAGCTGAGTCGGAAGAAAGGGATGTACATTCCAAACCTGAGGAGGAAAGATAGATTAAATATTACAATATAATACAATTGAATTCATTACAAATATTATAAAACAGATAGCCATGACTTTAAAATTCTGAATGGGTGACTCAAATCTACTTTAAAATAATTGCACATTTAAATCTATAAACCAGCCAAAACATCAAAGTGAACATCAAAGTACTACTCTATCTATCCGTCCGTCCGTCTGTCTGTCCGTCCATCCATCATATAGACCAGGACTGTTCAAACTCGGTCATAGAGGGCCGGTGTCCTGCAGAGTTTAGCTCCAACCCTAATCAAACACACCTGAACCAGCTAATCAGCAACTTACCTAGTAGCATAGAAACTTCCAGTCAGGTGGTTGAGGCAAGTTGGAGCTAAACTCTGCAGGACACCGGCCCTCCAGGACCGAGTTTGGACAGCCCTGATATAGACCATAAACTCAAAATAATATCATATTATCAGTAGCAAGTCAACCATCATGACCCATCATACATGCATTATGAAAGCAGTAAAGGTGCAGTCAAATTAGCAAAATTTCATGGGCAAAAAGGTCCATTATTCATATCTCACACAGAAGTCACATTCAGACCAACCACCTTTCTGTTGGCCAACATGGCAAATTTGTGCGACCAACTTCAACCTGAAGCAAAATCTGTGAGGGAAATCTTTCACCTTCACAAGAAATTCAAGATCACGTGGATTCCTGTTGAAATGACTGGATTTCACCCACGAAACCTCACAAAACAATGGTAAATATGACAACAACTGAAAACCTGAATCAACAGCAGCGGATGTGTAGATTATTACTCACGGATAGCAGAGGAAGAGCAGGCTGAGTACCGAATACATCTTGAAGAGATAAATAAGTGAACGACACAGACTCCATCCTGCAAGAGTCAGAACGGCAAAACGTGCCGTCACCAGGAAGACAGAGTGCGGGAAGGACAACTTCCCACTTTGTGATGCCTTTGGAGCAAAGAGGAGGAAAAGAATGCACAACTTATTCATTTTTAAAGCTATTAAAATGGAATGAAGAGCTAGGAGATAATGCACATTACCTCTTTTACAATGGCAGCAATTAGCCTGCGAGCCAGCACTATGATGGTGAACACCAACATATTATAATCAATGAGGTGGAAGTTCTGCAGAGACAAAAAAAATCATTTTGTGGAAAAATGAACATTGGATGCTTCTGTGGAGTTTAATTTAAGACTTATGACATGTGACTCACTAGAGAGGTGTGTGAAGGTGGGTGTGAGGGGGGGTACCACCAGACTGTTTTGTAGATGTTGACGTAATGCACGAACAGAGCTATAAGATGGCACGCAAACAGGTAGAGCTCAAACAGGACGTTCCGGTCCACGGAGAGTTCCGGAATCTTACAGTGCTTCAGTGGCACCACCGTCTGAGTGGCCAGCGGAGGGCTGGACATTCCCGTCCCGGATCCATTCCTGATGACCACACAGCATGTTATTTTAAACATTGGAGGTGGATGTTATCATAGCAACAGAACATTAGTTTATTATGTGTACCATTTTGCTCAAACGTGCCCCCACCTGGTTCGTGATCTCACACCTGTCACGGGTGAGCTGGTTGAGTGGTTACCGTTGCCAACGGAACCCGTCTCACTGCTCAGCGGAGAACGACAATATGTCGTTCTATTCGCTCCTCTTCTTCCTCCGGCCATTCCAGATCCACTCTTCCCCCTCTCAATTTTTTGCACTTCTAGTTGGTTACACTTTAGATACTTGCAGGAAAACAAATAACACCAAGTTTCAAACACATTATAAGAATGAGTCGTGACAAAAAGAAAATGGTCTTATGTATAAAACAAATCACTGCTGATGGAGGTTTTGTATTAAATATGCTATGCTAATATTGAATGATTTTGAAATACAGTAAATACAGGAATATCGTGAAATATTACAATTACATTTTTTTTCTATTCCATTTTCTAATATAAAATGTCATTTATTCCTGTGATGGCAAAGCCAAATGTTCAATAGCCATTACTCTAGTTTTCAATGTCACACGATTCTTCAGAAATTACTCTAATTTGCTGCTCCAACATTTTTTATTATTATCAATGTTGAAAACAGTTGTGCTAGGAATAGGAATAGTTCACCCAAAAATGAAAAAAGTTTCTTTCTTATGTTGAACACAAAAGAAGATATTTTGAAGAATTTTGAAGAACCAAACAGTTGTTGGTCCCCATTGACTTCCAAAGTAGGGAAACAAATTCTATGGAAGTCAGTGGGGACCATCAACTGTTTGATTACCAGCATTCTTCACAATATCTTATTTCATGCTCAACAAACTCATACAGGTTTGGAACGACATGAGGGTGAGTAAATTCTGACAATTTTCATTTTTGGGTGAACTATCCCTTTATTAATAGGGTTTGTGGAAACTGTGATTTACAGATTTTTAGAAAGTTCAAAAGAACATAATTCATTTGAAATGTAAGTCTTTTGAAGCATTGTAAATGCTTTTACTATCACTTTTGTTCATTTAATGCATTCCTAATAAATCAACATACAAAAAAACTGCAGTTTGAATGCTAGTGTATCATGCATTGTTCACGACGCTATTGTTATACTTAATGCATGCTTGCTTCTATCAGGAGATTTATTACCAAATATTATTAGATGCCAATCTCGTTATTGTTCTATTATACAATAAATCATTGGCAAAGTTAATCTTCTATATTCCAACATGGTTTTTGTGTGTCAACCCCTTTTTCAAGTAATTTAATGCTTATTACAGATACATTATTCTACATCTTTGTTTACTGTTACCATCATCACAGGTTGTTCAGAAGGTCACAATGTTTGCAGTAACTACTACCATATTTATCTTGCTATTTCTGCACAATTCAGGATGAATGCTGCCTGTGCACAGTATGCAAATGGTTTTAGTGGATGGTATATGTGGACAACCAACTACATTTGACAAATTAAAAATGCAAAAAGCTATTTTTTTGCTTAATGTGATGTATTAAACATATCTAATGAGATTAAATTATAATAGGTTTCTTAGTAAGCTAATCCTATCCAAACAGACCCAGAGCACTGGATACTGAATTAATTCAAATTCCATGGTATTTTAAGACACTGTCAAGACACCATACTATGTTATTACAAGTCAAATCATGTTTAGTTTATTGTCATTCTAGCAATATGGTGGCATAAAATGTAGTTTTACCAGGTCTGTAGGACAAAAAAATGTATTATTTTGGTGTGGACCCATATGCTGCAATATTGTAATGTCTGAACAGGTTTTAAAGAAAATTAGTTTGTTTTTAGATCCTGGCCAGTTCTAACATGTTGTTATGTTCGTAATCTCTTCCTCAAATGGCTCATATTGTAACTGTAGGCTACTTTCACTTGTGCCTTGGACCTACTTGAAGGGTTGGTAACTTTTTTTTAGATGCATTGTAAAGCATTTTATGGCAGCAATGGTCAAACCAGTGAAACTTGCTAAATCAAACGGGTTTGCATTGAGTGTGACTACATTAAGTTTTGTCATTTTAGGGCTCATTGCTCAGCAGAATTATCCCCATGCAAACCCAGCCAACCATATAGAGCTCCATCACCACTGGTCTCATTGACATTGATAAAGAAGACCCGCATGATGCAGCACAACTGGCTTGCCAATGCACGTGCCACAAAGTTGGTCTCATTATAACAAGCATAAAAATGCATTTGTGTTATGGTTAGTTTTTAAAGAATTTTGTATCCTGCTTAAGAAAGGGAATAATCTTTCCAGGTCACTCTAGTGTTTTGCAGCCCAGCCTTTATTGATGGGCAACTTTTGCGGAAGCGTTGCTGTTAAACATGTAGGTTGAAAGACATGTCTTTTTTTCATTCTGAAACCAAATTGCCTTAAAATGCAACAACAATTTATCGGGTACGGTTGAATCTTAACGCCCATAAAAACAAATGCATGCTCGATTATAAGACTGCGGCCTAGCACTGTTGCATTTGCACATAATCTAATTTCAAGAAATCGCAGAAAATCTCTTACCACTTTCAACCGCGGAGTTTAGTCCGGATAAGGCGACTGTGAGATTTAGTTTGAAACGCACTCAATACTTAAATACAGACTTAATTACTTGGGATGCAAAGAGTTTTGTTTAATTTCTGACAGTAAACGAGGAGAGCTCATTCTGTTTATGTTGTACCGCAGACGCACGCACGCGCAGAACGCAAGGGGGAGGAGGCAAGCGTGCGTGCTTGCGTGTTCAGGATGTGTGTGTGTGTGTGTGTGTGCATGTTTATGTGGTTTATGAGGACACAAATTTGTATAATAACATGGGTATGACATAGGTATTACAACGAGAAGGAGATTTATGAGGACATGTTCAGTGTCCCCGTAATTCAAAAGGCTTATAAATAATTCAGAATGAGTTTTTTTGAAAATCTAAAAATGCAGAAAGTTTCCTGTAAGGGGTATGTTTAGGGGTAGGGTTGGTGTAGGGCAGGGGTAGGCAAGTTCGGTCCTAGAGAGCCGCAGTCCTGCAGAGTTCAGCTCCAACCCGAATCAAACACACCTGCCTATGCCTTAGTAACCGAAGACAGTGTTAGCTTGTCAGTGTGTCTGATAGGGTTGGAGCTGAACTCTGCAGGACTGCGGCTCTCTAGGGCCGAACTTGCCTACCCCTGGTGTAGGGCAATAGAAAATACGGTTTGTACAGTTCCGCCTATGGAGAGTCCCCATAAACCATAAAAACAAACAGGTTTTAAATATTTATTTATTTTTGCTATTTGCATTCAACACGTTGTATATTATTAATACAGTCATTTATTTATCATCAGTAATCTGTCCTCCTTTATATGCAAAATAAACAAATCTCCCTCCACACGTGTCAATCTCCTGTAATTTAAATATATTTAAAATATTCTTATAAAAATTGTAGCTAAAGTCCATACACATACACTATTGTTCAAAAGTTTAGGTTCAGTAAGATTTTTTTTTTTAAAGAAATTAATTTTTTTTTCAGCAAAGATGCATTAAATTGATCAAAATTAACAAAGTCATCCACAACGTTTAGAAAAACTGTTTCAAATAAATTCAGTTCTTTAAAAAAAAAATCTATTTATCCAAATATTCTGAAAAAAATATTAAGCAGCTCACCTGATTTCACATTAGGAAGTTCCTTGGAGTCACGCAATCACCGTATTGAATGAGTTTGAAGATCGTGACTGGAGCCTGATGAAAATTCAGCATTGTTGCCATCACAGATGTTTTATATTGTAATCATATTTCACAATATTACTATTTTTACTGTATTTTTGATCAGATAAATTCAGCCTTGGTGAGCATAAGAGATTTCAAAGCTATCGAGACTTTCAATATTTGGAAGTTTTTCCTAAATAATCATGATTCATGAACAAACTATTAAGTATGTGAGTTATTCATGTTCTTTCACGTACCTTCTTATTGTGTTTTTGATTCCCTGTGGCGTTTTTTTTTCTACCTTTCTCTTGGTTGTTATTTATAATGCTGCTGTACATTTTTCATTCATATACAGCCTATAAAAATCTCTTCACCTGTGGACTGGTGTCTGTTATTGTCCCAGAGGGCGGGTCTTGTTCGCCTGAAGGATCGCTCGGCTGCCCAATCAGAGCGCAGACACCAATGCGCGCCGGAAGAAGGCTGCAGCAGCAGCAGAGTACAGCACACGGGACCGAAATGGCGTAGCGCGCAGTCCTCCTCCGCAGCAGCGCAGCGCAGCGCAGCGGGGCCAGGCTCATCGAACATCTCAGAGCCTGGCCCGTCCTACTCAACCGACGAGTATGATGGAGGTGACTTTTAGTTCCAGTTCACTCGCTTCGAAACCAGCACGAGATCGCCAGAGACGGTAAGTGCACGATGAGTGTTGACATGCACTACAGGAGCTGGTCTTTGTCTAATCTTTGTGTTGCAGTTTCGCATTCCAGCACTTGCGTCACTCGGTAGATGGTCATGCATTGTGCAGGAGAAGAGATGCGCATTATTTGGTTGTGTGTTCATTTTCATTGTTCTTTCAAGCACTTTGTCCTTTCCTTTCATAAGTCCTCTAAAACTAATAACTATATTGTTAAACGAGAATGCAGATCTTAATTAACCTGCTTTGTCTTATCAAAACAGTGCCCTTCATATGTCATATCAAGAAGAGAAAGAAACAGTCATGAAAGGAGCTCATGACCAGGTAGGTCAGTTTGTGCAGCAAAAATAACACAAGATAACTTACTTCCTTGCAGTAGGGCTGGGTATTGACACTGATTTAACAAATCAATTTGATTCGGATCCCACCATCTCTTTATTCGATTCTGATTTCAATTAATTTGGGTATATATCAGGTACAGTACATGTTATGTACTAATGTTGTAAACTACAGGGAATCCTGTCATTTGGTACATTTCAATAATATTAGAGGTTAAATGAACAAGTCCAAACTTTTAAGTTCAATTGCTGTTTATTTTTAGCTATAATAACCAACACCCAACACAAAAATGTAATTTGATTCATACAATATAAAAGTTAAAACACTTCAATAAAATGTTGTTTGATTTATACAAACATTTAAATTGCTTGTAGTACATGCAAGTTGTACTGTTTCTTTCCATGTCTAATATTATAGATTGTCAAAATAGTATTTATTGTTTGAATTTTGTGATAAAATTGTCATGATTTGAAAGCTAATACTGTTAGGGCCTATTGTGATTATTGGATGGCAGGTGTGCTACAAATAATGTTTTGTTAGTTTTGTTAACACATCAACAAAATAGCATAAACTAAAAGATTGATCTTGTGATTTAAAAACTGATATTGGTTTATCAAAACAAAATTGATTAAAATCAATGTTGTCAATTCAGCCCTACCTCCTTGCCTTATCTGACCTGTTTCATATGTCCATTCTGTGCAGATGAGACCGTCATGTCTTTGTTCTTCAAACTGCTCTCCATCCCGATAAGTTGACTTTCCTCCAGCATTGTTTCAGGGAAATGTTTGTTCATTGGTCTATGAACATATCATCTCTGCACTTGGAGACGACAACTGAAGTTGTTTTTATCCATGAAAGAACCATAAGCTCTTCATGTGTCCAAAAAAAGTAACACAATTGTGCCACAGTACAGAGCCATCTTCTGGTCATATTTGTTATAAATAATGTCCAGTGTAGTATTTATATGATTGCAGGTTGTGTTAAAAGTGAAAATGGAAATAGTGGAAGCGCACTTGCTTTGCAGGTAAAACAAATGCACATTTCAAAACTAAATCATGCAAGCAAGATGAAGTAGCTTCATCCAACAGTTTTATTATCTGCAGATTAAGTGCCTAGACATGTCTTTTTTTTTTTTTTAAAGCTTCCATCTACCGATTGTCTATTTCCATTGCTTAGCTTTAAACCTACCAGTAAAGCACTCTTTGGTCATTTATTTAGTCTTGAAAATGGCTGAAAATTTAATTTCTGAGACGACAAACTGTAGACAGATAGCTGTTCTCTTAATTCAGAACTCATATTGGTGCGTTTGCAAAACCATGAACCATGCTTTCATGTTTTCTATGTACTTGTACTGACAAACCAAGACAGAGAGTGGCAGACTGACCTGAGCATAAGCTTTATAAATTCCACAGGTAAACCTTTCTAGTGGGGGTGGGGTGCTAATGAGATGCAGGACATAATGAAATATAATTATTTTACTACCTCAGAAGTTACCACAGCTCAGACCCACACAGCGAGCACTCCAATCAAACTATATTCACATGCTTTTCTCACAGTGATGCAAATCGAGTCATTGTCTGTCAGATGGTTTGGAAATCAGTTGGAAGAGTGAGCGTGTTTCTTTTCACTTCATGTATGTTTTTTAAATAATTTTACTGAAATGTACACTACTGTTTAAAAGTTTGGAATAATTACGTTTTTTTAACTATTTTTGAAAGAAGTATCTTCTGCTCACCAAGGCTGCATTTAATTTTGAATGAAATAAGTAATACCGGGAAATATTGTTACAATTTAAAATAACTGTTTTTTTATTGAATATGTTTTTAAGTAATTTTTTCCTGTGATGGCAAAGATGAATTTTTTAGCAGACATTACTTGGTGTCATGATCCTTCATTATTGTTGTCAGTGTTGAAATCAGTTTTTGCTGCTTAAGATTTGAGACTATGGCATATTTTTACAGGATTTTTTGAGCAATAGAAAGTTAATTGAACGGCATTTATTTTTATATATTATTATTTAATGCATTCTTGCTGTATAAAAGTATTCTTTTTTTTTTTTTTGTTTTGTAAAAATCTATTATCCTACTTGTAAGTAACATTTACAGCAGTTGTCAACAGTCTTCCCTAAAAAAAAACATTACGAGCAACATTTTCAAAATGTTGCTAAAAATAAAAAATGTTTCTTGAGCACCAAATCAGCATATTAGATTGTGTCCTGAAGGATCATGTGACACTGAAGATTGGAGCAATATATGCTGAAAATGTAGCTTTGCCATTACAGTAATAAATTACATTTTAAAATATATAAAAATAGAAAAACAATATTTTACATTAAATTAATATTTCATAATTTTACTGTTTTTACTGTATTTTAAATCAAATAAATGTAGCCTTGGTGACCATTAAAAAAAATCTGAATTATTCAGAAGTTTTGGCTGCCAGTATCTATTTGTCCTACATGTTTTCCAAGAAAATACGCAGAGTGAAATAAACAT
This sequence comes from Sinocyclocheilus anophthalmus, assembly GCA_018155175.1. Lineage (NCBI taxonomy): Eukaryota > Metazoa > Chordata > Actinopteri > Cypriniformes > Cyprinidae > Sinocyclocheilus > Sinocyclocheilus anophthalmus. The sequence continues at coordinate 326,822 of JADLZN010002643.1, read as the reverse complement.
GTAATTTTCATCCAGTAACATTCTCATGGTTATCATCCTCATTAGGCCTGAAGAAAGGCAGTAGAATGGTTAAATGTTAGACCCTGGTCACAACGTTTTAAAATATTTGTTAATAGTTTAGTATGTTTTAATGTTTCATCTCAAATAGATTATGGCACGTTGGTCACAGCCTGTGCTCGGTCCTCAGCAACAGTGCACTGCGAAAGTAGGAATTTAACTTCATCTGTGTTGAGAAAATGTACCCAGTTTTTGTTTCGTTTTTACAGTAGTTTCTATCATATGGATTGGTAGAAATAAGAGTGTCATGTACCGAGTATGAATTTTCATGGGAGAAAGAGTAGTGAGGCCTCAGTGTGGGAAATGTGCAATATTTGTTTCTTTCCTTTGTCTTGTTTTGAGATGAATATGTATATTGTACAAACAAGTGACAAGTTGTTCGCAAAAACAACAAAATCACCAATGTCTTCCATTAAATGATGTATAGTTTCATCCGCTTGCTTTAGGGTGGCGGGATTTGTAGTGCCAGCATAAACATGGCCATGCATGTACGGTAGCGATGCTTGCTGAGTTTAATAGTCGTAGTGAAATTCCGTATATGCTATAATAAAGTCGTTTAGAAAATAAAATAGGCAGATAATGATTTAGTTAGTAACCACCATGGATGCAGCATCTACATCTTGATCGATTTGATTAAGAGGTGACTGGACGAGTCATTTTTTCACTCATGCTGAGTTTGTTTGTTTTACTTTTTAATCGGCAAACACAGTTGTTTATTCACAGGTAATCACTATTAATTAATAATAATGTGTTGTAGCATGCTGAGGATTAGAAAAATGGCGGTTGGTATTGACGTGCAGCTAGCCATGCTGAAATACATATATATGTTTCATAAGCACTGTGTGAGTTTGTCCTAGTTTGTACTGTGCAAAAATAAGTTCTGGGCCCAAAATAGTTGACTCGGATCAAAATGAAAGTCCCTAACGGGCAGAAAATTTGGCTTGGTGGCTTAGAAGAAGTGAAGAGTTTCATTTCATACCTGTTTCAAGATGATTCCTTATTATGGAAACAGTTGATTCTGAAACGTTATTTGGTCTGTAATAATCGGACGCAAAGAAGACTAAAGTATTCTCGTCCTGATTAGAAAGGGTAACCTAGAACTATGTTTGTATTCATACCTCTAATATTGCATTCTCCATCAGGTAATGTTGTCTCAGACTAGAGCTGTGGGTAGATTATTCCTAGTAGCAGAAACTCTAGATTTTAAAGTAACATGTAGTATATTAAGTGGCATAAAGCAATTATCAAAGCATTGTAATGTAGATAAATACCTCAATGACTGGAATGCAAACTATATTTTTAAATATACTCAAAGATATGCAAGCCATGATGTGTATTAAGTTCAACGTTTAGAAGCAATAACCAGTTTATGCATGAATTATAGTGTCGGAATAGTTCAGTGGTGTTTGTGAAATAGAAATCTGTAGCATATTTGTGACAGTGGTAAGCGTTTTATCTAGAACATCCCATTGCTCATATTTGGTAGTACAGAACTGGCTGTTAACAGCCCCATTATTCGTTGACACCAAATAAATATGTGAAGGTAGCTCCAAGGGTCTGACAAATATGAAAGACCTTTTTATTTTGACAGGTGGAAGAAAGTTGATAGTTTAGTAAATGTGTGTGTGGTGCTTTATATAATATATATATATATTAATAATATTAGGGGGTATATCCTTATTATATAAGAATCTGCAGGGGCTTATGCCCTTCTATTGACCTTGCATGTTTACATTCAAACCATTGTGGAATGCACATAAGCTGTATGTATATTTACAGCTTATTTTCATTAACAGCAATATGAGCAGTGTTCTGTAGCAGTTTGTGACACTCTGATGATTCATTGTCTCAGTGAATCCTGGGTAAACAATATACTACAAAATGAAAAAGATCCATTGGGAATTAACTAGTATTTTCTTAAGAGTGCAAAAAACATTTGTTGATGCATGGTAGAAGTGGATAAAAAATGTTTTGTGATGCATGCAATAATTAAGCTTTGCTTGAACATATTTATGCAAAAATGTGATAAATCTATGAGTGGACCAATGTTGTGACTATTTTCAAATGCATGAAATCCCAAAGGTTTATTGCTGCTGTAAATTATTCACAGATGTATTCATTAAAACAAGTTACTTTTTTGGATTTGAGTATTGTATGAAAATGTAACAAGTCTGTGATTCGAGAGGCAAGATACAGTGCATTTTAGCAAAACTAACAATTGTGAGTTTAAATGGAATAAAATGACAAGTTATTTTTAATGTTCAATGCAAATAGTGCAGAACATAAGTTTATATGCTTTGATGACCTGATATGCATTGCTGATTTTGCCTCTGAATGTGAAACTCTATGCTTAGTCTGATCTATGCACTACAGATGCACCCCGCATGATTTTGTACAAAAAATATTAAATTTTAGCAATAAAAAAAGCAGCATGGTGCCAATCATAAACATGTGTTGTGTTTTCTTTCTTCAGTGTTATATTTCGTCTTGTAGTGTAAGAGATTAGATTAGTCATTTTTCTTTAATAACACAATATATACTTTTATACTATTCCTTTCTCTGCACATAATGTAAATAAAGAAATAACCAATACTTAATAAACAAACAGTCTAGTTAGTATTCAGTACATAATACAAAAATATATATATACACTTTATTTCAGCAGTTATAATAAAACTACATATTCCATGCCTGGCATTTATTTAGTTTACATCATGTGTGCACAATTTTTCCATCATTCCTTCCAGAATCTTCACCTGCTTCAGCTGAGCTTCTAAATACTGCTTCAGCTAGAAAGAGGAGAAAAAAAAATTCACAATGTTTAACCCAAGTGAGTTGAGTAGCTGTAAAGGCAACCTATAATATAACTGAATAAAATATAATGTTGATCCCCTTCTGTAAAATTAACGGTAATTATTTATTGGCATAAATACTCACCTCTTGAATATTTTTGTCCACGAGTCGGTGTTTGAAGTTGATTTTGTAGGCTTTAACACATGCACCACTTCTTAGCATGTAGCTAAAATGTAAACCATTTGTCAAATTAAAAAAAAAGAAATTATCTGCAAAAAATCTGATTTAAGAATTCATTAAAAGAGTTTAAAGGGGTCATATGATGCGACTTAAATGTTTCCTTTCTCTTTGGAGTGTTACAAGCTCTTGGTGCATAAAGAAGATCTGTAAAGTTGCAAAGACTAAAGTCTCAAATCCAAAGAGATATTCTTTATAAAAGTTAAGAGTCAACCACGCCTACCTAAAACAGTTCGTTCTAACACGCCCCCACATATCTACATCACTATGTGGGAAGATTTGCATAACGCCGCCCAAATGTTCACGCAAAGAAAGAAGGCGTAACTTTTATTCTCGCTGTAGTGTTGTTGTTGCCGCCGCCATGTGAAGGCACTGTGTGATTTGTTGTGAAAGCGAAACTACTTTGTTTGGTCTTCCAAAAGAGGATGATATCTGCTTCGTCATGCCTGGAGCTGTCCGTGCTGGTTGCTGAGGAAATACTACAACTTTTCGCTGTGGATCGCCAGATCGGCTTTCAACGTGGACGAAGCGAAGTCCAGCCCGGAGTCGTCACATGTGGTTGCCGCAAGCCCACCGGCCGCTCCTTTAAACCCACCGGCCGCGCCGTTCTCAAGTCCACCGTCTCTGCTCACTCTAGCCCTCCGGCCGTTCCTCACTTTAGCCCCCGGCCTCTGCTCACTCTAGGCCGCCGCCGCTCACTCTAGGCCGCCATGTGTGATGCTGTGTTTCGTTGTGAAAGCGAAAACTACTTTGTTTGGTCTTCAAAATGGACACAACTAGAATCAGTGGTTAAGTTGTATTTACAACTTTACTGTTCCAGAACACTTCAACCCAAAATATTCAGATGTGTGCAGCGCATTTTATGGATGACTGTTTCCTGATCCTGGGAGAGTATACTGCAATGCCGGCTGTTCTGACTCACCGACTGTAAGTAAGTTTTTTATATTTAAAGAATTGCCACTGATTATTCAAACGCGAGTTTGAGCAGTGTAGAGAAGCGCTTGTTGTTTGACATTTCTCCGATCACAAATACAGACATTGTTTTATGTTTACGCAGCGCGATGCAACGCGTAAAAAGACAGTATAATTTATTATAATCCATAATTATGTCCCCATGGATGCAACGAATGCCGTTGTTTATAATGGGTTTTCATGTTTTTGAATCAGCGCCCTGGCCTGACAGGGCATCATCACAATACGGTGAGGGGCATAACATTTGTCCCACGGCTTGAGGTATTCGGCCAATCACAACTTACTGGATAGCTGGCCAATCACAGCACCTCGCTTTTCAGAACGATGAGCTTTGAAAAATCGACGCATTTCAGAAAGGCAGGGCATAGAGAAACAATAATGTACAGTATGTGGAAAATAATATGTTTTTTAAACCTTAAACTGCATAAACACATTACACCAAATATGTTCTAATTAGCAACATCATATGCCCGTTAAATGAATGTTTCATCCAAAAACCTTACAATCTACTTAAAAAAAATTTACATTTATTCACTCTCAGGCCATCCAAGATGTTGATGAGTTTGTTTTTTCATCAGAACAGTTTTGGAGAAATTTAGTTTTACATCACTTGCTCACCAATGGATAATTAACAGTGAATAGGTGCCGGCATAACGTCATTCCAAACAGCTGATAAAAGCAACACAATAATTCACAAGTCATCCAAATGATTCCAGTCACACAAACATGCAGTTTTACATTTCACAGACGTTAACTGATGGAGTCGTGTGGATTACTTGTAGATTATGATGATGTTTTTATCTGCTGTTTGGACTCTCCTTGTGACGGCACCCATAATGTAATGCTACATTTCTCCAAATGTGTCCTGATGAAGAAACAAACTCATCTACATCTTGGATAGCCTGAGGGTGGTTAGATTTTTAGCAGTTTTTCATTTTGGGTGAACTATTCCTTATAAATAAAAATGCACTTCTGTTTGTGTGGACATTATTATAACAAATTACACCCACCAGTTTATCAGCTCTTTTCGTAAAAGGAAGAGGTTTTGTAAAGCAGACAGGTGCTCTGGGGTGGAGTGAAGAACCAGGCCAACGGCACCATGGCAACCAGCACAGTGAAGGACTTGGTGGGTGCTACAGACAGAGAAACCACAGGATGATGGGACATCCAGCACATACACATGCTGGACATAAGATGAAACGGTTGAGATCAACAGACAGCTATACTTACGAGAAAGCCAGAGGACCATTCAAACTCATCTCCAGCTTTTTGTTTACCCTCACATCCTCAGTAACTTCTTCAAAGGGAAAGATTAAAAATGCAGTGGTTATCATCACAACACAGTCACCCACATGTTTGGCCTTTGGTGCTTTTTACAAAAGTATTCAAGGCTGCATTCATATCTTTAGAATTTTAGAATCTGCATGCTTTTAAAAGTAACGTTATTCCAAGAACAACTTACTCAAACAAATGATACTCTTGAGGCTCTGGACTTCCCCACAGATGCCGAGAGTCTCCAAGCACTGTGTTGCATGACATGCATCGTAGAACACTACAATTCCTATAGTCTACCATACAGACTCCTCTGTCCTTCACTGCTCTTAGCTGATCTGCAATTGAACTAGTTTGTGTCGAATCGCATGGACCGATATCACAAGAGCTTTCGAGAAAACTTCGAGTGTTGTTCGACATGACTACATAAGCAAGTCTTGTTGCTCTTGCTCACACAAGACGTCGCAAACCACGTTTATTCATTTATGAGCTCGAACTTTAGGTGGCGCCCTAAACCACTTAATCAAGCCCCGCCTTTTCTAAAGCCTTTTAGCCAATCAAAACCAACAAGTCATAAACGCCACTTCTTATTGGATGTAGTGCTGCGTCGTCATGGGCTTCTTAACCAATCATCTAGCGGAAAAGTCTGGTTTTGAAACACGTTATTTTTCAAACGGCACTTGGGCAATCCCACCTAAACAAACTGAGCTGTTTATCACGGAGTCGTCAATTTCAGTATTAGTTATATATCTGCAGATTTTACATTGAGTTTATTCACAATATGGAATTGGATTCGCTTAAATATGCGGAATTGCAGCGCCTCGCGAAAGAGGTTGGACTGAAAGCAAATATGAAGGTAAATCGCGTTTAAAGCGAATACAAAGTGATACAGTGCTGTTTAACTAAAGCCATTCCATGTGTAACGTTACCAAATGACCTGCAGTTTGCATGAGTGAATGTAGATTCGTTCAAATATGTTTTAATACTAACGCTGTACTAATTAAAGTGTGGTAACTTTTCTTTAGATTTTGAGTTATGTTGGCGTTTTGCGCGAAATCACAAACCTTTCGTTTAGTTACTTTAGTTTGTGACTGAACGTTATCTATATTTACATTTAACGTTAGTCATTTAACAGACGATTTTATCCAAAGCGACTTTTCTAATCTACTTTATTACATGCTCAATGCTTATTTTTTTCTAGGCTGAAAAGCTGTTGAAAACTTTAAAAGAACACTTTTCACAACAACAACACCAGACATCTGAAAATGTGAGTATTATTTTTGTGCATCGTCACCATAATCTTTCTGAAATGAGAAGAGTTGCTGTAACGGAATTACATTGCATTGTTTGCAGGATAATGATGCAGCCACCGCGGATGCGCACACTGCAACGTTTGTGACCGAGCGCCGGGGAAAAGGCCGCACTGCTAAGAGAAAGCTCAGTGGCTCCACATCTGTCACTGCTCAGGTATTCATGAGCGTATGTCGCCTGCAGTTTTATTTTCAATCTGGACGGTTTCATCTTTTACTTTTAGATATACACGTTATATCCACGTCTTGGGTTTTGTAATTCATTTAAAAAAATATTTAGTATGAAGAAAAGCCGGCACAAGAGGAGGGCCGAAGGGGCTCCAAGAGGAGGAAGGCGTCCTCACCCAAGGACACAGAGACACCAGTTCCACCTGAAACATCTACTAAAGAGGATCCTGTGGAGAAAGGTCTAGAATCTGGGGAAACCAATCCAGACTCTGAAGGTGCTCCTGCAGAGCCAAGTGTTAAAGGTGAAAACCGTCTTGACATTAAGTTGCTCATTGAGAGTAGATGTTAATAATTAAGATCTAATAGATGAGATGGATAAGTTAGTTACCTTGTGATTTGTTCCTGCACAGCGTATGTGGTGTTGACTATTCAAATGTATATATTGCAGGTGTGGGGAGAAGAACAGTGGGTAAAATCCCTCGTCTTGAGGGCCTGATGAAGAGAAAACCTGTACTGAGGCCGACAACTCCTAGTAATAAGATCCTTCCAACTTTATACACAAAAACACAATATTTTTTCCAGTTCCTGTATTATTCAAAATACAGTTTCTTGTTCTTGTTTAGTTCACTCTTTCACTTGAGATCATTACATAACACATGTAAACAAATATTCTGAGCTCTGCCCTTGAGGTAATGTATTTGCAAATCACTCTTCCCTAGACTTCAAGAAACTCCATGAGGCTCACTTCAAAAAGATGGAGTCCATTGATTCTTATGTCCAAAGGAAGAACAAACAAATGGAGGTGCTCAGGAATTCTGTCAAGGAATTGAAGGTAACAATGAGAGTGAACCCCTGGCCTGTCAAATAATAACAACCAGTGTTGTTGTCGTTAAAGGGATTGTTCACCCAAAAATGAAAATTCTGTCATTTGCTCGCCCTCATGTCGTTCCAAACCTGTACGACTTATTTTATTCTATGGAACATAAAAGAAGTTATTTTGAAGAATGTTGGTAACCAAACAGTTTTGGTTTCCATTGACATCCACTGTACGGAGAAAATAAAAAATGGAAACAATATTAAACTAAAAATAAAAAACAAACAAACAATGGAACCAAGTTCCACAGAAGAAAATAGGTTTGCAACGAAATGGAGATGTGCAACAATAACTGATGTAGCTGACAAAAAAAATAAATAAATACCACTGGTTTGAACAGTGTAGTTTGAGTTCCAAATGTTTTATTTAGAAGTGGTTTATTTATTTTTGCAATTTCAGACTCTGTCAGAGAAGACACTGATGAAATCGGTTGAAACAAAGGCTCAAACTGTAAGTAACCAAAAAGCTTGAGTATCAGCTGTAGTATGTCGTCATGCTTCATTGTGAATTTGTCAAATAGTGTCATTTTTATAAACTTGCATCTTGTTCAAATAGAATTGTGTCTGAGTCAAACAAGTATGTTCCTTCTAGAACTTCGACCTGAAATCATAAGCAAACTTTGGTGTTGTCTCCCATTAGAAGGTGCCTGCTAGCAGAGTGTCTCTCTTCAGTCCTGGAGAGCAGGAGAAAAAATCATTGGCAGAAAAATGCAGGCTCACTCAGCAGTCTGCCAGCAAGTCTGCTTTGAAGGACAGCACCACTTTCAGGCCAACTGTCCTCACCACTAATAAAATCAATGTCCGGTAAATACATCAATGGCTCTAATTCACTTAAGTTTATAATGCTTTTAGTATTGAAATTGAGGTGCTAAAGCCAAGAATTGACAACTAAAGTGTTTAAATGGAACAAAGTTTATTATAATAAAACCAATTTCTACAGCTGTACTTAAATGTTGACTGCTGCGTTTCCTTCTCTAGGTTCTCGCAGACCACTCACGATAACGAATATAAGCGTTCGCTGGTAAAGACTCCAGCTCGTATGTCTCCTCTCATCCCTCTTACCTTCACTCCAGGGAGGAAATCTGATGTTCATACCAAACCTGAACTTAAAAGTGTTGGTGCCATCAAAACACCTGGTAAGAGTAATGCCTAATCATTCATCAACAACAACAAAACGATTTTATGAAGCATTGGTTTTAAATGTTTTGCTTCTTTTTTTTTTTTTTACAGGAGCTACTCCATTTGTTTTTAATGGGAACAACAGTATGTCAGTCACCCCTGGTGTCACCAAGAAGAACACATTTGATCTGAAGGCCAGTCTCTCTCGTCCACTCGCCTACAAACCACACAAAGGTATGTCCACACTCAGACAAAAATATGAATTAAATACCCAGAACTAACATGTCAGGCAGTGCTTCCTTGAATTGAATTGTATCGGCTTGCTTTTCATTGTCTTCATTTGCCTCTGCAGGAAAACTGAAGGCGTTTGGAGCTCAACAGGAGAACACAGCACTTAATAAATCTCAGACTGTTCCTTCACACCAGAAAAACTATAAACAGCACCAAGTTCAAACCAGGTGAGATGCTTATTTTAGTTGTGCATTGATTGGTCACTACTGTTCAAAAAGTTGGGGTCAGTTTTTTTTTTTTTTGGAATCCTTTTATTCCGCAAGAATGCATTTAACTGATCAAAAGTGAGAGTAAGGACTTTTACATTGTTACAAAAATTCTATTTCAAATAAATGCATTTTTATTTTTTTTACTTTATATTCAAACTTTTTAACCACCAAATTAGTCACAGGTTTCACAAAAATATTAAGCAGTACAACTGTTTTCAAAACTTCAAAACAAAATAAATTTCTTGAGCAGCAAATCAGCATATTAGAATGGTTTTAAATTGTAACTATTTCACAATATTATTTATTCTACTGTATTTTGATCAAATAAATGCCACTTTGGTGAGCATAAGAGACTTTGAGAACATTAAAAAAATCTTACAACCCAAACCTTTATACTCTAGCATACATTTGAATTTCCTGTGTCTCATTATCTGAAATGAAACTTCTCCACATTGAATATGTTTTGCCTTTTAATTTTCAGAGAGGAGCGACGTGCCAAGCACACAGAAGACCGAAAACAAAAGAAAGAAAATATGTTGGATGCCAGACGAGGTCTGGTCATGGCCTAACTCCAGTGTTCTTACCATTTTGCTATCTTAGACACTCACTGTACATGTTTAGCTTTCGTCTTTTCTATTCCAGACTTTTGTACATATTTTGCTGTTCTGTAAACACTTGTTTTATTGCTTGGTTAATATGCTTAGTATGAGGTGAGGTCATCCAACAAAAGCATTCATTTTTTAAATCCATTTATAGATAAGGATTTTATACTTCTTAAATTGATTATATGTAAAAAGAAAGTGTTTGCCCAAATGTGTTTTTAGTATGAATGGTTATTTGTACTGGGCTTTAATTAATTGTAAAGACAAAAACAGTAAAGTCACTCAAAACATTGGTCACACACAATGACTATTTGAACTTGAGCGATATTCATAAATGATCATTTTGTACTTCGTCTTAAATGTGGTCATTTATATATGTGTGTTAAAGATTTCGGCCTCCGAAAAATGTCCATTGAAGTTTTTATTAATAAATCGGTGTCTGTCTGTCATCTACGATTGCTGAAACTTGCTTAATCCAATTACACCTCTGGGTTTCTCTTGTAAAGCTCATATGCGAACTCCTCTGTGTGGGCAAGGTCACTGCACAGACCAATGAAGTCAATTTCCAGCTGAAATGGGCCGTCTGCTTTATCCCCCAATGTAAAACCAATACTCTTTACCTAAGAGCACAAACAAGTTTTGATTTAAAGTATGTTATAATGAATCTGCTTCATAATGCTCATAAATATATAATCAGAGGAAAAATAACATATTAAATGCTAATATCAATTACTAGATAAACTGAGGAGACAAGAAAGCCATGCTGACCTTATCTAACCAGAGGACATGCTGGTCATCCTGTATTCTTCCTCGGCTGGAAAGGAAAAACTTGGAGAACGGGATCTGTAAAAGTGTTTTACAATTAACATAAGTTACTGACATTCAAGTGTTCCGGGTTAAGATTTTTTTTTTTATGGTTCTGGTTAATAATAAAATGTATAAGAACAGCATTTATTTGAAACAGGATTTTTCTTTTTTAATTTAAAAGGCTCAATGTTTCTCTGCTGAATAATTAAATATATTACTTTTTAAAAAACTCTTACCGACCCCAAACTTTTAAATAGTATAAAACATTGATTTGGATGCACTTCCATATGAACTGCAGATGAAGTGTGTTCAAGATGTACATTCATGTCAATTTTTTAAAACCTGCCTTGACATCCTGCCAGTAGGGTCCCCCTCTAGTGTAGAGGAAGTAACTGTAGATGTCATCTCTCTGGTGAGAAAAGAAGGTCTCAGCAGACATGTTTACCATCCATGGTCTTCCATCTCCCCGAATACGCATATGTAACGTGTTGAAACTTGACCAGTCATAGTATTTTTTTCTGTCAAATGAGGCCTGCAAAAGAAAGGAATGTTTCAAAGGTCAAATGACATTATTGCTCCTTTACTGCTCACTTTAAATGCATGCAAATTTATGCAAATAACAAACCCTTAAGCTGTGTTTCTCAATACTGCTCCCTTCTAATATCTTACTCTTATGTAACATGCAACTCATGAATTATAGTGTCTCAATGTACTTTCTTTATAAATTGAAAACACACCTATAGACTACCATTCAAAACTTTAAGAGTTTTATAACATTTATATAATATATTACAAGGATGTATTAAATTCATCAAAAGTGACACAAAGACATTTATTGTGTTACAAAGATTTCTATTTCAAATAAATAATGTTCTTTTTAACATTCTATTCATCAAAGAATCCTGAAAAATCAAGGTTTTCACAAATATGTTAAGCAGCACAACAATTTTGAACATTGATGATAAGAAATGTTTCTTAATATGTAACAAATCAGCTTATTAATTTCTGAACGATCATGTGACACTGAGGACTGGAGTAATGGCTGCTGAAAATTCAGCTTTTCCATCACAAGAATAAATTACATCTTAAAATGTATTAAAACAGAAACATTCATTTTAAATTGTGATAATATTTATGTTTTTAAAATAATTTTTAATCAAAGTCTTGGTGAGCATGAGAGATTTCTTTAAAAAAGAAAAAAGTAAACAGATGGGAGTTTAATAAGCAAATTAAATAAAATTTAAATGGAATAAGTCATTATATTACAGTTTCATCTACACTTTTGCATAATATTTTTACAATCACCAGTTGTACAAATAAATTGGTGGCTATCAATGTCATGTACTTTACAAAGATTAATCATTAACCCATGCAGAAATAAGAAAAGTACAAAAAAATGCATAAGAGGTCTAAAAGATGATGAACAAGGAATTGAATAATGGATCAGATGGAGGGATGTTCGATCTCGGCACTGACCAGCGGCTGTTTTGAGAGCAGAGTGCAGTATCCACTGTATCGAGTCTCTCCATCACGGGGAGGTGTGGAGCACAAGGTCCCATACAGCAAACACGTGGTGTTGTTCTTGCCCAGTTTGATGTATGCTTCACTGCGACCCCCAATCTCCTGATCGGATGACACCACCCACTGATTAAGACTCTCCGGTCCACGGAACTCCCACTGAACACGTGTTTGTTCCAGCATGTGATCTATTAACGGCCTTCCTTCAGGTCCAGTCCAGCGCTGCACAAACTCATCCTTCAACAACCCAATGTGCTTCTTGATACCCTCCACACCTTTGGAGAAATCAAACTGTATCTTTTGCCAGGGCCAGCGGGTGTCTGGAGGCTGGCCTGGTCTGCGGTAATCACGCTCATAGACGCTCCTGGTGCTCAGTATAACTGAGCATCTCAGGGTAGACGGCAATAACGGAGTCTGTCGGTGAATGACACCATAAACTCCAAACAGAGTTTTTAATGTTTTTGGCACAGCCATTTGCTAGTAGTAGCTCTTGTTATCAGATCAGGCATCCAGTAGAATCCTGAAAAAGAAAAGAAAACATATTTAGTGAAATGCCTTTTTTATATTTGCCATCATATATCATGTCAGTTGATCTTCTGGATTCAAATGTTTTCACTAATCCAAATCAAGATGACAGTCATCTAAAGCAGGGGTTTTCAAACAGAGGGCTGCAAGGAAGTGACAGGTGGTCCATGTTTATTTAATCATTAGTAGCCTTTTTTCAAACCATTACACTGCAAGGTAGAATAAGAATTTAACCATGGTATTTCTACAAATATTCCGTTTAGTTCTGGATTAATAATCCTAAAAAACAAGAATAAATAATGGACAACTTCAGTTGCTCTGTGGCAGCGGTTTTCAGTCTTTTATGTACCACAGACCTCCAAAAATAATTGTTCTCATGCATCCTCATTCCCAAAATGTAAAAGGCATCTATATAGTTTCTAAATGTCTATATAGTCTAGAATAATTAGATAAATAGTACAAGACAGATAAATAATTATGTAAACAACACTTAGATTAAAATAAGTAAATAATAAAAACAGATTGAAATAAACTAAGAAAAACTATATTTAAATAAATGAAAAACAGTACAGTACTAAAGTAAATTATGTAGAACTATGTAAAATTAAATTATGTAAAGTATGCAGAACTGTAACTTAATAAACACTAAATCTGTTCCAAATAATATTTTTAATTGGTTCAAGGTATATCAATTTAAATTAGGATTAATTGGGTCTTTATACATGAAACTTTATGGCTGCATTTAAAATTTTAGGATGGGGGTCTCCTGCGATCAAAAGATTGAAACCCATAGCGGCACATAACACGTGGAAAAAATCCCTGAATATCATACAGCCGTCTCTTTTTGTTGCCAACACTTACACGTTGACTTGGATGGACAATAGGAATAAATCTCATTTGACTTTAAATGACATTCACAAGTCAACAAATACAAGAGCCACTGCGTGATTACATGTTTTTGTCACGACAGTTACATGTTACAGCTATGTTAAAACACCGAGAGTAACCACATTTATCATAGTTAAAAATACATAATTGAATGAATAAGCATAAAATATGGCTTGAAAAGCAACTACGTCTTACCACTCTTGACACTCAAACAAGCCATTACGGTCCGTCATATATCTGTCCTTACCTGAAACAAGCACATGTGCTTATGGTCCTACCGACAGCAAATCTCTCTCGCAGTTGATTCCCGCGCACATCACATTTAGCGACAAACAAATATCATTATAATTTTCGCCAACTGTATGTACACAGATAATGCATAATTATTCGATACAGCGCATTTCTGATCCTGTATGTGTAGTCGATGTTTATGGGGGTGACGTGTGCGCATGCGTAGTGCAGCTCTAGCGCCTTTGTGTGGAGGAGTGCGGCGCTGCTGTTTAAACACACACGCAGGGGAGCCAGGCAGCTAACCATGGTGAATGTAAAGAAACGGAAAGGTCGGGTCGTGATTGACTCTGACTCGGAGGATAGTGCTAGCGATGATAATTTGGATCAGGTAGGAATATCATTCATGTGAATGTGATCCAAAAACCTCGCTGTTTACCGATGTCTGAGGCACTAAGGTGTCAGAACAGTATGTGTGTTGAAGTCCCATGCTAAGTGATGTGGGAAAGCTAGCTGGTTAGCAGGGGCCTGTGTTGTGGCGTCGTGTTGGTTTTGAGACAATTACACATGAATTTGACATATTTTACGTGCTTTTTATCGCCGCCTGCAGCACGCGGGTATTTCGGCTTTACAAAAGTGGCCGCGTGCGTTTAGAACCCTTTCTGCTTCATGACGTCACAGCGCCGCGGCTAAACTTCTATTTCGGTTGTAGCTGTAGAAATATGGCGAGAGCCTAGAGCGGACTGAAGGTTCTAAAACACGTCCCAATTGGACAGTTAAAAGTCACATGATACATGAAAATACAAATATGGGGACATGTTCAATAATCAAATTCACTGTTTTGTCAAAAGAGTTCAAGCCAGATGGGTTTTATGATGTGCTGAAAATGGCTAATGACCATTTGGCCATTGTTTTGTTTTTTTCTCCATAAAGTTGCTTTCGTTAAAGTTTTAAACATTCCATATGACAGAATAAATAATAATTTGATTTGTGCTGATTAAAATGTTGGGATGTGGGTATGCCAGTTATCAGAGTTGACAGTTTTGCAGTTAATTTATAGTCATTAGTAGCATTTGCATTTTTTTATTTTTTTTTTAGAAATATTCAGTTTAGAATTAATAATCAATACCAAGGAATAAATAATTGAAAATTTCAGTTGCTCTGTGACAGGGATTTTTAATTTTTAAGCCATGGACCTTTTTTACATTTCTGGGTTTCTCAGCAGCAGGAGTGGTCATAGTTGGGTAAACTTCAAGAGCAGTGAGTGGGTAACACAAATATATTTTTTGCATTCCCATTTGCTCAAATAGCAAAGGAAAAACTCAGTTGAAAAGACTTTCAAAAATGGAAAAGAAATTGAGAGTGACCGATTACAGCATTCAGAAGAGAGAACGATGTTAAATTTACCGTCCCTCCCGTAGATGCTGCATTAGAAACACCCTCACATTAGCGTTAACTAGTTTTTTTGTAATTAGATGCAAATGTGATATAATACAAAGTAGTGTTATAAATGTACATACATTAAAAAAAGAAAAATATAAATATAAAAAACCTTTGAGGATTTACGATGCTGATGACTGTTAAATGCGTCATCACAGTCTTGTGAAAAGGGTCCATACGTCATGCGTGTGTGAGGAACCCCATCCTAAAATTTAAAATGCATCTGTATGGTTTCTTGTATAAAGACCCAATTTATTTTGTAAATAAATAAATAAAAAATATTTAAATGTCTGAAACAGACTTTGGAAAATATTTGGCTGCTTTTAAGTTACATATTTCATTATTTTTCTACTACCTATAGTGCTGTACGGTGTTATTTGTCCTGTTATTTATTAGAATATTTTAATAATTTTTTATTTGTAGAATCTAATTTGATCTAATATTTAAATTAAACCTTTATTTTATTGTATTTTTTTAAATTGAGTTACTTACTTCTTATAGTCTTCTATAATTTGCAATTTTTACACAGTTTTTCATAAAAATTTAGACACCCTAGCACTTCCTTGTAGCCTTCTGGGGTCCCCGGGCCCTATTTTGAAAACCCCTGGCGTATGGTGAACAATTTTGAACCATTATACGCCCCCTATAGGCAGTACTCCCTTGTACACATCTCAACAACCTGTGCATTTCATTTTCATTTCAATGGTGTTGACAAATTACAGAGCTAGCCAGCTAGCAAACAAACAGAGCCAAACACTAACAGCAGTGTGAGCACTGACACCTATATAGAAATGCAAGTACTTTTTGAGATTGCATGCATATGATATGCTGAGAATTTCATAAGTGCAAAGCTGAAATGTTATGAATGCTAACAGATTAAATAAGTACCATTGCTCTTAAACACAGGTCATAATTGAACTAAACACCCAATGCCCAGTGGAGTTTGACATCTGTCTGTGCATTAGATTCTGTTTAGCCTAGGCCTGGGCGATAAAACGGTATCGATATTTATCGACGGTACACCTTCATCGATAACGATAGAAAAAATGTTCGATATAGGCACGGCTATATGATTCAGTACAGCACACACAAACACGAACAATAGTGGTGTGCCTGCCTGTGATGAGGAGATTGTGAGTAAAAAAAAAAAAGAATATTAGTCGAATTTAAAATAAACATTTGCATTTGAATGCAAAAATGGTACAGTCGAATGTTAGGTGTGCATCAGGGAGCGTCATCAGTGACGTGCGATGATGATGTAAGTGACGTTGTTGCATTTTGATGTTTAAAATATTAGAGAACTATAGTAGCTCAATGCGTAGAAGATCTTGATTAGGTTAAATCCGAAACCAAGCCATTCACACAGAACGTATATTCTGCACATTTTTTAGACGGGGACATATGACTGCTGCACTCGCGTCTCATGCAAGAGATGCAAAGAAAGTCATGCAAAGTTAAAACAGTTAAAACTTTTAAAAAACACGTCACGAATTTATGGAGGTTTATTCCTTTTCACTGCATCTCACATGTTTTTAAATGCAATCTGTGTGATCGGCGATTTGGCTCTTTGTATTAGGCTAAGCAATGCATAAGTACATGATGCTGTTTTGTTCATAATTGTGCAATTTATGAAATTATATTTGATTTTTATGAGTTGATTTAGACGTAATGCACGTTTTTTTATAGACGGTTATTTCCTTGCGTTGACAATTTAGTGCGCTGCATTATTTTGCTCATTGCGCCATCCTGTGGCCTCGGGAAACAATTCAAACGTTTCCTTAATACTACCTGTAATCTGCTAAAAACTTAGAACGGGAGATATTTGTTTAAAATTTATTTGTTTGACCTGTAAAAAATATAATTATAAAAAAAATCTATATATATATCTCTATATACAGTGCATCTCAATCACTGAAGAATGTCGTGCGCAAAGTTCATTTATTTCAGTATCAACTCACCATTGTGAACTCGTGTTTTAAATAATTTCATGCCAGCAGACTTGAAGTAGCTTTACTTCTTTGGTCTTTTTAATTGTGGGATTTTGGAAAACATTAACAAAACCCACCATTCAACTATCTCAACAAATTAGAATACTTGCATAAAACCATAAAAAAAACATTTTTTTTTGAGTGAATTGTTGCCTTCTGGAAGTTGTTCATTTACTGTACCTGACTCAATACTTGTAGGGTCCCTTTTGCTTTAATTACTGCCTCATTCGGCGTGGCATGGGAGGGATCAGTTTGCACTGCTGAGGTGGTATGGAAGCCCCAGGTTTCTTTGACAGTGGCCTTCAGCTCATCTGCATATTTTGGTCTCTTGTTTCTCATTTTCCTCTTGACAATACCCTTAGATTCTCTATGGGGTTCAGGTCAGGCTAGTTTGCAGGCCAATCAAGCACAGTAGTAACACCATGGTCATTTAACCAGCTTTTGGTATCTTTGGCAGTGTGGGCAGGTGCCAAATCCTGCTGGAAATTAAATCAGCATCTTCAAAAAGCTGGTCAAGCAGAAGGAAGCATGAAGTCCTCCAAAATTTCTTTTTTAAACGGGTGCAGTGACGTTGGTTTTTTAAAAAACACAATGGACCAACACCAGCCATTTGACATTGCACCCCAAATCATCACAGAATGTGGAAACTTAACACTGGACTTCAATCAACTTGGGCTATGAGCTTCTCCACCCTCCTCCAGACTCTAGGACCTTGGTTTCCAAATGAAATACAAAACTTGTTCTCATTTGAAAAGAGGACTTTGGACCACAGGGCAATAGTTCAGTTCTTCTTCTCCTTAGCCCAGGTCAGACGCCTCTGACGTTGTCTGTGGTTCAGAGTGGCTTAACAAGAGGAATACGACAACTGTAGCCAAAACACGTCTGTGTGTGGTTGCTCTTGATGCATTGACCCCAGCCTCAGTCCATTCATTTTTGAAGTTCACTCAAATTCTTGAATCGAATTTACTTGACAATCCTCATAAGGCTGAGGTTCTCTCAGTTGGTTGTGCATCTTTTTCTTCAACACTTTTTCCTTCCACTCAACTTCTGTTACATGCTGGGATACAGCAATCTGTGCCAGCCAGCTTCTTTGGCATGAATGTGTTGGGTACCCTCCTTGTGAAGGGGTCAATGAGTGTCTTCTGGACACTGTCAGATCTCAGTCTTCCCCATGGATTGAGAGGCCATTTTGAAGGCTCGGGAAACCTTTGTAGGTGTTTTGAGTTTATTAGCTGATTGGCATGTCACCATATTCTAATTATAGTGAATAGTGAATTGGTGGGTTTTGTTAAAGGTGAGCCAAAATCATCACCATTAAAAGAACCAAAGACTTAAACTACTTCAGTCTGAGTGCATTTTTATTTAATACACGAGTTTCACAATTGAGTTGAATTACTGAAATAAATAAAACTTTTCCACGACATTCTAATGTATTGAGATGCACGACATCTATATATATATATACACAGGTGCATTCTCAATGCACTGTATCAGATGACCAGGTTCAATCTCAATAATTAGAATGTCGCGGAAAATTTTCTTTAATTTCCGGAATCAGTCAAATGTTTATCCCTCTATGATAGTATATATATATATATAATATATATATTATATTTATAGATATAAGAGCGTTTGTCCAAAACGCGAAAATGCCATTGTTTCACAGCGCACCGTTCCACGCACTCTAGACAGTAATGGCGGTGCTTTGAATACACCCAGCATCCTAGTTTTCCTCATCTACTTTGTACTTTGTTATCAACAAACAAACTTAGGGCTGCACGATAAATCACATGTGATTGTCATGCGCATCTCGTCAGTAAAGCCGGTTCTGTGAATAGTAAATCTCCATCACGTGCTTTCAGATGGAGCGGCATTTAATACACAGAGCTGTAGATCTCTGCTATATTGCGTTCATAATCGCAGATGAGTCGCATTCGATTATGAACGCGATATTGCGTAGCTTGTCAGTGTAAGAGTTTTTATTTATGCCATTAATGTTTTTAATACAGCGTATAGCACTAATCAACTAAATGAATGTAACATGGCAAAGATGAATGCACTTTTGGAAGTTGAATGTAAGGGAAATGTCATTTTGGAATTTATGTGGTTTAATGTGATGTTGTTCATGTATGTTCATGATGAAATTTTCTTTTATTGTTGTAATTAATTTATAGCATTAACAAGATGACCTGTTGAATTCATTTTGGGAGCTATGACTGATTGAATGTATTTTTAGTCCAGTGCCTGCATATAAGATTAGTATTGACCAAGTTCAGAGGCTGTCATATGTGGATCAACTTACTATGTTGTGTATTTTCAATATGAAAAATAACTTTTATATTGATTCAATGGATTTATTGCATTTTGGGGGGGCAAAAAACGTATCATGGATTTATTGCATATTTTTACTGAAATTAATCAAAATGGATTTATAGCGTTTTGGAACCAAACTCTTCACATATATATATATTTATACACAGTGCACAGCATAAATGAGTACACCCCCTCTGAATAAATATAAAAGATGTATTTTCTTAATGATCACTAATATAATTCATGGAAAGATGGCAAAATTAAAACATTAAAACATACTTAATAAAAACAACCAAATATATGCCATTATTTTCTGTAAGATAAGTAAATTAGCCAATTTTGTTTGCAGAAATGAGTACACCCTAGATTTAATTCAGAAAATGTATAATATTCTAGTACTTAGTATGTCCACCAGAACTTAAAGTATACTGCTCTGACCCTTCTTGGCACTGAGTGTACAAGTTCATGACAAATTTTCACATCTGTCCTGTTTAACTCCTGGACGACCTCCTTAAATGCTCTGGTCTTTAATGGGGAGTTTTGCTCAGTTCATCTCTACAGAATCCCCCACAGCTGCTCAAGAGTGTTAAGATTGTGTGAAATACATGTCCACTGAAGGATTTTCATCTTGGGAGAATGAATATATTCATTGTAATGCTGAAAAAATGCCCAATAATGCAGGGAATGAGGGGAGGGGGTAGCGTCTTCTGTTTCAAGTTTTTGTATTACATCACACAGTAGTGTGTAAATTCATGCCAGCATTGATAAAGCACAACTCCCTCACACCTTCAGCACTCATACATCCCTATAGAAAAGCTTTACTACCACTGAACGTCACTGCAACCAAGCACTTCTCACTGTACTCCTCCTCTAGCAACACCAGAACATGTTTGATGCTTTTGGATCCGAAATGATTGACTTGGTCTCATGAGACCAGAGTATGGATTCCCAGAAGTCTCTATTTTGTAAATATGTGCCCTGGAAGAGGTTAATTAAAAAAAAAAGTTCCTTTGGCTACAATTAGGTAATTCTATGGTGACAACAACCTGTATGTCATCTGTGAGATAAAGTGTCACTCTTTTCATAGCTTTTGCCGGCTCTGAGCAAAAAATCACACATCACTAAATGAAAACTTAAAGTGAAGACCTGAGTATTTCAGGAGCCTTATCACAAGTCCATTGTTTTTTAATGTTGGTGCTACTTCTGCTATATTTTCACACTTAAAACAATAATTTGGTATTCCTCTTGTACCATGCTGCCAGCATTAAGTCTGAGTATGATTCAGTGGGCTATATAACACTTTTAATTGTCAGGAAATTACTTGTCTTTAAAAGTTTTGGTTTAATATACTTACCTGTTGATCAAAAATAGAATAGCCTTACACCTAGTCCACTTTTTTTTTTTTTTTTAGTAACTTTTAGGAGGGTGTACTCATTTTTGCAACACAAAATTGTATTAATTTGATAAGAAAATCTTATTTTGCTGAATAATTTTGGCATTCTTCTTTGGTAATTGATCAAGCATGCTTGTTGGAACATTATATCTCCAAAGAACCGTAAAATGTCTTCTAAGTAAAGAGTAATTGCTGAATTTGTTAAGTTTTATAAGGGGTGTACTCATTTATTGGTACATGTTATATACAGTGGGGCAAAAAAGTATTTTTAGTCAGCCACCAATTGTGCAAGTTCTCCCCACGAAAAAGATGAGAGCCTGTAATTTTCATCATAGGTATACCTCAACTATGAGAGTCAAAATGAGAAAAAAAAATCCAGAAACTCACATTTTGTAGGATTTTTAAAGAATTTATTTGCCAATTATCAAGTCAAAGTCAAGCTGTTGAATGTCATTCTTCCACATGTATCAGCCCTACACACAGAGAATTGAAAGTGCGTTACTCTCAGACCCTTGGTGCATACAGATAACATAAATACAGATAGATACAAAATACAACTATACAAATATATAAATAAGGTAAAATGTAAAAATATATCTATATATATAAAGCACAAGACATATGGCAGATAGAGTGCAAACCAGTAAAAGTAAAACAGTGCAGATATAGTGATTGTAGTGCAAAAAAATGATTTGTAGTGCAAAGAGCTTATTTCAGACTGATTAAAGTAACAGTGTGTGTGTGTATTTGGGAGGGAGGAGTGGGAGAGTCCGTTAGAGGGTCAAAGTTCAGTGGTGCGTGTGGCAAAAGAGGGGAGGGGGGGCAAGGACGGGAGGGAGTTCAGCTTCCTGACAGCATGATGGATGAAGCTGTCCTTCAGTCTGCTGTTCCTGGCCTGGAGACTCCGCAGTCTCCTCCCTTATGGCAGCAGACTGAAGAAGCTGTGTTTTGGGTGGGTGGGATCACCTGCAATGCAAAGGGCTTTGCAGGTGAGACGGTTCCATAAATGTGCTGGAGGGAGGGGAGAGAGACACCAATGATCTTCTCAACTGCTCTCACTATGCGTTGAAGTGTCTTGCGGCAGGATGCGTTGCAGGCGCCGTACCACACAGTGATGCAGCTGGTCAGGGTGCTCTCGATGGTGCCTCTGTAGAAGTTGCACATGATGGGGGCCGGGGCTCTGGCTCGTCTCAGTTTGCGGAGGAAGTAGAGACGCTGTTGTGCTTTCTTGGCCAGTGCTGCGGTGTTTTCAGTCCAGGAGAGATCCTCTGTGATGTGCACACCCAGGAACTTGGTGCTGCTCACCCTCTCCACAGTCACACCATTGACGGTCAGAGGGGCATGCTGAGTGCGCACTCTCCTGAAGTCAACAACAATCTCCTTCGTCTTCTCCACATTCAGAGAGAGATTGTTGTCACTGCACCACCCGGCCAGGCGGCTCAATTCGTTCCTGTAGTTTGTCTCATCTCTGTTGATAATGAGACCCACTACAGTCGTGCCATCCGCAAACTTGATAAGGAGGTTGGAGTTGTGTGCCGGTGTGCAGTCGTGGGTCAGCAGAGTGAGGAGGAGGGGGCTCAGCACACATCCTTTGGTGGCCCCAGTGTTCAGTGTGATGGTGCTGGAAGTGTTGCTGCCGACCCGTACTGCCTGAGGTCTTCCAGTCAGGAAGTCCAACAGCCAGTTGCACAGCGAAGTGTTGAGCCCCAGCTGGACCAGTTTGTGAATGAGCTGTTGAGGGATGATTGTGTTGAATGCTGAACTGAAGTCTATGAACAGCATTCTGACATATGAGCATTTTTGTCCAGGGTGTGAGTGCTGATTGGAGGGTAGTGGCGATGGCGTCATCGGTCGAGCGTTTGGACCGATATGCAAACTGGAAGGGGTCCAAGGAGGGGGGGAGGGCAGACTTGATGTGGTGCATGACTAGCCGTTCAAAGCACTTCATGAGAATAGGAGTAAGTGCAACTTGATGGTAGTCATTGAAGCAGGATGGAGATGACCTTCTTTGGTACTGGAATGATGGTGGTAGCTTTGAATCATGTGGGGACAACAGCCTGGCTTAGCAAGGTGTTGAAAATGTCTGTGAAGACATCATTGAGTTCCACTGCACAGTCTCTCAGTGCATGCCCAGGAATGTTGTCAGGACCCGGAGCTTTGCGTGCATTGATCCTGCTGAGGGATCTCCTCATGCTGTCCGGGGACAGCGTCATCACCTGGTCGCCTGGAGGAGGTGGAGTCTTCTGTGCAGTTGTGCTGTTTTGTGCCTCAAAGCGAGCTAAGAAGACGTTCAGCTCGTTCAGCAGGGTGATGGTGCTGTCACAGGTGCGTGGTGGGTGCTTGTAGTCCGTAATGGTCTGTATCTCCTGCCACAGGCTCCGACTGTCTCTGAAATGATGGGCTATCCTCCTGGAGTACTGAATCTTAGCCTCTCTGATGCCGCGGGAAATGTTGGCCCTAGCTGTCTTCAGGCCCACCTCATCTCCAGCTCTGAAGGCAGCGTGACGCGTCTTCAGGAGTCTGTAGACCTCTCCTGTTAGCCACGGCTTCTGGTTGGCCCGGACAGTGATGGTCTTTGTGACTGTTACATCATCAATACACTTGGTGATGTAGGCAGTGACAGTCTCTGAGTACTCTTGGAGGTCTGTGTATTTATTTTATGTGGCAGCCTGCTTAAACATATTACAGTCTGTGGTGTTAAAACAGTCTTGAAGAGCCTCTGACGACCCTTCCGGCCACACTTGTATTTGTTTGTGAACTGGTTTGGTGACTTTAACGAGCGGTCTGTATGCAGGCATTAGCATGACAGTGATGTGGTCTGAGGCACCGAGGTGGGGGAGGGGAAGGGCCTTGTAAGCTCCTCTCTGTGTGGTGTAAACAAAGTCCAGAGTGTTGTTTACCCGAGTTGGAAAGTCTATGTGTTGGTGTATTTTTGGGAACACACTCTTTAAATCTGCGTGGTTGAAATCCCCAGCCAAGAAGAGAAAAGCATCAGGGTAGGCTGTCTGCTGCTCACTGATGTGCTGGTACAGTTCATTTAGTGCCTCGCTCCTGTTGCTGTTGTTGGAGCTGGGAGGGATGTATACAGCAACGAGCAGTATGGCTGTATATTCCCTCGGTAGATAGAACGGCCGGCACTTAATAATCATAAACTCCACCAGGGGTGAGCAGTGTTTGCAGACCACAACAGCATCGCGGCACCACGCATCATTGATGTGAACACAAAGCCCTCCGCCGCGGGTCTTACCTCCCTCGACGCGAGTTCTGTCCGCTCGATAGCATGTCAGCTGATCTAGATGAATAGCGCAGTCCGGAACGCTTTTGTTGAGCCATGTTTCCGTGAACACAAAACACAACAGTCTCTTACAGTCCTCTGAGTTGAGCGTAGTAGTCGGATGTAGTCCAGTTTATTGTCCAAAGAGTGTACGTTAGCCAGTACGATGGTGGGGATAGCCGGCTTGTGTGGGTTAGCCGCTAGCCTAGCCCGGATACCTCCGCGCTTACCCCTCTTCTGCTTCCTCTCGCGCCGCTTGTGGCGCCTCCGCTGTGGGCGAGATGCAGTAGTGGGGGTCGGTGATGGTGTGGGCCTCCGGAGCAGACCGAGATCCCGCAGCTCTTCGGCGTGCGCAGAGTTTAAGTCTAAAAATGTGGTTCTGCCGACATCTAGCAGAAACTCACGACTGTATGCGCGCAGAGACAGATAGATGCGACAAATACGTACAATAACACTGCGACTCACAAGACAAAAAAAATGAAAACACCTTTCTGTCGGGAGAGAGAAGCCGCAGTGTGTGAACGCGCCGCCATCTTGGTTTCCATTATGGTGGAAAATAAGTATTTGGTCAATAACAAATTTTCTTCTCAATACTTTGTTATATACCCTTTTTTTGGCAATGACAGAGGTCAAACGTTTTTCACAAGGTTTTCACACACTGTTGCTGTTATTTTGGCCCATTCCTCCATGCAGATCTCCTCTAGAGCAGTAATGTTTTGGGGCTGTCGCTGTGCAACATGGATTTTCAACTCCCTCCAAAGAATTTCTATGGGGTTGAGATCTGGAGACATGCTAGGCCACTCCAGGACCTTGAAATACTTCTTAAGAAGCCACTCCTTCGTTGACCGGGCGGTGTGTTTGGAATCATTGTCATGCTGAAAGACCCAGCCACGTTTAATCTTCAATGCCCTTGCTGATGGAAGAAGGTTTTCACTCAAAATCTCACAATACATGGCCCCATTCATTCTTTTTCGTTTACAGGATCCTCGTCCTGGTCCCTTTGCAGAAAAATCCCCCCAAGCAGGATTTTCCACCCCCATTCTTCACAGTAGTTATGGTGTTCTTTGGATGCAACTCAGCATTCTTTCTCCTCCAAACACGACAAGTTGAGTTTTTTACCAAAAAGTTATATTTTGGTTTCATCTGACCATATTACATTCTCCCAATCCTCTTCTGGATCTTCCAAATGCTCTCTAGCAAACTTCAGACGGCCTGGACATGTACTGGCTTAAGCAGGGGGACACGTCTGCACTGCAGGATTTGAGTCCCTGGCGGGCAGTGTGTTACTGATGGTAGCCTTTTTTACTTTGGTCCCAGCTCTCTGCAGGTCATTCACTAGGTCCCCCCGTGTGGTTCTGGGATTTTTGCTCACAGTTCTTGTGATCATTTTGACCCCACGGGGTGAGATCTTGCGTGGAGCCCCAGATCGAGGGAGATTATCAGTGGTCTTGTATGTCTTCCATTTTCTAATAATTGCTCCCAAAGTTGATTTCTTCACACCAAGCTGCTTACCTATTGCAGATTCAGTCTTCCCAGCCTGTTGCAGGTCTACAATTTTGTTTCTGGTGTCCTTTGACAGCTCTTTGGTCTTGGCCATTGTGGAGTTTGGAGTGTGACTGTTTGAGTTTGTGGACAGGTGTCTTTTATACTGATATACTTTTTCAAACAGATGCCATTTATACAGGTAACTGGTGGAGGACAGAGGAGCCTCTTAAAGAAGTTGTTACAGGTCTGTGAGAGCCAGAAATCTTGCTTGTTTGTAGGTGACCAAATACTTATTTTACCGAGGAATTTACCAATTAATTCTTTAAAAATCCTACAATGTGATTTTCTGGATTTTTTTTCTCATTTTTTTCTCTCATAGTTGAGGTATACCTATTATTAAAATTACAGGCCTCTCTCATCTTTTTAAGTGGGAGAACTTGCACAATTGGTGGCTGACTAAATACTTTTTTGCCCCACTGTATATATGTTGTTTGTCTTAATAAATTGGGCAAATTAAAAATAATTTTTTTTAGCTACATCGCCCAACCCTAGTTTAGCCATATATTAGCTTGTTATTGAGAGTGTTGGATTATAGCTATCCCAAATCACTCTGTGTTATGTGTTCTAGTACTTCAGGATAAAATTAGCACTTAAGCAGACACCCTGACAGGCACACTCACATATCACTTTTCAGGTTCATTAAAATAATAGTACAACTGCTTTTGTTCTTCAT
The DNA here is from genome assembly GCA_018155175.1 of Sinocyclocheilus anophthalmus. Lineage (NCBI taxonomy): Eukaryota > Metazoa > Chordata > Actinopteri > Cypriniformes > Cyprinidae > Sinocyclocheilus > Sinocyclocheilus anophthalmus. The sequence goes on along the minus strand of JADLZN010002643.1, from coordinate 300,327 downwards.
AATAGCTGTACAGCATTATTTCTGCCACCACACCTGCCCTACAAGCATAAAGCAATAAACATAAAGCAATATTTTGTGGTGGAGGATAGATTCCATTATGACAGCTTGTGCGTTTTCCTTTTTTTTTTCAATGAACGGCAAAAAAGGGAATTCGCCAAGTACAATAAATAAAAATTAATGCTTGAAAAGAATTGTAACTGTCAATCTTCCTCTGCTTTTTGCAGGAGCTGCTGTCTCTTGCCAAGAGAAAGCGTGTGGATTCTGATGAACAGGAAGAGCCTGTTAGTAAACCTGCCGCCTCCACAGACTCTGAGACATCAGACAGTGATGATGAGGTATAAAGCCTTTCTGTTATAACATTTTGCTGCTGATTTTTTTTGGGTTTTCTTAGTGCAATTAGACATTTTGGATATTCAATACATTTGCTTGAACTAGGGATGTCAATTTTCGATAATTTTCATGTCGTTTAAATTAACGATCAATTAATCAATTAATCGTTAACTTTAATGCAGCAAAATGCGTCTATTGCAGCAGCATGCAGTCACATGACAGGATGTGCAAAAGCCACTAAAAAAAAAAATGCTTTCTCACCCGAATTAAAGGGGTTTTAGTCTGAATAAAATGCTAGTAGCAGGATTGTAAAATTAATAGATGTGATTATGATCATTTGATAAAATGAAGAGAGCGAGCCGAGCCGTACGTTTGAGATCATTTTACTTTGTTTCCTATCCCGACACAGAGACCGCTGAACACGCCTCTTTAAATGGTTTCGTGGTGCTCGTTATTGTATTTTAAAACACTATTGCAATGTTTTCAACTGACATTATGGCATTTAAAATAAAATTATCCCAAATGTAATTGTGGCGCGTGTGGCTGTGCTGCGCAGTCAGTGAACCGCTTCCATCGTCGCTGCTGCAGCAAAACACACTGTTGCTAACATGAAACATTTTTATGTGAGTATTATGACCAGTACTTAATTTGATCCTGCTGGATCCTGTTCCGGAAAATGTCAGATTTAAAATTTTTGTGTTCCGGTAGGCCTATTTGTTTTTATAAATCCAGCATTTACAGTGCATTAGATCGTGACAGTGCATGTGCGTGCATACGAGACGGAGCGAGCGCGGGTTTGGCTAGATGTGTTTGGAGCTTATTGCTCACGTCTCATTCGGTACAAATCCAAATGTTTCCATATTCGCAATGTATTTGAATGTAAACTATTTATTTATACTGTAAACTAGCCTTGTACTTTACACGCATTGCACCATATAAACGAAAAGATCATCCTCTCACATGATCAAAATCCTTGGCATAACCAGAGTGGACCGTTATATTACGGTCTATTTAACTGTACCAGTTGTACCTTTTATTTTGGTTGACTGGTATTTTATTTTGATAATCAACAACTTCGATGTAATTTTGCCTTGCTAGCTTGTGGGGTGTGTGTGCGTGAGGTGCCGGTGCGATCGAACAGCTGAAACATGAAAAACTCAATTTTTGGAGTAAGATATAATACAAAGCTACGAGAATACTTTTTGTGCGCAAAAGAAAAAAAATAACGACTTATTCAACAATTCGTCTCCTCGGTGTCACATACCTGTTTTCGTTCATGTCATACTCTCCAAATGTGCTAGGGTGACGGAGAAGACTAATTGTTGAATAAAGTCGTTGTTTTTTTTTTTGCGCAAAAAAGTATTCTCGTAGCTTTGTAAAATCACGGTTGAACCCCTGATGTCACATGGATTATTTTACTGATCTCCTTGCTACGTTTCTGGACCTGTTAATCTTCAGGACCATGGTGTCTATGGGAGGGTCAGAGAGCTCTCAGATTCCATAAAAAAATATCTTAATTTGTGTTCCGAAGAAGTCTTACAGGTTTGGGACATAATAAATAATGTAGAGTAAATAATGACAGGATTTTCTTTTTTGGGTGAACTATCCATTTATGTCCCCACGCATCTTGTATTTGCATTGACATCATCAAATTGCGATCGGTTCGTGAGATTGGCCAAGTGTAGTGAGTACCGATCGAGTCATATAATGGGATTATCGGCCGATCGATCGGAGCATCCCTATAAATTACCATCGCTTTTTTGCTGCATTATTTACTCCAAGTAAACTAGCTGATCCAGTGGTTTCCCTAAGGACTAATGGTATTTCAGGATGCCTGCTAAATCATTTAATCAGCACCTTACCATCGCTGCATATGAATTGCGTACTGTCTGAGTAGGTACTACATTTGAATATGAACAAACTTTGCAGTCATTAAAAAAGTATGTATGTTCTATCAATATTGGTAGTATGAATGAAATTCAGATGTACTAAATCTGCAATGTTGTTATTGTCATGTGACCTACCAGCATCAGTTGCATCACTTCACTGGCATTCATAAATCCTCTCCCGTGGCCTCATGGGATAGTGCTTGTGTCCATTGAATGCACACTTCAGAATCACGCCCGGAAATAGTTAGTCATCTGGGTACTTTTTGCATGCTGTGAATTCAGACATACTGCTCTTTTAAATGTGCTGTTTTTTTGCATACTGTATGGTATGGAAAAGTGTTGCCATTGAGATATATTGAGGTGCTTTGTAGGCTAAACTTTTTCGACAACCTGAGGCTTGCTACTTTATTTTTCTCACTGAAGATTATTTCATGTATAAGTCGGTATTATGAGAAAGCATCTCCACATTTCAGGATGTTGTGGTCATTTAAATAGTAGCTCCTTAAACTAATAAAGCATATAAATGTGCAGTTGTCATTTTAGGTCTTGATCATTTCAGTGGCAATCAGTGTCTGACTGGGGGAGTTAAGTGTGTGCTGTTGCTTATTTGAAATGCTTTTATTATGAGTCTGAAAGAAATCCTTAGTGTCCACGTGAAAAGGTGTTTGTAAATGAAATGTGTTACCGTGGTGTTCTATTGATCTGTTAGTGGACTGTCGGAGGCACTAAAACCAAAAAGAAAGGGAAGCCTAGCAAAGGGCCCGAAAAGAAGAACACAGTCAAGAAAAGAAAGGGCAAGGCGGCTTCATCCGGCAGCTCAAATGGAAACAGTTCAGCAGAGAGCTCAGCTCCAGAGGAGGGTAAGGCAGAGATTTGGATTCTGTGATGCTTTGTTTTCCAGTACAACACTAACTGGAACAGTAAAGTTGATTCTCCCTGCTTTACGCTTTTGAAGGTGAGGTGTCAGACTCTGACAGTAACAGCTCATCCTCCAGCTCTGATTCTGACTCATCATCAGAGGATGAGGTTTTCCGGGACGGTTATGGAGACGATCTAATGGGGGATGAGGAGGACAGGGCCCGATTGGAGCAGATGACGGAAAAAGAAAGAGAACAGGAGCTGTTTAACCGTATAGAGAAGAGAGAAGTCCTCAAGAGGAGGTGAGAAGAATTTCAAAGCTCATATCTTGAGCAACCAAGGTCTGAATTTATAGGTCTTAACATACTTGCATACAAGAAAAGGCGGAACTGAGAAATTAGCCTAAATTACATGTTTTTTAGGAAAGGGTTATCTCAACTTGTAATTAATTATCGTAATATTCACAATGTTGTATTCTGTATTATTTTATTATTATTTTTTATATACCATTAGTATTTTTTTATATTTTGAATTAGCCTTTATTTTTAAATGTCGATTTAAATTTTAGCTTAGGTTTTAGTAATTGTTATGTGTGTTGTTTTTTTTATAAAGCTGAAAATGATTTTTTTTTTAGTTTTATTTTTACTTTACAATATCAACACTGGTTGTATTGTGCAGAAATAATTCAAATCTAGCTATGAATGATGGCAGAATTTAAATAATTTGTAAAGAAACTGTGCTTATCAATTAATAGCCTATGCATTTCTCCCCAAAAGGTTTGAAATCAAGCAAAAACTGAAAACGGCAAAGAAGAAGGAAAAGGAAGAAAAGAAGAAGAAACAGGAGGAGGAGCAAGAGAAGAGAAAACAGTCTCAGGTCCCTGACACTCAGGTGGTAAGTAAACTGTGTAGGCAATTAGTCTTTCCTAAAATATAAATGCAAATATGGTGTGGCATTCGTGTTTTCTCTGTCTGTTCGTGCAGGTGATGTCCCATAACAAAGAGAGACGGATCAAGAGAGATGAGAAGCTGGACAAGAAGTCACAGGCCATGGAAGAGCTGAAAGCAGAAAGAGAGAAGAGGAAAAACAGAACCGGTAGGATTAATTACTTAAAATGTATCACTGTTCTTTAAAAAAATAGACAGAGTTGCTAGTATCTGATCTGTAACCCCTGACCTTTCAGCTGAGCTCCTTGCCAAAAGGCAGCCACTGAAGACAAGTGAGGTCTACTCGGATGATGAAGAGGAGGAGGATGATGATGATGACAAGTCTTCAGTAAAGAGTGACCGCAGCTCAAGGTCATCATCTTTTGATGACGAGGAGGAGTAAGTATTAGACGATACATTAACCTTCTTAGTATTAAGCAACAAACTGGACAGCTAAAATGATTGTGCATTATCAGTTTAAAAATGGAACAAAATAATTAAATGGTAATTAAAAATGAGCTTATAAAGATATACACTACCATTCAGAACTTCCATTAAAAAAAACTACCATTTAAAACTGTAATGTTTTAAAACTAGTGCTGTCAAATCGTGATTAATCGCATCCAAAATAAAATTAGTTTACATAATATATGTGTGTGTACTACTGTGTATATTTATTAAGTATNATTTTATTTTATTTTAGTTTTTACTTTACAATATCACACTGGTTTGATTGTGCAGAATATTCAAATCTGCTATGAATGAATGGCAGAATTATAAATAATTTGTAAGAAACTGTGCTTATCATTAATACCTGCATTTCCTCCCAAAAGGGTTTGACACAACAAAAACTGAAACGGCAAGAGGACTGTGACAGGGCAGGTGGGCAGGAAAGAGGAAGTAAAAGAGGAACAAGATGAGGCGACCATAATGTAAGATAAAGACAGAAGTCTCCAAAAGGTCCCTGACACTCAGGTTGGTGAGCGAAATACACTGGAATGTAGGCACAAGACAACTGTGCTTTCTAAGCGATAAAGACAAGCAACTAAATGTAGAGGGCATTCGGGATTAGTGAATACTCTCATTAACTTGTATCGTAAGCAGCATGGATGTCACACGATAAACAACGACATAAGCGACACGGACTGTCTGCAAAGAAAATGAGAAGCTGAGGTACAAGAATCACAAATATAACACATGGAGACGAAACAAAAGAGAGAAGAGAAAACCAGAACCGGAGATTAATTAACTCTAACACCGTGATAAAAGGCACATATATAAAGGCAAATTACTAGAAAGGGGAATAGAACAGAGATGAGTGCTAATACAGAACTGCTTTTAGAGCGCCGCCGCACATATCAAGCGGACGCCTTGCAAAAGGAAGCCACTGAAGACATGAAGGTCGATGCGGAGATGAAGAGGAGGAGTGATATGAACAAGTCGTACACAATGAGAAAATGAAGAATGACCGTAAAACAGTAAGTGCAAATCAATCAGAATGTTAAAAAATAGTAACAGACATCTTCAGAATGTGGAAAAACGACGTGTGCGTGTAACCTCTATAATGAGCGAACCGGACAGCTAATGGAAGTGATCACAAAGTTATCAAGAGAAAACTGGAACAAATAAGGAAATGGAATGTAAAAATGCTGCTTATAAAGGAATACCTACCATTCGAACTTCCATAAAAAAACTCCATTTAAAACGTGTACTGTTTGTAAAACTAGTGCATGCAAATAGCAAAAAAATCGTGCCTGAATCCGCATCCAAAATAAACGTAGTTACATACTATATGTTGTGTACTAGAGTATATTATTACGTATATAGAAATGACACAACAGGCTGTTATATTTAAGAAAAATGATTAGTTTTAGAATTAAAAATAATATATGATAGAGAATAGAATTGAGGATTATAGAAATATAAAATTTATATACTTGTAGTAAGAAGATACTTATTGTAAAAGCATTAATACCTATAATTAATGTCATTCCGGTTTATTTCTAAGCATCAGGTTTAAAGAACGGGAGAGTCGGCAGCCTGAAGAATTCGAGGTCCACGCTGATCAAAAACTGAACTTTGAACCTATTTCAAGAGTTTAATGAAACGTTAAATCCTAGCGCGGAGGAGAGAAAGAAAAGGGGGGGGGGGGGGGGGGGGAGAAAAAGAAAAAGAAAGATACCAGCGAGAAGGTGGAATGATCAGGGTATAGTACCAAAGTGAAAGGGTAAGATTTGTGTCTCCCTGGCCACGGGGTGACAGAACAGAAAATGATTATGATGAAATTGTCATCGGAAAAATAAAAAAATACAGTGAAAGAGAGGTAATTATTATTAGTAAGCTACGAGCTAAGGTAGCAAGCAAGTATCTTTTTGGCAATAGAATTGACACGAAATTATATCACACCAGACAATTGATTATTTATAAATGAAACATGAAATTATTGGCTATTCGAGGAATCACCAAACAGTTAACGCTCAACACACAAACTACAGTTAATCAGAGGAAGAAAGTCATGTTAACAGGAATATCTGAGGTGTCATATTTTAAGACGACTCGGGTCTTAATCACGAGGGATGGCTAATCACCTTAAGAATCGACAAAAAGAGCAAAACGAAAATACGTAGGAAATTCACCAGTGTCAGAAAGATCAAATAGAAATGATTTTTTTCACCAAAAAAAATGGAAAAAATCGTCGAGGGCTTTCAGCGCGACATCACGTAGAATATAAAAGATCAAGCCGTTATGGGAACATCCTGTGGGACCCCATGTCCAACCTTTCCTGGTCCTATTGGGCTGGGGTGCACCGCGAACAGAAGTCAAAGTGAGCTGGCCAAAAAAATAGGATGAACAGGCAAGACAAAACCCGATGTCAAATACTGAGGTGACGAAGCTCACAGCGGGCAGTAGTAAATGAAAGGTCGTGCACATCTACCAAAATAAATAACCGCTGGTCATAAATCATTCTAGCAGGGGTTCCCTGTGTGGAAAAAATTCACTGTGGCAACAATCTGCAAGATCTGCGTGGGACCGATAGAGCCGCCGGATCAGCACGACTACTGCGTCGCCTGCCTGGACCTGGCCCACGCCGAGGCGGCGCTGGAAGAGTCCAACTGCGGGCATTGTGCGGACCTTCCGGCCCGCGTGCTCCGAACCCGCCGCGATGTGGCTCGCGGCCTATTCAGGATGAGGCCCACTGCCGCCAGCGTGCAGCTGGTGGGCCCTCCCGGTGACGGGAGAGTCGTCTTGTCGCTCCACCAACCCCAACGTTCACCCCGTTCCCCGGTCTCACTCCCCGAGGACTGCTTCCGCCCTCCTTCCAACGTCGTGGAGTTTGTATCCTTTAGCCAGGAGGGGGGGGATGACTCGATGTCCATCTCGGCCTCAGAGAGGGAGGATTGGGCGGGATCGGTGTCCGATCAGCCGGACAGCATGGGGCCCTCAGACCTCCAGGAGGAGCTTGTGAGGGTTCCGTCGAAGTCTGTCCAGGAGTTGGAGCTTACCTGGGGTCCTCCAGAGGAGCCTGTCAGGAGTAAGCTTGACTCCTGGTATTTCCGGTCCACCCGGAAAGCTGACTCGAGGACATCGGTCCCCTTTTTCCCCGACGTACACAAGGAGCTGGTAAAAACATGGTCTGCGCCCCAATCTGCGCACGTTCACTCTGCCACACAGGCGGCGCGCGCCCTCGGCCCATTTTTTCCCGTGGATGGGGCGGAGAGCCCACTGTACGTGCGCTCTCCCTCCGTCGATGAGACCGTCGCTGCGGCACCTTTGTCCTGCAACGACCACGACCCTTGGCGCAGAACATCAGCCTCCCCAAAGCCGTGTGCAGAACCACCGACCCGACACTTGCCAATAAAGCGTATGCGTCTGATGGCGAGGCGGCTTCCGCGCTGCACGCCATGGCAGTGCTGCATGTTTTTCAGGCGAAGCTCCTGCAGGCAGCGGTGGGCGGAGCCCTCACGGCAGAGGCCGTTTAGGATCTGCGCGCGGCGACGGACTTCGTGCTGATGGCGACGAAGCGAGCGGCCCAGGCCGTGCGTAAGGTCATGGGTTTTATGGTCGTCCTTCAGAGGCATCTTTGGTTGAACCTAGCTGACCTCAAGGATTATGACCGTAAAGTGCTGCTGAATGCTCCTGTAACTCCCTCCGGCCTTTTTGGTAGCGCAGTGGAGTCCATTACTGAGCACTTTGCGGAGGCTCAAAAGGGCGCCAAAGCCATGAGTCACGTGATGACGAGGCGCGCTTTCCAGCAGCAGACGACGAGATCCAGATCCTCGTCGGCACCTGGCTCTTACCAGCGGAGAGATAACCCCAGGCCAACATCCGCAGCGGTTACGGCTAACGTTACTGCTCCTCGCCAGGAGACGGATTTCCGCAGGAAGGCGTGGGGTACCGGGAGGAAACGCCACGGCCAGCGGAAGAGCCCGCGACGTGACTCTCGCCTGCCGCCGGCTGCTAAGCCGTCATCCTGATGGTCTGAAGAGAGGAGGAGAATGCGTGAGCGGCCCGGCTCCCAAGCGCCACAAGTTCATGTTTTAAAATGTTTGTGTGTTGGACGTTCATTCAATAAAAATGCATACGTTCTCACAAAAGAGCCAACCTTTCCGTCTCACGTCGAATCTGCGGTTCCAGCTCGCAACCCCGCTCAGACAGTAGTCCAGGCCGCCGCCGCCGAAATAAACAACAACACTGCGCCGCCGGCGCATACCAAGCGCGACCCAAGCCCGCAAAAGCCGCGTACTTGTCATTCCTGAGGCGGTCCGAATGGGAACCGTAGATTATATCCGTATCCGCGCGTGGTACTCGGTGTGATAAAGCGGGGATACCCTACAATCAGACGCAGACCACCCTGTTTCATTGGCGTGGTGCATCCTCTAACATTACCCCGAACGCCCTGGTTTCGGAGACAAGATGTATGCAGGCTTTTGCTCGAAAAAAAGAGGGATAGAATGAGACCCTGCGAGCGAGCTGGAGAGTGGGTTTTACAGCCGCTATTTCGTGGTACCCAAAAGAGACGGGGGACTCCGCCCGATTTAGATCTCAGGCCCATCAACAGAGCGCTTTGCAAGCATCCATTCAGGATGATAACGCTGAAACAAATCCTGGCACAAATTCGCCCCGGGGACTGGTTTGCGTCCGTGGAATATACAATCCCAGAAGACACGCGTACTTTCACATTCAGATAGCACCTCATCACAGACGCTTTCTGAGGTTTGCTTTTGAGGGCACAGCGTACCAATACTCTGTTCACCCGTTCGGGCTGGCTTTGGCCCCACGCACTTTCTCATAGTGCATGGATGCAGCACTTTCCCCTCTCAGAGCCAGTGGGATGCGCGTTCTCAACTATCTGGATGATTGGCTGATATTAGCTTATTCACGAGGCACGCTAGTCAGCCATCTATGCATGCTGCTTCGTCACTTGGAGTCCCTAGGGCTGTGTGTCAACATGCAGAAGAGCATTCTCGGCCCGAGTCGGTCTATAACATATCTGGGAGCGTGCTTCGACTCGGTGGAGATGAGAGCACGCCTCTCTCGGGAGGCTCGGCGGCACACATTATTGTGTCTTCCCTGCGGCCATTCAGACTGTTCAGCTCTGTTCACTAGACCCTGAAGGAATTCAGAGGCTGCTGGGGCTCATGCGTCGGCTGCGGCGTGCACTATGATCACCTGGGCTTACTACAACATGCGCCCCCTGCAATAGGTTGAAATCTCGAGTCCCTTGAGACGGCGTGGACTTATCGAGCCGTTTTCGACCACGATCGGCTGCTACCGTCCCGCGGCTGCATCAAAGCTCTCATGCGCCGTGCACAACCCAGTCTCTTCAGCCCGGGGGGTTCCACCTGGCTTGAGTGCCTTCCACGCAATTGTGGACTCGAACGACTGGACGATCCCACTCCGGCTGGGGAGCAGTGTTACGTACGGGGCATGCCGGCTTCGGTCATGTCCGGTATCAAGCACCCCCCACGAGCCGAGTTGCACATAAAACCCAGCTTGGAGCTGGAAGCATGTTCTTAGCTCTAAAGTCTTTTAAATCGGCCGCACTGTGAAAACAGCGACAGGTACTGTATTCGCACCGACACATGTCTAATGTTTCTCGTACATAAATCCACCAAGGAGGCGTCGTTCCAGGACTTGGTACAAGCAAGGAGGCGTCTCCTGCTATGGGTGGACCGTCACTTTCTCTCCATCAAAGCAGCGCACATACCCGGTCTCCTGAATCGTGGGGCGGACATGCTTTCGAGGAAGGGGATTCCTCAAGGAGAGTGGAGGTTGAACCCCGAGTCGGTTCGGATGATTTGGACCCGCTACGGGAGAGCGGAGGTGGATCTGTTCGCCACGAGCGAGAATGCGCACTGCCCGCTGTTCTTCTCCCTGTCTCACTCCCCGCTGGAGGGGGACGCTCGGACTCGCACCTGGAGCCAGCACCAGGGCTGATCCCGGTTCCTCCAATCAAGATATGGCCACTGGTGTTATGCAAGATCAGGGAGGAGGGGGCGTCGGTGATACTCATCGCCCCGAACTGGCCGAACCAGCCGTGGTTCCCGGACCTGACAGAGCTGCTGGTAGCGCCGGCCTGGCCGATCCCTATCAGGAAGGATCTGCTGTCTCAAGCGAGCGGCTCGGTGTGGCACCCGAACCCGGAGTTATGGAGCCTTCATGTGTGGCTGCTTCGGGGATATCAGAGGAGCTGAATGCTCTGCATTCCCGTGTGCTCGACACGCTCTCGGAGGCATGGGCGCCCTCCACGAGGCATTTGTATGCTCTGAAATGGGGAGTGTTTGTGAAATGGTGCCATAATGTTCAACACTATCGCCACGCATGCTGAGCTTGCCGTGTCGGATGTGCTGCGTTGTTCTATAAAAAAAAGAAGAAAAAAAAAAAAAAAGGAAGAAAAGACAGTACAGACTGGATAGTGGAGTCACTGCAACATCAACACTGAAAGTCTATGTGGCCGCTATTGCCTCATTTCGTTCCCCGCTGGGCGGGCAATCTATCGGTAGGCACGCGCTGGTGGTGAGTTTTCTTAAGGGAGCGAGGAGATTGCATCCCCCACGTCCGCCTTCAGTCCCGCCCTGGGACCTAGAGGTGGTGTTAAGAGCTCTTTCACAGCCACCATTCGAGCCTTTAGCATCCGTTGATATGAAGGAGCTAGCCCTCAAAACTGCACTTCTTCTTGCCGCTCGTCTTCGGCTAAGCGCATAGGAGATTTACATGCGTTTTCTGTGGAACAGTACTGTATTCGATCGGACCCGGCTACTGCAGCGTCACTCTCCGGCCGAGGCCTGGCTACGTGCCTAAATCACTATCTACCCCCTATAGAGCGCAGACTGTTTCGCTGTCTGCCATGTCTTCTGAGTCATCGACCTCGCGTGATACGGACGCTCAGACTTCTGTGTGCCCCGTCAGAGGATTTACATTGACCGTTCGGCCAACTATCGGCAATCTGACCAGCTTTTCGTGTACTACGGTGGTTGTGCGAAGGGTCGGGCCTTGTCAAAACAGAGACTTTCCCACTGGACTGTGGACGCTATCATGGCTGAAGCTTATGCCGAAGCAAGGGGTCATCCCTGGACAATGCCCCGGTCACATTATGGCCCCCATCAACAAGAGCATTCCCTTTTCCTGGGCTGGTGGTACCGAATACAAAAGGTATTCTATTCAAGATAAATATGCTTTGCCGCCGGCTGGTCATCATCTCAGAATACCTTAGCCAGGTTTTACAAGCACAGACACGTTACAGACAAAACCTTAGCCTCCCGAGTGCTGATCGTGAGTCGACTGCTGTAGCATATCACGGTTTTATGCTACCTCTATTCTGTGGTTGCGCGCGAGTTATCATGATTATGTGTTTTATGCTGTTACACCGCTGATCTCTGTGCAGCCCCTGACATAATTTGTTTGGACATTCATGCCTGGCAAATTCGCAGCGCAGCCTCCGTTATTAATGAGCCAGATATTAAACAAAGTTTACAAACTAATGCCTTGGCTTAGACGCTCACCACATGGCAATAAATAAAAAATCCACCACAACCTTACACAGTCGAATGCTGCGCGCGCCGCATACAACACGTCTCTCCTTTCTGTTTGGAATTGTGTGTGTTCTATCTTCGCTGAGTGTGTAACTTGTACAGGCTGGTCGTAGCCTCTCTCACGGCGGGATTGCATATCGTTCCCATAACGGAGAAATATCTCCGTGAAAGCTCGTTACAAAGCCTCTAGGGGAACGCTTCCGGTTACTGTCGTAACCAAAAGGTCCAGATTTATCCCTGAGAGCGTGAACGAGACCTCACGGTGGTCCGCCGTGTTCGCTACTCATCTCAGCTAGAGCTGCGGTCGTATCCGAATTCTGACGTAAATTCTGTCAGCCGTGCACCGCATTTTATCTCTGCCCGCTTTGAGCTCGTCAGTATTTTTGCGCATGCGGTTTGCTCACCTACTTCGCGTCAATTTCTACGTCGTCTGCCAGTCCTTTGACTGGCGGGAGCACAGGACTTCAGGAAAGGACTTTGGAAGTGGAAGAAGTTCCCATAACAGGGCGGGGGGGAAAATATCTCCGTGATGTCCTCGTTCCCGGGCCTCAGGGAACCTAGGTTCCACAGTACCCGGAGCGTTTACCTTGCGTTCTGCTGGTTTACTAGCTGAGTGACTCCGGGTTAGCGCGGGCCTTCACCTCCACCTACACTACCACCGGGCAACAAACGCTTACGCTGGAGGTCTTTGAGGGAAACCCCGTCACTGACGGGTCGGTGACGTAAGGATGACGTCCTTTGGGAAACCCCTCGTTAGTTTGTGATGACGCAGAGGCGCAAGCAATCTGCTGAGAGTCTTCGTGTGCAAGACTTTCAAGTTTGTTGACGATTTAAACGAAGTATCACTGAAGTGTTGAGTTTAGATAGCTGGTCACTTTTGATGGTAAGCGCGTGAGCACACATGGAGTGCTCTAACACAGCGACAGGCGAGACCAGGAGAAGTTGCAATACCATCTCCTAACCAAAAACCCATCATGGTTCTGTTCTGTCATTCGGGGTTTTGCCTCCTGTGGCATAATTCCGTCCCCTACGCTGGGCTCATCCGACTCTCCGTGCGGGGCGGAGTGTGGATACATTACCCGAGACTCCATTTAACTAAATGATCCCCTATACTAAATATTTGATACGTCCTCATAAGTGCTCTCTTACAATGCCAAATATTGGTACATACTATTAAAGTCATACTCATTTCAACCTTCTGCAATGTCTGGTTTCATCGCTCGACGATAACTTCACTATTACAACACGTTTAACCTATCCTTCACTCATCCATAAAAAGGGGTAGTAAACACTGTTAGTTTGCACCGATTAATGACACACGTCAACATATAATACACCCAATAACCACCTACTATTATTGTGATTCTATGCTTCGATCATTTTAAACACACTTCAATGTATCTAGACCAAGATTGTCAAACGAATCTTGTCTCTTTCCTTGAATGCTCAGGTCGGAAAAGTTGTCACCTTCGGCACTCTCATCGTACAGCTCTGGGCTAATCTGCTGGAAAAACACACCATCCTCTGCGGACAGGGACTATAAAATTGTCTCGTTGTGGTGATCGGGTTAGCAATTTATCGTTCCACTGGTCATGAGGGATTTCTATCTGCACCTTGCAACCCTGCTAAAACATTTTAAGCTACCCACGACTATAAATACTGTCCATCATTTAGCTTACTTGAGATAGCCAAACATCCATAAATGCTCTCACCTTAACTTGATCCTGGTCAGAGTTTACGACATGCGATGGCTGTGTGGGACGACCTTCAAAAACGCCTCCATGGACTGGTGCGGGTTTTGATGTGTGGGTCTCCATCAATGTGGTTGGTCTGCTGTGATACAGATCCTACACATCCAACTACTTTATCTACAATAGTGCTGTATGTGTGGTATATCTGATATAAACATAATAAATATACACAGTACACACATATATATTATATAAACAAAAACTTTGATTTTGGATGCGATTAATCACAATTAATCGTTTGACAGCACTATTTAAAACCGTAATATTGTGAAATATTATTATAATTTCAAATGCAATTTATTCCTGTGATAGCAAAGCTAAAGGCTATTTCAGGTTATTATTATAAATGTTAAAAACTGTTTTTTTTTGGAAACGTATAAAGAATATAGTGTCATACACCATCGTACTTCTCTCCAACTATGCACCTGTATTTTAGGAAAGAAGAGGCTCCGCCCAAGTCCCAGCCAGTATCATTACCAGATGAGCTGAATCGGATCCGGCTGTCCCGGCACAAGTTAGAGCGCTGGTGTCACATGCCATTCTTTGCTAAAACTGTCACTGGTTGTTTTGTTCGAATTGGCATTGGAAACAGCAGCAGCAAGCCTGTTTATCGGGTCAGTGAAAAATTTCTCATCCTTTTCATGTTATAAACATCTTTCAGCTTTTATGACACCACAAACAATTGCAACCTGAAAGCACACATTTTAAGATTCAATGCAGTTTCTGAAATGAACTCCTGCAGGTGGCTGAAATCATTGATGTGGTGGAGACGGCTAAAATTTATCAGTTGGGGTCCACACGGACAAATAAAGGCCTTCAGCTCCGGTACGTTTGCACAAGAAAACTGATTATATATGCATTAATCTCTTAGTCTTCCACCACTTATGTAATGTGCCATGTTTGCAGACATGGAAATGACACGCGAGTCTTCAGACTTGAGTTTGTGTCCAATCAGGAGTTCACTGAAAGCGAATTCATGAAATGGAAAGAGGCGGTAAGTTTCATGTAGTTGCATTTCAGGTTAATCGTAGAACTGCAGTCATCCTATGGCATTATGGGATTGCATGACCAGTAGTAACCTTGTTGCTGCCCCATAGATGATATCAGCTGGAATGCAGTTTCCTACTCTGGATGAGATCGGCAAAAAAGAGCAGTCCATCAAGGAGGCGGTCAACTACAAATTCAATGACAAAGACATTGAGGATGTACGTCCCAGTGCCGTCATTTCGTATTGTCTTTAATATAGGATGTTTTAATGGTTGTCAGTTTTATCAGTGTATAACAATGTGGATATTTTTTTTATTAATACAGATTGTCAAAGAAAAAGACAGATTCCGAAAGGCTCCACCAAACTACGCCATGAAGAAAACGCAGCTTTTTAAAGAGAAGGTTATACTGTTTGTGATATAACATAACACAAGTAGATATGCCCTTGTTTGGTGTGTTTGTTTATGTGCATATTTGTGATCTCATGCTAATCATGCATAACTTGTGTGTGCAGGCCATGGCTGAGGAGAGTGGTGATGGAGAGAAGGTAAAAGTACTGCAAGATCAGTTGAATGAGCTGGAGGAGAGGGCAGAAGCACTTGACCGACAGAGAACCAAAAATATCTCTGCCATCAGGTCAGAAACACACATACAGTACTACTGCTATTGATCACTACACAACAACTCAATAGTTTTAAATGACTTTTTTTAAATACATTTTAAAATGTATTTGTTTTCTGTGATTCAAAGCTGAATTTCTAGCAGTCATTACTGCAGTCTTCAGTGTCACATGATCCTTCAGAAATCATTCTAATATGCTGATTTGGTGCTCAATAAACATTTATTATTATTATCAATGTTGAAATCAATTAATATGAAAAGAATATTATTTTTGGAATATAAATCTTTTGTAACATTAAAATTGTTTTTGGTGTTGCTGTTTTTATCAATTTGGTGTGGCCTTTCTGAATAAAAGTTATAATTTCTATTTAAAAAATATTTATATCTTACAGACCCCAAACCTCTAACCTGTTTTCTTCATTATCGTTTTTTTTCTTTCTTTCCTTTCCAGCTATATCAACCAGAGGAATAGGAGTTGGAACATTGTGGAGTCTGAGAAGGCATTGGTGGCAAGTGTTCCTGTCAGGATTTATTTTTTGAGCTGTTACTCTACTAAGGAACATTCTGGAATCTGAAATGTCTTGGTTGTTTTTCAGGCAGAGGGTCAGAACTCGAAGAACCAGCAGATGGATCCGTTCACCAGGCGGCAGTGTAAACCAACTATGGTGTCCAATGTGAGGCATCTTTTTGTCAGCTCTGCTGTTTTCCATCGCTTTTAAGCTCATCCTTTTCTGGTCATTTTAAAAACTGATTTCTCTCTCTTTCTCTCTCTTCCTCAGGCGAGAGATCCCTCAGTCCATGCCGCGATTTTGGCTCATCTCAACCAGAAGTACGGTTCCGGCTCAGGCCAAGACAACAGCCAGCAGGCTAATAAACAGGTAACACGCACAAACACACCCACAGCAACATGAGCCTGTTCTGACCCAGAATTCACTTGCTTAATTTGTTTATTATGCAGGGCCAGCCTAGCCAGAAAGACAAAGACGTTACCAAGCCAAACAGTGATCTCTCAGAGGACCTTTTTAAAGTTCATGACTTTGATGTTAAAATTGACCTGCAGGTTCCTAATGCTGGTGAGTTTGTCTCAGATCTAATAGCCATATTCGATTTTAGCACAATTAAGCAGTGCAGTGCAATGCATTTTTTCAAAAGAAATGAATGTTTGTTCAGCAAGGATGCATTAAATTGATCAAAAGTGACAGTAAAGCCATTTATAATGTTACAAAAGATTTCTGCTTTAAAAAATTATGTTCTTTTGAACTTTCTCTTTATAAAAGAAACCCGAAAAAAGATCTGTTTCCAGATAAATGTTAAGTTTGTTTATTGAGCATCAAATCAACATATTAGAATGATTTCTGAAGGATCATGTGACACTAAAGACTGGAGTAATGATGCTGAAAATTGTTTGAAAAATGTTTTATAATATATTATAATAGAAGAGTTATTTGAAATAGTAGTAATATAGTAAACTATTACTGTTTTTAAAAGATTTGTTTCAAAAACATCAAACCCCTAACTTTTGAACAGTTGTGTAGATGATTCTGATCCTATGATCTGATGTCTTCAATTTTAAAATTTATTTCAATCATCCACAGAAGCAAAGTCTTTGGCGGTGAGTTCGAATGCATTACCTGTTAAAGATGGGGCACCACGCCGATCTCTCAACCTGGAGGACTACAAGAAGAGACGAGGACTCATCTGACTTACGTTTTTTTTATCCTCTCCTGCATGATTGGACACCTGTGCCGGGGGTCTACAGCTGCGGCCACCTCTGTGTGTGTGTGTGTGTGTGTGTGTGTATGGGAAAGTGTGTGTGAGTGTGTTTGGGAAAGTGTGTGTGTGTGTTTGGGAAAGTGTATGTGTGTGTGTGAGAGAGAGAGAGAGAGTGTATGATAAAGAGAAGGAATAAGTGCATACCTTTAAGACTGAGCGTGTCTGAGACTGTGTGAGTGTGTTTCACCTGTTTGTAAGTGGAAATATTGATAAATAATGATAACTTTCAGGTCTTTTCCTGCAAAGGGTCACTTTTTGAGAGATGAAAAGTCCTCGGCGTTATTTACGGCGTGTGCAGACGTGAGAACAGAAATGCATTACCTCTGATTCTCCTTTTCGTACCAGTGTATTGAGTATATTTTGTCCCTCTCGGAAACGACCCTTTTATATCCAAGCTTGTGAATGACTATCTCAAAAGGACACTATTAAAAAAGACAACACACATCTTGGGTTTTTTGGAAAGTTGTAATTAGTTGTCAATACTGTGTCTTCCTCACTCCCTCGTTCCTTCTGAAAACGCTCTGAAGTTTTTAAACAAGCATTTTCTTTTCTTCCCCCTCAACCCATATGTAATGGGTTGCTAGGACAGTCGTGCTTAACTCTGCTTGCTGGTCTAGAGGCCGAGGAGCCGGCCAATCAGAGAGGGAGTCGGACAATGACTTCACACTCCCTAAATATAAACATTTGTTTCATGTAAGATGATCAAATAAACGTGTCTGCCATGGATGAGAAAACTTTAAGAATTGATGTATCTTTTTGTTTTTACTGCTCTTTTTTTCCCTTCCATATCCCTCTGTCTCCCTCAGAGCTGATGTAAGTGTTAATGATCATTAACTATTAATGAAGTCTTTTAGTCAGTTCTGGTATCGTTGTGGCATGCCTTGTAAATAAGCGATCTTGAGTGAGTGCGGCTGAATAAAGGAGGAACTGTTTCATAATTCATGTGTTTGTGTATTTACTATTCAGACGGCTCGTTTAGTTTTAATTATGAAAATATATTTAATAGTTTACAGTTGGCTTTTATTGTAATATTTGAGTCATTTCAGTTTTGCAGTACCTTTTGCTCTCTAACTTAAAAAAAAAAAAAAATTTATTTACCAGATTTTAGATTTTAGACCCTAGACCCAACAACCTACCTACTAATACCACACAATTCATTAAGTGTAAAGCCAGGAAAGTCACCTGTGGAGTGTGGTTCATTTAGGCCAATCTCGCTTTTAAATGTAGATGCCAAAATTATTGCTAAAACATTGGCAGTGAGACTCGAGAGGGTTCTATCTCAGTTGATACATATAGATCAAAATGGCTTTATTAAAAACCGTCAAGGGTTTCATAATGTTAGGAGAGTACTTAACCTAGTGCATGCGGGAGCTGGAGCCCCTGATACGGCCATTCTGTCACTCGATGCCGAAAAGGCATTCGACAGACTAGAATGGCCATACTTAATGGAGGTGCTAGCAAGGTTTGGATTTGGTGACTTTTTGTGCAGATGGATGGAATTCTTTTAGTTGATTCTTCTGCAAAGGTACTCACTAACAGTCTAATCTCGCCTTCATTTAAACTTACTAGTTGGGGTACTAGGCAAGGCTCACCACTTTCACCTCTACTTTTTGTACTAGCTATGGAGCCTCTGGCAATAGCAATAAGATCACACCCTACTATTCATGGTATTTTTACAGAAGCTTTAGAAACCGCATTGCCCTATACGCTGATGATGCCATCGTATTTCTATCAGAACTTGAAAAATCTATCCCATCCCTCTTAAAGCTTATTGGCCTGTTTGACATTTTTCCGGGATTTAAAGTAAATAAAGATAAGTCTTCAATTATGTTTCTCAATGAACAAGAGAGATTAAATCCTAAAGTGAGTCACCCATTTGTAAATGCTCTAAATGGTTTTGATTATCTAGGAATTAAAATAACCCCTAAAATAAGCCTCCTCAGTTCAGCTAATTATGAACCTTTGATGGCTAAATTATCTGAAGATACGACTAGATGGATCACACTGCCTCTTTCTTTAATGGGAAGAATAAACGTGATTAAGATGAATGTACTACCTACATTTTTATATGTTTTTCAATCACTACTGCTTCTATATAACATACTAAGATTATATAACATACTAAGAGGAAATAATGAAGAAAGCCTTGAAAATAAGAGACAAGCATGGATCCAGGATATATGAATATTTCATTAGATGACTGGAATAAAATTTGTTTAAATGCACAAACACAAACTTTGAACTCTCGGTTGAGACTCTTACAATATAATTGAGTAATGAGAACTTATATAAGTTCTGTAAGATTAAATAAATTTAACCCTATCCCTGATCTGTGTTTTAAATGCAATAAGCTTCAAGGTACATTTTTTTATTGTGTGTGGGAATGTGAGGAGGTGCAGAAGTTTTGTTTTGGGGTGACTCAATATGTTTCTTAATTTCCTTACTCTCAATTCCTCTAAGTCCTGTATTATGTGTACTGAGTATGTATGAAGACGATTGCTCTTTGTCCACTAAAGAAAGAAAGTTGGTTGTAATGAATCAGCTCATGGGAAATAGAATAATTCGTCATAACGTGTGTATAATTAATTATGAAATATTTAGGTATTCAGCTGTGTAGATATTTAGCTGAACCTCTCAGGGTCAACTGTCTTGTCAAATCTAAGAACGTTAATTTCCTGGTTAAGGAAAATAACTTTCTTACTGTACAATTCTACAAAATCTGCATGATTAAGTGACTCCAGTTATAAGCAAACAATGAACCACGTCAAGTGTGATACAAGTAAGGTTTTATTAACTACATAAACACTTAAAAACTAGTCTAACATACTACATAAACACATAAACTAGTCCAACATACTACATAAACACATAAACTGGTCTAAAATCCTACATAAACACATAAAGACTTGGTCTAACATACACAATACACACACACACACACGCATGTACAGTTGGTATAGGAAGGGTTTAAAGATAAACTCAAGTACAGAAAGAGGCATAAGGAATTACATTTATGGAACCATTTGCATATTCAGCAGATCTACAATTGAGGGAAACGTCAGATTCTTAGTTCCAAACACACCTTTGTAAAAAGGTGCAAAATATACCTAATGTATCAATTAATAAGAATAAGTTTGATACTTGCGAGTCTCGTCTGTCTGAAGAGATTCCTGATGCAATCTTAAGGCCCAAGTTCTTGCTGAAGTTGGTTGATGAGAAAAAAACAGTTTGAGTCAGAGAATCTTGTTGAAATGGAAAGGTCGAGGCCGAAGCATGGCACGAACTTAGGATGTCCTGGAGCATTGTAGCTCACATCTCAGAATTCAAACAAACCACCGACATGGGCGGGTCACATGAAGTGCGGCCTTTAAAGCCAGCAAAGATTCACGCCTCTCAAGATGGACTTGCCCAATGGGGAAGTCCGGAATCACAAGTGGGAGTTCTGAGATACTGGGGCATTATTATGGCCCTTTGTTTGAAAGCATGGTAATTTGCATATGAAACTCGGATAAAATTATTAAAGACTCTTAGAACACTAATATGGTGCGTAGGTGTAAACATACAATATACACTCTCAATTAGATCATACAAATACTAATTCATAGATACTAAACATAGTAGGATTACATATAGGTAAGATGACAGGAAAGAGTGGTTCCATCATAAGCCTGCCAACATTATTGACAATTTCAAAGTCAATCAATACCACGATGACAACATACACCATGGACTGAAGGATATTTGTGTTCATTCAAAGAAAGGTTTTCCTTTTAATTAATTAGCAAAGAAAAGTCCTCCCCTTGTGGATTTTCCTTATGGGCAAAGAAAGCGATTTTCTTCACCTAAATTCCAAGAGGTCGTAAACGTATCGGGTGTCAGAATTGCTATGGACCAGGGGCCTGTTCAACTTCCTGGGGTGTTACAGAGTATTTGATAAATCTAGCTAACAAAATATATATTATGTGTTTGGGGGTCAGATTGCTACAGTGGATTGTGTTATACAAGCAAGATGTTCTATTGCCCGTGTGCTGGAAAAAGACCAATTGCCCTTCCATTGGACTATGCTTGAAAAAAACGTAATAACAGGTTGGCTCTTGGACAAACTGCATAGTTTAAGAAAGCAACCTTGAATTTTTTTATTATCTGAGAGGTGTTTTTGAACTTGTGAAAAAATAGAGATCTTGAAGATGCTTTAGAGTGTGAAGGTAGGATTGCGTTATTATTTTTTTATCTATATTTTATTTATTTTCATTTTTGTTTTTTTTAACCTGTCTGGGGTAAGTTGTGGGGAAGGATGATGTGTTTTTTGGAAAAACTTTGTAAAAACTTATGTTATAATATGTTATACAATTCATTAAGTGTATTGAAAATACTTGCTCATGTTTGTACTGCTGTTTTCTGACCAAAAATGATGTGAATAATGGAGGATAATGTCTATTAAGTAACTATCTTGTGTTAAGAAAAGAATATAAGACTAAGTGGATGATTGAGAATGCATTCAGAAAAACCTATTAAAAAAATTGTACCATATGTAGATAATCTCCTCAAAATGGTGTTGTTTGAAACATTGAATTAGAGAAGCAAATACACCTGAAATATTTAAAGAAATTTCTAGTTTTTCATATTAGAAGTTTGAAGAAGAAATGTCAAAGTAGTAAAATAGGCACCATATATTCTATTAATATCAAAGTTAAGTAATAGATTTTGAATTAATATGATTTCCATACTTTCAAATTACGAGCTTAATGTTTTATCTCTTATATCAACATACATTTAATAGGTCAACGAAAAGTTACCTGCTATGATATGATGCATAGAGGCATTATGAGGTTATATTATATATATATATATATTATATTATATTATATATTATATATATATACTGTATATATATAATTATTATTATAAAAGAGTACTGACCCAATTACAATCAGGCACAGCAACATCATTTAACCTTTTCTAGTCAGGCACTGTGCACGGCGCACTGTTATGGGTCCTTCGTGTAGTTCCTGGTCCACGTCGGTCTGGATCAGGATGAGTACCAGGATAAAAACAGTCGCCGATAACCGATCAAGGGACCAGTAGACACAATTTCCCCTGAAATCCTCCAAAACATGCCCATGCAATATTTACTTACCGCTTTTTGAGAGATCGAGAGCCGCTTCAGGTACAAAAATATGACCATACATGCAGTTATTGGGCAGAAGACGTGAAGCTGACCATGTAATGCTTAGCACTGTACTGTCATGTTTAGCGGATTTACACTACAAATTAACAAGTGTAATTTAATCGATAAATAGACGAAATGTAGGGGATAGTAATTTAAAAGTGATAGGTGTCAGTTTTGTGTAAATACACCGTGTTAAGTGGATTTGGATGCAATATGTAAACAAACATTGATCAGGGAGAACTATAAAGACATGTCAACTACGGATGAATAATTATTGCTGGAATATGCTTAGTGTAATAAATTGATATACAGTTTATAAGTTTTCATGCTAGAGACTATAAGCATTAATGCTTATTGAGAGGAGGTTAAAAACCTCTGGATGTGAAGTATAATTTAAGGTATGCGTTTTGTTTTCAGCTTATGTTTGCATTGAAGAAGTCAAATATTACAGATATGACTCTTCATTTTGACGGTTTCTCTCCGGTTAAAAAATGATCTGTTTTTCTAATAAAAATGGGAAATTATAACTTAAAATCACAAAAATGTATTTAAGTTGCTGAATGCAAGACACTGGGGTAACACAAATTATATAGCATGCCATCACTTTAACATCTCTGCATGCATGTTTTCGTTTCCAGAGGATCTCAGGATGTCTTGGTTTGTTGATCTTGCCGGGAAGGCAGAGGACTTCCTAAATAAAGTGGACCAGGGTGCAGCCAGCGCTATGACAAAAAGCACTCAGAAGTCCTCCCTGTCCTACAACAGCCCTGACAGCACAGATTCGATCCAGTACAACTCTGCGGCTTACAGCTCCACCCAACAGCACAGGGACTCACAGACCTCCTCCTCATCCCATGGAACTTCAGCTTTTGTCTCCGCAGCTGCTGGGAACATAAAGAAATCCAAAGCCACTGTTTTGGCCAGTACAGCTAATGTCTCCAGCACCACGGCTTTGGGTTCTAGCAGCAAGGCAACATCCAACTTTGTGCGACCCAAAAAGCCAGAAGTAGATGATGATTTGCTCTTTGACTTCTTGAATAGTTCGGACCCACCGCAGAGTGAAAGAAAGGAGGTCCGAAGAGAGACGGTGCCTAAAGTTTTGGGTCCAGCAGGTGGGTCAGCTCAGACCCAGATGCCCCCTATTTCTGTGGCTGGCGACCTGCAGATGGGTCCCTCTGTTACTGCAAGCCCATCGTCAACACAGGGCCTGTCCAGAAATTCCAGCCTCAGCTCTCTCTCGAACAGCTCACACAGCGTTAAAACCGAGGATGGCTCCAGAGACCAAAGCCAAGGTACAAAACATACATCATACATCATTTGGTTCATTGCATTGATCTGAGAGCAAGAAATTTGACCTATTTTTTGTTTATATCAATGCGGATGTTACGTGCCTTTGCTGTACTGACAAATTTTATAGTCTATTTTAATGAATTTTGTCCTTGCAAGACAATTAAAAGACTTTTTTATTGAGGATGTTTTTGTATTCAAATGTGTCAAGTTTTTTTTTTTTTTTTTTGGTTAAAGTTTAATTAAATGCATTTATGGAATCTTTGTTTTCATGAAATAGCCTGTGAAGATGAAATGGAAGCAAACTTAAATGTTATTTAATTCACCTAGTTGCCAAGGCAGTATTTTTCATTTTTGTTTAGTTTGATTCAAAGTAGTAAAATAACTAAAACTAAATAAACTAAAACTGATAAATAATAATAAAAAATAAAAACTATATAGACATAGACAACTATGTTTTAGTTTTACTAAAACTAAATTGCTAAATAAAATACTAAATAAATAAAATTACTAATAAAAATACAAAAGCTATAATGGTAAATCAATGATAATAAAATGACATGCATACTGTTTGAATTATTTTGTCAAATATATATTTAATGGCAAAACAAAAATCAATGACTTAAATGCTAAAAATGCATCACAGTGTTACAGTATGAAAAATTAATAATAATTTTATGATGTGTTAAAGTTTGCATTTAGTGTTCAAAGAGACACACCTTCACTACTGTTTTGATAACATGTAGTTCATCCTCTTTGAACTTTCTTATTTTATATGTTCTGTCCAGCTGATGTTCATGAGAGTTTGAATCCAGGGCTGGATGTTCCCGCAGAGGCCCAGCCAGCACTGGACATCCCACCTCAAGAGCTTCAGCAGCAGCAGCAGGGCCAAGAGCAGGTGATCTCCAACCTTCGTCTCGAGAACCAGCTTTTACGCAATGAAGTCTCTTCTCTCAACCAGGAAATGGCCTCTCTAATCCAGAGAGCCAAAAACATGCAGGAAGGTGAGCCAGCGAGCCTGTTTGTTGAACTGTATGCTATAAATGTGTTTTAAGTATAATATATACTGTTATAGTATTTATTAACATTTCAATTTTTTTGCATTTATTTTTATAATTTCAGTTTTCATTTTCATTTTAATTATTTTATGTGCTTTTTTCTCATTTTTAGTAGTTTTATTTTTTTATATTTCTATTTAGATTTCATTTATATTTTATTTCAGGTTTAATTACTTCAACCTAGACAATTTAT
The DNA here is from genome assembly GCA_018155175.1 of Sinocyclocheilus anophthalmus. Lineage (NCBI taxonomy): Eukaryota > Metazoa > Chordata > Actinopteri > Cypriniformes > Cyprinidae > Sinocyclocheilus > Sinocyclocheilus anophthalmus. The sequence goes on along the minus strand of JADLZN010002643.1, from coordinate 275,451 downwards.
TTCAGTTAGTTGCTACAAGAACAATTCAGGTTTTTCATCTAATATTTATTTTATTTCAGATTTTATTTCAATTATAAAAACTATTTTAATAGTTTTAGTTTTAATTAACAATAACAACACCGCTATGAAGTACAAAAGCTTAGGAAGCCATTCAATGATCAATTCCTCTACTTTTGTAGAGGTGAACCTTTCCAGGGCTCGTGCTGAAAAGTGGAACTCTGACCAGTCTCGCGTTGATCGCACGGTTCGAGAGCTGAGGGCCCAGGTTGATGACCTCACAGAAGCCCTGTCTGCAAAAGATGGTCAGCTGGCGGTCCTTAAAGTACGACTGGATGAGGCAGATCAGCTACTGAAGGCCCGAAGCTCTGCCCTGGAGGAGGCTCAGAACGAGAGGGTCAGGTGGGTTTCTTTGACAACTCACGGAAGCAGAACACTTCATGTTTAGTTGGAAACAAGTTGATCTATATCTTCTCTTCTCTGAATAAACCAACCTCTTTTGCTGTTTTTTTATGTTTTAGGATTCTTCAAGATCACAGTGAGGGAAGCAGTCTTCAGTCTCAGGCTTTACAGACATTACAGGACAAAGGAAGAGATGCAGAAGCAGCAGTGAAGAGAGAACAGGAGAGCTACAGACAGATGCAGGTGAGTTGACTGGCGTCAACCAGGATTTATGTGGCAAACTCCATCTAGAGATAAAAAAAGATGGATCTGGTAGATCTTAATTACATGCCATTTTCTCACAGAGTGAGTTTGCAACACGGCTGGCGAAGGTAGAGTCCGAGCGGCAGCAGTTGGCGGAGTCATTAACAAATGCAGAGCGTCGGATGACGGAAGAGAAACAGAGAGCTGAGGAACTACTTCAACAGGTCAAGAGCGCCCGATCCGCAGCAGAGTACACCAAACATGAGCTTCAAGACTACAAAAACAAAGCCTCACGCATATTACAGGTCTCATTCTTTCTTTATTTTCATGTCACTTTTTATGTCTGTTTGATAAGTGTATGGAGGATCATGGTGGTTGTTCCTCCAGTCTAAGGAGAAGCTGATCAGCAGTCTGAAGGAGGGCTCAGGTCTGGAGGTGCTGGAGGGGGCCGGGGCTGGTGTTGAACTCGAAGAGCTCCGTCATGAGAAAGAGCTACAGAGAGAGGAGATTCAAAAGCTACAGGCCCAAATACAGAGCTTCCGAACAGAGATACAGGTACACATGCAGGATTACAAAATATACAATCTCAGTGTAGAGTTAAAGGCTGGGTGATATGGCCTAAAATCCTGATATTTTTTTGCCTTTTGATTGTATACATAGTGTGTGTATTTATATTTTTGTGTCTTTGCTTTTAAATTACTCAAGGCTGAAGGACCAAAATATATAGATTTTTTTGCAAGTAAAGGCCATAAGTGGTACAAATCTTGTAATTCTACACTAAATTAACACAGCTCAAAATTGGATTTAATTATTTACATTTATATGTGTCACTTTAGTAATAATCGATTAGTTAATAAATAACAATTATCTATATCTTGTTAGAATATTTTTTTATGTATTTTTTATTTAATTTTTTACTTAAAACGAGTAAATAGTTTGAAAATCAAAAATATATTTGTTAATTTTCAGCAAAATCTTACATTTTAATTTTCAGCAAAATCATTGGAAATATAATAAATGTTTGATGTTATTAAAAACATGAAAAAAAACATTAATTGATTATGCTATAGTTTATGCTATAGTAAATAAACACAACTAAAAATCAGATCTTTATATGAACCACTAGAATAATACTAGAATAATAGCATTATTCTGTTCAAATATTTTATGATGAAAGACATCAAACGTGTTTTATTTTTCTTAATTAAAATATTAAATCAGTTAAAATATTTACAGCAAAATCATTGGAAATATATCATGAATATTTGATATGTAAATTAGCCAGCTGTAACACCGATATATAAACACACACTGCATATTTGATTTTCCTTGTGTTTCCTCTAGGATCTGGAAACCCAGGCACTCACAGAGAACGAAAACTGGAGAGAACAGCTGGCAGATGTACAGGAACAACATGCCCAGCAGATCAGAGCCAAACAGGAAATAGAAGCAGAACTGGAAAGATCCAAACAGGTACGTGATTGAGAGAGAGAGAAAAAAAGAAAGAGTGGGTATATTGTGGTTTGTTACATTTCTTTATTTGTAAAAAATAAGAATATTCTGAATAATGAGTAAATGTTGATACATTTTAATGCAGGAACTGCAGTACATTGAGGAAGAGCATCATCACACTAAAATCACCCTTCAGGGTCGCGTCAAAGACAGAGAAGATGAGATCCAAAAGCTTAGAAACCAGGTACCCATGTAGGAATAGCAATTAAGGTTTTATAATAAAATATTTTTAAAAGAAAAACCTGTGCACATGCTCCAAGTTTTCTGAATTTTTATTGTGAATTTTACAATTTTACAATTCCTCTGCTAGCTGACCAACAAGGCTTTGGGCAACAGCAGTCAGGCGGAGCTGGAGGGCCGTTTGCACCAGATGACAGAGACACTGATTCAGAAGCAGACCATGTTAGAAGCCCTTGGCACAGAGAAAAACTCTCTGGTCTTTCAGCTGGAGAGGCTGGAACAGCAGCTGAAGAGCCTGCAGGGTGGTCAGAACAGCGGCTCACACATCAACATGGCTGCCATGGAGGGACCAGGTCAGTGAACTGCCAGAAGGACTGATTTTATGGGACTTTTTTTTTTTTAATCAAACCAGGTTATTTTCATTAACTACAATTAAAAGTATAAACACAGCAAAATTAATAAAACTTTGTGTAAAATTATAATGAAAACGGAAAATATAAAAACAAAAGTTAATTCAAATTAATAATAAAAACTACATTTTTCATATTAATAATAAAATTAACGCTGAATCAAACCACTTAACTCGAGCTTTTTTGTGTAGAATAATTGAACTTTTGATACTTTGAAGCCCAACATGATTGTGTGTGACTGTTTTTGTGTGTACAGGTGCTAGGCAGAGGAACACACCGATCCTGTTTAATGATGCAGACGGACCGGGTACAGGAGTGTATGGGAAGGTTCGTAAAGCGGCCAGCACCATCGACCGCTTCAGGTAATTGAGTCCCTGGAAATCCTTTTTGTGTGTGTTTTCTAAATATATTTTACAGTGTCCCAATAGTATTAAAATGTGTGTTGTTTTTTTTTAAATCTTTTCCTCCAGTATACGTCTAGGAATCTTTCTCAGACGTTACCCCATGGCCAGGGTTTTTGTTATTATTTATATGGTGAGTACACAGCACATTAAGGAATACTTAAAAGTTACAATGAAGAATTAAAAGTTTTAAGGAAAAGCTGGATGAGGTTGTGTTTATTTATGGTTCTTAATCTATGTTTTTCTATCCAGGCACTACTACACCTTTGGGTAATGATTGTCCTTTTGACATACACACCAGAGATGCATCACAATCATCCTGATGGGAGATAAAGGACTTTCTACCTGTAATAACACATAATAACCTGTTTGAGATTAGTAAGGGTTAATAAAGGTTAAGCTTAGGGAAATTTCAGGCTGTTGTACAGTGGCTCAGTATGCATTAATCTTCAGTTTGCACAGACATGCTGTTGGTAGTTCTTTCTCTCTCTCTGTGACTCAGTTTCTCTCGCATTTCCCCTCATTCACCTCATTTATTTTCTGTTTTGGCCCATACATGATTGAATGCTTTCAGTAAAATTTGGCGTGAGTGTTAAGAACAGTATAAAGTGAAATATTTAAGGTGTAATTTAAAGGTGTGGTTTTATTCAATTGAGAATCTTTTGTCTTTTATCCATCTCTGTTTCACGCAAATGTAATCATGACTATTTTTGTTACAGGAAATAACAAGATTGTATTCCTCACACTGTAGATTTATCTTAATAAATATTAACGTGGACATAATCTTAATTCTCCCGACTACTTTGTGACTCTCTATTCTTAGAAGTACTCAGTGGTGATAATGAGGAAAATGTAGAAGTTACTACAGTAAATGTATTATATATTATATTTTATAATTCATTATTAAAATAAAAATAACACACATTTTAATATCTAATAAATTATACATACATGATTATATATTATTCAAAGGTTTGGGGTTGGTAAGATTTTTGATCGTCTCTTATGCTCACCAAGGCTGCATTTTATTTAAAAATACAGTAAAAACAGGAATATTGTGAAATATTATTACAATTTAAAATGACGGTTTTTCTTTTTTAAGGTATTTATTCCTGTGTTGCAAAGCTGTATTTTCAGCAGCCATTACTCCACTCTTCAGTGTCACATGATCCTTCAGAAATCATTCTCATATGCTGATTTGGTGCTTGAGAAATAATTGAATTCTAGTGTATGTTATATACTTATAATATATTGAAATAAAAAAATGCCATCGTATAATATATAAATATTATCATATTTGACCCCCCCCCAAAAAAGCTTCGATTATGGCCTCAGATATATTATAGACAAAACTTGGCCAAAACAAAAGTTGGAGTGTTTTATCACATGATTGCAGGACTCTTTCTGTCCAGTGGCGTCGCTGTTAATGCGTGAAAAGAGTGCGCTGCATTGTGTTGGTCCTCCACCGTCCCATAATCCATCTGTGCTGTCCACGTCTCCGCTGACGGATGATTAGTCCGGCTGTGATGGCCGCGGTCGAGCTGGCACTTTATCCGCGTGAAAACACAGCGACCCAAAACAAACCCGTACCAGAAACCTGCCTGTCCATATGTGGATATAACCCGGCGACCAGGTCTTCGTTATTCCTGTGGATTTAACACGTATAACCCGGCGTTTTGTCTTTATTTATGTCATGAAGTTTTGAACCAGCTGGAATCCAGATCCGCCGCTGGTTAATTATTACGTCTATTAATAACAAAGGCTAATTGTTAATTAGCTTGAGTAACGTTACATGAAGCCCTCGCTCGCACGGATCTGTGCTGTCAATGCATTGTTGTCTGTGTGTCTGAAAGGCCCGTGTCGGTGATTAAGGGTTATATCCGGTTCGGCTCATCATGTCGTCTTGGCTGGGAGGGTTAGGCTCTGGCCTGGGTCAGAGTTTGGGTCAGGTCGGGGGAAGCTTGTCTTCTTTCACCGGGCAGATCTCTAATTTTACCAAAGATATTCTGCTGGAAAGCGCCGAGGAAGTGGGAGGTGAGTTGACAACAGTCAAGATCATTTCACTTCCCATACAGACATTTAGCACTGTTACAGTGTTAGTACGTTATGGTCAGCTGTTTTGTTATATAATTGTCTATTATGCATTTATATTTAGTGATCACAACTGTAGGCTAGACTAATGAATGTAACAGTTATATGATGACTGGTTTATGAACACAATCCAGTTATGCTTGGTTTTTATATACCCAAGTTAATCTCACTGTGAAATGTGCTAATAGTTTTTGTCTGATTGTTGAGATGTGACCATACTTTAGCAGTTTTTTTTAAAGATGTGATTTTGTTTACATTGGCATCTGGTCGAAGAAATGAAAAGGAAAGTGCTCTCAAAAATGAAAATTATTATACTTTTCCAAACCTAAATGACTGACTTTCTGAGGAACACAAAAGGAAATGTTAGGGACCTGCAGCCTCTATTCTATGTAATGAAAGTGAATAATGACAGAGCCTGTCATTCTGCCTATCTCCTTTTGAGAAGAAAGTAAGTCACACAAGTTTGAAAGAAACAAGAGGTTAGGGTGTGTAAATGGCAGAGTTTTCGTTTTTGGGTAAACTGTCCCTTTAGGATTTCCATTGTCATTCTCTACAAATGACATCTGATGCTGCAGTGCGCTTAAGACAGAGTAAGAGGTTTGTTTGCATACAGCCGCTGAATCCCTATTAGAAATGTAGCTTCGGCTGGAGTTTAGGCATTTGATCTTAATCCAGAAAGTGCTGGATGTTTCTTTCTTTTGTGAATGGGAACTTGATATTAAGCACTGGTGTGTATCTCTGCCTTGGTCCTTGTATCTGGCTCAGTGATTTTGCAAACACAGAAGTGTTTTTTTTTTTTTTTACCACCAACAATATGGCCTTTTTGACCTTTGGAGGAGTGGACAGACACACGCAGAGCACACTGAGAACTTTGATCAGCAGCTTCCAGCAAAGCAGACAGACCTTGAGTCAATATGTCATTTCTCACGATGCATTAACCTGCCTGTTTTAAAGCAGACTTACAAAAAATGACCTGCTTTTGCTGTCTTTCAGATTATACTACACAAAGGTGGTGTCAACTTTACCAAACGTTATGTTTGTTAACATTAGGTGTCATGAAAGCACTGAACAGCATTTAATAATATAGGCTAATTGTAATATTATTTTTTGTTAATTCTTGTTCATTCATTGTACATTAAGTAAGAATAATACTAATATTAGTAATGTTAATATTTGTAACTTGAAATGTTAAAAATATAGGCTATTAGTAGCTATATGTAAAAATAACATTAACAAAGTAGATTAATAAATGCTGTAAAAGTATTTTTCATTGCTATTTCATGTCATCTATTGCATGAATTACTTTTAACATATAGAAACTTATTGTAAATTGTTACCAGTGGTATATTGGCAATGTTTTTAGGCTGGATGCTTGGAAGTGGCAGGTGTGACACCTGGTAGGGGTTTGTCCTCTTCCACAACAACAGAGACCACCTACATGCAATGTGCCCTTGAGAAAGACAGAGCTTCAGATGGATTGTCGCTATTATTGTTATATGTTGCTTTAAATGAAGGCTACATTGAAGTGACTCCATCACTTTTTTTTGCAACACAATATCAAGTAGTTATTTAGTAGGTGCTGTTAACTTGTAGAGTGGTGTTATGGCTAAAAATTTTTCTGAGTGAAGCAAGCCCCATAAGATTCATGCAGTGGAGCCATGGCCATAACCGTAGCCTTAAAGGGTTAGTTCACCCAAAAAATGAAAATTAGCCCATGAATTACTCACCCTCAAGGCATCCTAGGTGTATATGACTTTCTTCTTTCAGACGAACCCAGTCGGAGTTATATTAAAAATTGACTTTGATCTTCCAAGCTGTTTAATGGCAGTCAGCGGGTGTTGCATTGCATCAGTCAAAAAGAAGTGAAATAAAGCGCATCCATCCATAATAAAAAAGTGCCTCACACAGCTCCGGGGGGTGAACAAAGGCCTCCTGTAGCGAATCGATGCGTTTTTGTACGAAAAATAACCATATTTAAAACTTAATGATCAATTTAATCTAGCTTGCACTCACTGTTGTACATGGAAGCAGCTCCGGGCGGATGACGTAAGACGTCGGCATTGTGCATGCACCGCTCAGAAGTGACGAACGCGGAAGCGCAGGGGAGAGATCAAAACAAAACAACGGTCATGAATTAGAAGTACAAAACGAGAATTTGTAAAGAAGAATGTCGGAGGATTTCGATATAAGCCAAGAGGAGACTGGTTTTCCTTTGCTAAAGTAAGGAAACTTTGCTTCCTTTGCTCCTGTTAACAAACGTTGGTTTTCACAAGACTCACTGGCGCATGTGCAACGCCGACATCTTACGTCATCCTCCCAGAGCTGCTTCCGTGTACAACTGTTGGCACAAGCTAGATAAAAGTGATTATTAAGTTTTGAATATGGATATTTTTCTAACAAAAATGCATCGTTTCGCTACAGGAGGCCTTTGTTCACCCCCAGGAGCCGTGTGAGGCACTTTTTATTATGGATGGATGTGCTTTATTTCACTTCTTTTTGACTGATGAAGTGCAACAACCACTGACTGCCATTAAACAGCTTGGAAGATCAAAGTCAATTTTTAATATAACTCTGATTGGATTCATCTGAAAGAAGGAAGTCATATGGCTAGGATGGCTTGAGGATAGTGGGCTAATTTCATTTTTGGGTGAACTATCCCTTTAAGCTTAGCTCCATGTTACTTCAAGAGGATCATCTAACTAATGGTAATTTAATACAGTTATTGCTATTATACACTATGCTACTCCACCCCAATTGTGTTTTTAAGGCAGACATTTCCCTATGGTAAATAGTTCCTTAATGCCCAAATGTAGTGAGTTAGTTTAGCTAACTGTGTTTAACCTCAGACTTGCTGCGGTTTGTGCTAGTTTTTCTCAAATCCATATTTTATGCATTAAATAATGAAAATAAGTTCATGTTAGTCGTGTTTGCATACGTGAGATTTGCAAGTGGGGTTGAAACACTGCTTTGTGTGTAAATGAGTCTTGTTTGTCATGTGAACCTGAACCGTTTTGAAATGGACATTGAAATGGAAGCTTGTGGACAAAAACCTGCTGTTACCTATTATTGTTGTTTTTTTCCCTCTCAAGAGTTTTATTTATATTGTGCTTTTTTTAAATAGCTTCAGTTATTTGCTTAGGAGTCTGTATTTATTAAAGAGTACTTGTTGGTTATAGGTAATATCTACTGTGGCTCTGCAGCTGCTGGGAAAAAATAACTGAACTTGATCCTCCTGCAATGTTGGTAGCCTATTTAAAGGGACAGTCACCCAACAATTGAATAATGTGTCCTTTAAAACCATGACTTTAAATGATTCCTTTGGAAAATGCAAATGTAGTAGGCTTTTGGTGGTTTAATAGGATATTTTTACTTTCTGCACACCTGGCAAGGATTGTTCATCTTTAACCTTCTCATTCAGTGAGGTCTTGGAGTTAGTCAGTGTATCATCTCTTTCAGTGACTTAGAAATGATGTACAGAAGAACAGAAGTTCTTATCATCATTTTCATCAGATATTTTTTAGATAAATGGGAAGGACTTGTCACTATCTATATATATATATATGACTCACACTTGAGACAATTGCTGTATAATAGAGCTGCATGCACAGATGTAGGCTCAGCTATTTAAGGAACCATGATTTTATTAAATGTCAGCATGTTTTTTTCTTACAGATGCTTCCTCTGAGCTGCAGGTGTCCAACTCTAGATTGCAGGAACTGGAGACTTTATATGCAACACAAAAATCTGAGGTGATTAATTGAGCACAAAAAAGTCCTAGTCTAATGCTGAAAATATTTATCAGTTCTGTCATGAGACCTAATGTTTTGTGTGCTTGAAAATGAAGACATTTCTACTTTTTATTTGCACACATTGTTTAAAAAAATGCCTAATTATGCACCACAATTCAGTTAAAGGATGAGTTGTTTCAAAACATTTTGTCAGTGCATTAACATCTGTAATTGAATTATTTTATTTGTATGTATTTGCTTTTGTGTGGTTTAGTATGAGCGCTTGCGAAGAATAAACTCTGAGCTGGAGGAGAAGCTGGAGGTGGCAGAGATTCAGGTCAAACAGCAGTCAGTGGAATACAGAACCCTCCTGCAACAGAAAGAGGTTTTTCTTTTTGGGAAAATAATTGCACTTATCTAATTATAGTGGGAGAATTTCAAAAGTTTAGAATCATGTGGATGATATTGTGTGTATGTTTATTGTTGTAAAGGTGGAGATCAGTCACCTCAAGGCCCGTCAGAGCGGTCTGCAGGAGGAGGTTCAGAAACTCCAACATTCTGCTCAGGCTGCAGCCAACTCATCCTCCTCTGATGATGTTGTACTTCCTGTTACCACTGCTGCCACTACCACTACTTCATCTTCCTTTCTACACCGGTCTACAGCTGTCCATCAAGGCTTCCATGGTGATGAGGTGGACCTCAGTGATGTCCTGTGGTCACAGCAGGAAATTAACCGTCTTTCCAATGAGGTGCATCGTCTGGAGTCTGAAGTGGCCCACTGGAGGAGAGTTGCTCAGGTCACTTTTAATTTTACAATTATATCATGAGAGAGCTATAAACTAGAATTAGATTATTTATTATATTTTATTATATTTCAATTTATCAGGCATCCAAGCTACCAGGAGTTGATGGTAACAGAGACCAGGGTGAAGTTCTGAAAATGCAAAGAATGATCAAGGTGAAAAACCTTTTCATCTGTAACAAAGAGTAGGTGCTTTCCTGTTGGTCAGTGCTTTGGATCTGGTTCTGTTTTTAACCCAACTGACGTTCTGACCCAATCAGGAGCTGAGAGAGGAAATGGCACGGGAGGTGGATGAGCACCAGCACGAACTGGCAGCATTGCAGGACGCCCAGAGGCAGAAAATGGCTGAAATCTCAAAACGGCACAGAGAGGAGCTGGCAGAGTATGAGGAGAGAATCGAGGAGCTTGAGGAGCAGCTTCAAAGTGGTGAGGAGAAACATTGATGGATATTAGGAAGTAAAAGTCAGGACATTTTTTAACTTTTTAAATGCAGATGACGTGTTTGCTTTGTATTTGGTAGTTTTGAAATTAACAGTTGAATTTTGAGTACAATGCTGTGTTTATCTCCCTCTTCTTCAGAAGGTGCAAGTGTTGTCCAAAAATCAACCACAGTACAGGACTCTGCCAAATTTCAAGAGTTGCAATCGACCATACAGTCTTTACAGGAGGAGGCAGAGCTTCAGTGTAAACAGCACAGCGATCTATTGGCCAGTTTGGAGGAGGCAGAGCGTCAGAAGACCAAGCTAGAGAGGGAAAAGGAGGCGGCTACAGCAGAAAATACAGAATTGTTGCAGAATTACAGTCGCCTTCAGAAGTCTGTAAACGAACTGCAGGCTCGAGTACAGGAACAGGAAGGGAAGTCTATGCTGAAAGCCCAGCATGACAATGAGATACAAATCCTGAAAAAAGCTCTGGCAGGTATAGAGAACACAACAAATTGTGTTAGATCAAATCATATGTTCTTGGATGGGAAAATCTCTTATATTGCTCATACTGCTCTCTCATATTTATATTTTTGTATTTTATTTTAGGTGCAGAGAAAGAGATGGCTAGATTGAGGACTCTCAGTGAGGTAAATTTGCTAAAAACCTTCCTCTGGACAGTTTAGAAGTTTGTAGCCCAATAATATTTAGATGTTTTTAGCCATGCTGAGGATTCAAATATAAAACAATTGATAAAATGTTCAAAATTAAGAAAGTGTTTGGACACTTTCTGGTTGCCTCTGCAAATAATGTAAGTGTGAGGATGAGTGTCAATACTTAAAAAAAAATTAAATTCTAATTTAATTCAGAGCAGTCCTACAGAAGAAGTAAGAACATGCTGACATACTGGAACTCAACACCATCATTGATACCCTCAGGAAAGAGAAGGAAGCGGTGGAGAGAGAAAAGGTATGTGTATATTGACAATATTATGGTACACACTAATACCTGTTTCTTCCTGTTTTTGAACAGAAGTTCGGTATCTTTCGAATAAAAAAAAATCTTTGAAGATGGAGTAATCAATATTTCAACAGCTTTTTGAAAGGACGCTTGCATGTTATCATGTAATGGTAATTTACACTTAACTGACATTAGTTTCATACCCTTTTTTATTTTTATTCATTAGCTTGTGTTTGTTGAGAGATTGACCCTGGCCGAGCAGAGGCACAAGGCAGGAGAGTCAGAAAGTGTTCTGGAACTGTCACAGGACGTTTCAGACCTAAAGAGTCAGCTAGTCCAACGGGAGCAAGCTCTAAAGCAAACCCATCTTGATATAGAGACACTCAGTGCTGAACTGGAAGAACTGGACAAGCAGAACCAGGAGGCCACACAGGTACTCTTTTTGAACCAGTGTACGTTTTTATTAGACAGAATACAATTATTGGATCTGTTTAATGTGTTTAGAATTTGAGTTGATATACTACATACTTACATAGTTTTCTTTCTCCAGCATCTTATTGCAGTGAAGGAACAGCTGTCCCTGCAGAAAACCCAGGCTGATGTGGAAAAATCCCATCTTCAGTCAGATCTCAACTCTTCCCTTGACCTGAGACAAACTCTTCAACTGGAGCTGGAAGCTCAGGGGGAGAAGCTATTTCAAAGTGCCTTCTCCTTGAATGAACTGCACATGGCAAAGCAGCAACTGGAATCCACAGTAAAAGAGTTGAGGGAAAAGTTGTGCAAATCACAGGATCTGGGCAAAGAGCTGCGGCAGGAGTCCTCTGACCTCAAGAGGGCGCTTCAGGAAAGAGAGACAGAACTTACTGCACTTTGTGAGAAGTTAAGTCATTCTGGGGAGCAGGGGAATGCATTAGAGGATCACAGGAAGGTACTTGAGACAAGGGATAAAGAGATCCAGGACTTGAGAACAGAGTTAGCAGAAGTAAAGACCTCCTATGAGAGGGCCATTTCAGAGGATTTTGAATTGAAAATTGAAAATAGAATGTTGAAAGAAGAGAGCACTCAGGCTTTAGAAAAGATTGACCGTTTGGAAAAGCAGATCCAAGATGGTCAAGCCTCTCTAAGCAGGATGTCCCTGGAGAAAGAGACCCGCATTGAAGCCTTGAAACTAGAGAAGAGCCAGTTAGAATCTGAGCTAAGCCAGACTGAGAAGCGACTTTCAGATCAGGCCAAACAGTATCAACAAACCATCGACGAACTAACCAGAACACGCTCTCTGGATGCTTCTGCGCTACAGACCGAACACGAGCGAATGGTGAAACTGAATCAGGAAAAAGATCTCTCGATTGCAGAGCTCAAGCGTGAGATGGAGCAGATGGTCTCTGACCACAAAGACACCAGTGAGATGCTGCACATCACTGTGGCAGGCCAAAATCAACTCACCGAGCTTTTGCAGGAGAAGGACACCTTTGTCGAAACCCTAAAAGCTCAAGCTGCAGAAGCACAACAGGAATTAGAGCACAAGTTCTTGGGAGCAACTCAAGAGTTTGACTCTCTAAGAAAGTCGGTGGAGGAGAAAGACAAACAGCTTGGAGCCATGAAGGAAGAAAACAGCCATCTAAAAGAAGAGATCGATCGTCTGAGGGACCAGCAAAGCAGACCGCCATTATTGTCAGAGCCACGGACACTGGACATCATCACAGAGCTTGAGACTGAGGTGGCCCAGCTCAAAGCTGCCAGAGATCAACTCGAAGAAGAGGTCCAATCGTTGAGAAAAGTATCAGAGGAGCAGCAGGCTACAGCGCTGCAGTCCCAGCGTTCTCTGCAGGTGCTACAGAGTGAACTTGAGCAAGCACGGACAAGACATGAACAAAGCTCACTCAATTACAAAAGACTCATCACTGCTAAGGATGAGGAGATTGTCCGGCTTCAGTCAGAAGTGGAGGTCCTGAGCACACAAGGACAGAGTCAAATACAGTCCGTAGAAATCCTACAGGAGGACAAGACCCAGTCGCTGAATGGCGAAAACGGTAACGAGAAACATGACCTTTCGAAGGTGGAGATTGAGAAGCTTGTGAAAGGCATCAAGGAGAAAGAGACTGAGATTAACCAGCTAAATGAGAAGAACCTGTCTCTAACCAAACAGCTTGACCAGCTTGTAGTCTCTCAAAATGAGCTGGGAAAACTCTCGCAGATGGTGCTTCAAAAAGATCTAGAAATCCAGGCCCTCCACACTCGAGTATCTGGTGGCCATGGTCAAGATGTGGTGTTCCTGCAGCAGCAGTTGCAGGCGTATGCGGTGGAACGTGAACAGGTGTTGGCCGTGCTCAACGAGAAAACCAGAGAAAACAGCCAGCTGCGTTCAGACTACCATCGCATTATGGACATTGTTGCAGCCAAGGAAGCCGCCTTATTGAAGCTCCAGCAAGAAAATCAGCGGCTCTCCACTATGAGCGACCCTTCAGGCAGTCAAGAGATGTTTCGAGAGACCATTCAGAACCTCTCCCGCATCATTCGTGAGAAGGATATCGAGATTGACGCCTTGACTCAGAAATGTCAGACCCTGGTCTCTGTCCTCCAGACATCTGGTGCAGGCGATTCTGTAAGTGGTGGCTCGGGGGGTGTTAGCAGCAACCAGTTTGAGGAGCTCCTACAAGAACGTGACACTCTCAAACAGCAAGTGAAGAAGATGGAGGAGTGGAAGCAGCAGGTTATCACGACTGTGAGGAACATGCAACATGAATCTGCTCAGCTACAAGAGGAGCTTCTCAAGCTGCAGGGGCAGGTTTCTGCAGATAGTGACTGCAGCTCAAAGCTTTCGGTGGATTACTCCAAACTTATTCAGAGCTATGAGCAGAAAGACAAAAAGCTGGGATTGTTGAGTCAAGAGCTGGCACAGGTGCAGCAGACCATCAGCCAGCTAAGTAGTACCAAAGACGTCCTGCTTGGGAAGCTTGGCAGTGGCAAGCAATCTCCAGATGCTTCCGCTATGATGGCCACCCAGGCTTTTGCCCCTCCAAACCTGAAGGGGGCAGCACCACCAGGCCAAAATGAGAGCCTACATCAGGAGTTGCAGTCAATGCAGAGAATTTTAGCAGAGAAGGAGAGCATGATAAGAACTCTGCAGGAAAACAATCATCGCTTGTCGAATTCTGCATCTCTGTCTGAAAGTGAGCAGAGAAGCCATGCAGAGGAGCTCAAGCAGGCCAGAGAGAAGCAAGAATCGCTACAGCGCTCCCTCAGAGAGAAAGATCTGCTCATTAAGACCAAGGGAGACCAACTGACTCAGGTGACTTACAATTCTGTTGTGTTGAATGGCTTGAAGGAGTAAAATGTCAGTTTTGAGATTTGAGATTTTGTTTACATTCCAAAGTTTGCACATGAAATGTGTTATTATTTTAGATACGCTTAAAAAAAAATCTCTGAATAATTTGGTTAATCCTAACCTTATGTGATATTTTTTTCTTGTACAACCTAGGTGAGTGAAAGTTTACGTAATCGTGAAAATGACAACGAGGTCTTGAAGCAGGCTGTGACAAATCTGAAGGAGGCCCCCCCCCCCCCGTGCCCTGATCCTACTCCGATTTAAGAGCTAAGGAGGAGAATGAAGCGATAGCGGCAAAAGCTCGTGAGAAAGAGACAGAGTTCCGTGCCCTGCAGGAAACCAACATGCAGGTGTCACTGCTGCTTCGGGAACGAGAGTTTCAGTTCAGTGCTGTGAATGAGAAGGCCACTGCCATGGAGAAGATGCTAACAGATAAAGAGCCGGTTTTGTCCGTTTTTGTGTGTTTTTAATACAAACCTGTGGTATATAAAATACATTAAAATGCTTTTTTAAATGTTAGAAATTCTTATAACAGAATTTTTGGGCGTTTGCTCTCGCAAGGAGACATAACATTTTAAAATATTAAAAAAGAAAAGTTATTTTAAATTTGATGTAATGTTTCACAATATTACTGTTTTTACTGTATTTTTTATCAAATAAATGTAACCTTATTGAGCATAGGAGACTTTCAAAAACAAAAAAATAATTTCTCATCCTTCAATTTTGAACATAGTAACTTTGGAATTTTAATTTATATTATTAGTTTTATTATTATTATGATTTATTAATGCTCTCCTGTTCACCCAACTCTCCAAAATAATTGCAGTGGGAACAATTCACATTTGTAATGTTAATGCCAGTGAAGGCATGCAACTTGTTCTGGACTGGTCTAGATCTATATGTGTTGTGAAGTTGACCTATTCTGCCTTTGTCTGTACTGCAGGGTAAATCTGGTGAGCTGAACCAATTGTTGAATGAAGTTAAGTCCATGCAGGAGAAGGCAGTGTTGTTTCAGCAGGAAAGAGATCAAGTGATGATGGCCCTCAAACAAAAACAAATGGAGACGACTGCTCTTCAGAGTGAGGTAACAAAGGCCAATATTAAATTGCTGTGCTTTATTGCCTTACTAAAAGATTAAAAACGTTAACTGTTACCTTGTCCCAATTCAATTTAATATCCAGTTGCATCCATTAAAAATATATTTTAATTTGTGGGAATTGCTGTACTTTCATGTACTTTCTGTATATAGCTGCAGCACACACGAGATAAAGAGCAGCGCCTGAAGCAGGAGGTGGAGCGTTTGCGCAATCACCTGTTAGAGATTGAGGATTCATACACACGTGAGGCTTTGGCAGCTGAGGACAGAGAGGGAGAGCTGAGACGCAGAGTGGCACTCCTGGAAGAGCGGTTAACATCTTCCTCCAATGCTGTGGAGAGTGCAAGGTGGGTCTGTTTCTGTCTGTTGGTGTGATTGCTTGCTTAAAACCAGAATTTGCTGTCGGCGCCAATAGCCTCATGGGCAGCACGTGACACGCAGCACGTGACACACAGCACCGTTGTGCTTCGGACGTCCCGAGTTCGACTCGTGGACATATAATTGGGGCTAAGCACCAAAGATGCAAAGGCACCTATTACATTCATTAGTCGTCTTCTCCTCCTTCTCCCTCTCTTCTTGTTCTTGAGTCTTCTTCTCCCGCTCTTTAGTCATCTACTTCCGCTCTTGAGCCTATGGCAGCCCATAGACCCCCTTGCAGGAAAGTTGCCCTCTAGCACCACCAACAGCTCAAATTTTCACTGTTTATGCTAATAACTTTTGAACCACAAGGGCTAGAAACTTAAAATTATTCCTGAATTCCCTGGCTCATACTGAATCAGTCGCAGTTTTCGTTCTAGATGGTTTGTCTGATTTTCACCATGCTTTGACAGATCAAACTGTTTTTGAATTACTTATCATAAAATGTTAATGATGCCAAACTGGATCTGAG
Source organism: Sinocyclocheilus anophthalmus (assembly GCA_018155175.1). Taxonomy (NCBI): domain Eukaryota; kingdom Metazoa; phylum Chordata; class Actinopteri; order Cypriniformes; family Cyprinidae; genus Sinocyclocheilus; species Sinocyclocheilus anophthalmus. Next base: position 258,993 of record JADLZN010002643.1, on the reverse strand, counting down.
GCTGTATTTCTACAATGCTTTGGCATATTGACTGCAAAATTTGTGTGTCATTGTCACCCAACAACACTGACAACACCAGATCAGTTTGGTGGCAGCACCACCTGTTGGCCAATAAGTAATTGGCCAATAAGCAGTTGTCACATTACAAGTAATTGTATCTATGGGTTTTCAACCATTTTACATAAAATCATCAACAAATATTTTTAGTTACTAATTTTTTCAACTGATCTGATGCACTCATTTGTGCTTGGCCCCTTAATCGCTGCTTGCAGCTGTATTTTATAATAGTACCACAGAAAGTCTTTCTTTCTGCCATGGATACAAGAAATGTGAAAAATATTGAGACAGTTGTAGTGTGTTTCAGTGTACTCATTATGTTGTATATTAAAGTAATCATATACTATATAGTAATATATATATATATATATTATATATAAATATATTTAGATATATATGCTATAGCTATTATATATATAAAAAACTAGGTATATATTATATGGGTTATACTCACTAATGTCTCAAACTGTGGTGTGTGTGTGTGTGTGTGTGTGTGAGTCAGCAGGCTAGCGCAGGTCGAGTCTATCAGGAGCAGCTGAATGGTGCCATCAGACAGAGAGATGAAGCGCTTATTCAGCTTCGTGCTGCTCAGGATCAGATCAACCAGTATGCAGTGTCACTCTCTAACCTGCAGATGGTGCTAGAACAGTTTCAACAAGGCAAGTGCGCACATTATTTTTGCTATTCCAGTTTATGATAATTTTTAAAGTCCCCCTGTAGTCAAATATTTTTTCCCTTAAAACTTATCTTTGATCATCAAAAGGACATATTTAAATGTTTTTTCTTGTGAAAAATAATACTTAAAATAGTTTGAATGTAACTCTACACCCTTGCCTCATTTACTATACGCGGATCTATGAATATGCAAATTAGTCCCGCCTCCACTCAGTCACACCAGCCAGCGCCTCCTGATCCACTGAACTGTAGTAACCGCAAAACAATGGCATACACGGATAATGACTGATAAAACGATGTTTTTACTAGCTGACAACTACAGTGAATACTGTAACATACGTTAAAGTTACTTACTTGACGATGTCGTGTCCTCAAAATGCCTTGAAGACAAGATGCAGCCAAGTTTGTGATTCTTAATTCACGCCTGGGAGCAATGCGTGTGAACTGTGGACGCCAATGCGGGAGAGGTGGTTCTGACTCCGGGCTACTTTTACACTGTTGCCACGGGTTATAATGCAAGTTAGCGGTTCTAAATTCACAGTAAACCACAGCTTCATGGGTTTTTTGCTCCGATTTATTTTTGGTTTTGTGCTGGAATTGGTATATTTTGCATGCTAGTGATAGGAATCGATCCCTTGACGTGATTGGTTATTGGTTTGTGACGTAGCAAACCAAGGGCTGTTTCAAACACTATTTCTGGGTCAGCCTTTGGGAAACTACAGTTTAATGAGAAAATACTCAGCAATGGTGTTGACATGAATTTCCACATTGTTTGTCTTAAAGCATATTAAAAACACCACATAGACAAATAAACAACATAAAAAAACTTGATTTTCACTACAGGGGGACTTTAAGAAAATAGTCTTTCTTGTACGGAATGAAGGCTATTAAAGTATTTACAAATGTAGATTGGAGTGTAATATTCAGATATTTATTTTTTTAAATGTTTGGATTAAGAGAGGAATCTGCAATAAGTCTTCAGTCTTGAACAGTGTTGACATTTGTATCTCCCTTTACAGAAGAAAAAGCCATGTACTCGGCAGAACTGGAAAAACACAAGCGGGAGAAAGAAGAGTGGAGAACTAAAGCAGAAAATCTTCATGATCAGGCAGCTGCTCTGCAAGTCAGTTCAAACATACTATCTGATATTATCGTATATCGACGATGTCTCGTAAGTATCGCGATGTCGATGGTAACAGACGATTATCTACATTATCTGGAAAAAAAATGACAAATGATAAATCTTGTAAGTTGCAAAAAATATTTTACTTAGCCCATAGTCACCATACAGGTATTTTTGCATGCAAGAATGAAATAATTTAGTAGGAGGGTTGGCAATCAAAAAGCTATTCCAATTTCGGAAATCAGATCAGATGTGTAAGGTCAGGAATCAATTTACTTGTTATAAAATTACATTTCGATTCTGCTTCTCGATTTCTGTATGCACATTTATTGTGATTTCAAAAGATTAAACTGCAAGAAGACGAAATAGAACTCCCTTCTGCACTCGCGCGTTTGTCTGTGGTACGCACACAAAGCGCACGCACAAAAGCCGCCTCTTATATACGCAAACAAGGGACTGAGCTCTCTTTCTCGCATTCTCACACATTCGAATGGACAAATACACACAGAATTATTTCAAAATATCCCATGAATACAATCCGTTATGTTTTAAGTGAATGTAAAGAGTTGAGAAAGGAAACAATGGTGTATTGGATCCGTTTCTAACCTCAAAATCCGTTCCTATTCAAAATCGAATAGGAGGCCTATTCTATTTTGATCTGCAGTTTAATAAAAGTTAAACAGAAAAAACGACAAAAAGTAGCACTGCATGTGTTTCTGAATATTTATTTAAACAGACTATATAATGATGAAAACCACAAACATGACCGGTATAATTAAAATATGCAAATTCCTTCAACGCACAATTTTTACAATATAATTATGTTTAATTAAGCTGAGATATAGCACTATAAATTCTTAATTCATTTGCAACAAAAGTTTAAAGTATAAAGTTTTGTTGCAAACGGATGAAGACATTAGTAGGCTTCTCAGCTCGCCCTTCAACATGCATGCGTTCGGAGTTTCGGCAGCCCAACACTGAATATTATTTTGTGAACTTTGCATTTTGATTAATAAAATAAAAATTATAAAAATGATAATACAAAAAGGAAATGTAAATTACAATGCTTCTAAATAAATAAATCAGTTATTTTTATTTCCTTAAAAACGGGCCAAAAGAGACCTCCGAACTAGTAGGCTACCAGAAAGGGGAAAAAAAACCTTAACGTTTTTGCTCAGAATACGTTTTTAATCCCTGCATGATTTTAGTCATACTTGATAAATATCAAATACGTTATAGCTTGACTACAAGTTTAAAAACAACACTGCAATTGTTATAATTAAGGAAATTAAACTTACCATCATGAAATGTGTCTACACAGGCGATAATGCCAAAAAGAAAGAGAAACATCGGAAAATATAGGCATATGTTATTCAAGACATTACTATATGACATCAAGATTAATTTATCATTCTTACAATCACCGCCAGAATGTCCAGCCTCACCATGATGAACTTAAAATTGGGTTCTATTATTTTTCCTCAAAGGTTCTCCTCACAAAACAAAATTCATTTCAAGCACAAATTTGATAAGAACAGAGTGGAAATGATTAGCAACACCAAAATAACAGCAAAGCTAATGTTTTCTGTTAGTTTAAGCACAAACTAAGAAAAGTAAAACCAAACTTTGTGGCAATAATTAAGACCAAACTGAACATGGTGTGTGTTTATGGTGCATGTCGGCAATGTTGTCTCGGTGGGGGCGGGGCGTGGTGGAGGTGGGGCTTAGGTAGACGATATTATCGGATATCGCGATATTTTTAGAGGCGATTATCGATTAAGATATTTTTGACATATCGCCCAGCCCTATTGTGTACAAACCTCTGTCCTTTCTGCACTGTGTTTGACACAAGTATTTGTTAATGTTCTGTGTCTGTGCGTATAATCTTAGATAAACCTGGATGAAGCAAACGCAGCTCTAGAGTCTGCCTCTCGCCTCACTGACCAGCTGGACCTCAAAGAGGAAGAGATAGAAGATCTGAAGAAACAAGGTGAGACCAAATGTCATCAAGTGAATGACTGCTGAAATCCGATTATCTCAGCATTTCACCTTATTATTTAACAAGGACAGTTGTTCTCAACCTTTTGACTTGAAGGCCTCCCATATTGGATAAGATGATTCCTCTGGTATTTCTGCTGTTATTATGACAACATTAGGGGCTTTCTAGTTCTAGGAACTCAGTTCTAGGAATTGGCCAGCATGGTGGTGCCTAGAGGACAATTTTCCCCCCTTGGGCAATTTTCCTGGTTGCATTCGCACCGACAGCAGGAACTCTGAAGTGGTCGAAAGCTACGTCTTCATTCACTGCATTTTCAAACGTCAACAACCAGTGAATGGAGCTGTTTTTGTTGTGTCATGTGTTTCGTGATAACGGAGATGGAATGTAAACGCACAGTTTACGCGATTTGAAAGAGCATGAAAATCAGACTAAATTAAGTTGACTAAGTTGGTTGTTTTCCAACTTTCGTAACAGAAACTCGGAGTGTTGATATATTAAATTAATTAAAAACAATTTATTTTGTGATTTTTATAAGGGTCTGTGTGATTTCAATAAAGATAATAGTTATTTCATGGGAAAATATTAATTTACATCTTCATTTTTGTGTTGTTAGCATTTTGATAAGGTTTTGTCCCATTGGACGTTTGCTGAGGCCCTGGCCCCTTTGTTGAGAACCACTGAACATGATCAAGAAAATACAGAAGCACAATTCAAATAAATCAATCATAGCAAACACAAAGGCTGTGTATCAGCATTTATTTCCTGATTCAGTTTGATTCTGATTCAGAATCTACCAAATTAATTTTGATAAAGAAGGATGCAGAATACAGAAATACAAAATTCAAATTAAATGGCCATTAGGGTCTAATCAACCACAGAAAAAAAAAAACTAAAGCTGGGTCAGTTTGATTCTGATTCAGAATCTCTTAATTTAGTTTGATTCAGATTTCAGTAATTTATTTGATTCAATTGAATTCAGATTGTGCATAATGTGCATTGTAACTGAGTTCATGTTGTGGTTATTGGTTAATAAAAATAATAGTTATTATTAAAAAGAAGCATTTTACTTTGTGACTTTGCTACGTATAATATATCCATTACAGCAGACACAATCCCGTAAAACACTAAAATACGCCACAAAAATGTTTTGCGAAAAGACTAGCTCTCAAGCCGAGTTGACACACAACTCACGGCACATTATCTGAGATTTTTTCAGATTTGTAGCACTGTAAACCATTTTTCTGAAGAGACTCATGAACGTCAACGGGACTAGGAACATCAGGATCCATTAAATTATGTTTGACTCTTTGAGACTGTGCTTTATGTAGTGGTTTAAGTTTGATTCATATCAGTGCAGACATTAAGAAACACACATGTTTGTTTGTGTAAGAGAGATGCAGAGAACAGCCAAGTCTGTAGATGGTATAGATGTTTAGCATTCCTTCGCATCTCCTCTCTGTCAGAGAGATAATATTTATGGCATGTCAGTAGCCAAATTGTGTAGACAAAGATTCTCTTTTTCCATCCACCCTTTTTTTTCTTTCTCACCTATCCCTTTCTTCTTTGTCCGTATCAAGCCCCAAATCAACAGTACGGTGCTGTCGGTCTGAGAGGGAGAGGAGGTTGAGGGATGAGCGCTGGGATTTTTACTGCATCTGTCAAAAAACGATTGAAGAGACCATAGACCGAATGATCAAGAATGGTTCATTTTTGCTTAGCAAAGCACAAGTGCAGCTGACAGACATTCCAGGGTGTTTAGCGCAGACAGGAACTCTCTCAACCTTTCTTATCGCTCAGTTCGTGTGGTCTCAGGAGGTAAAGTCTCAGAGGAAAAGGGTTCTCGAGAGCCAAATGGTCTGGACCAGCGAGGGGCGTTTGTGATAAAGGCATTTATAGCATGTCATATTCTCACACTTTTTTGTTTTTACTCCACGAGACATTCCCAGACACACTAAACCCCATACCACAGTTATTACTGTTTATGTTAAGCTGCAGACACACATACTTTTTATTTCAGTACAAACACTTGTTCTCTACTGTTTGCATTAATGCATAACAAAGTCATATACCACCTCCTGCTGAAAGCTCTGTGTGCATCTCACAAACACAGCATCCAAATTTAACACCCACCAAGTGCATGTAAAATTAGCTTGGTCTAGAAAAAACCTACTTGCCAGTGGCTTGTGACTTTATAAAGAACTTCAGCGTAATAATGTGGCATAAATGTAAGAAACGTTTGAGGTTGGTAAGATTTTTTTCTCACCAAGGCTGCATTTATTTGATAAAATAACTACTGTAAATACAGTAATATTGTGAAATATTATTACAACTTAAAATAACTGCTTTCTATTTTAATATCTTTTAAATATGTAATTTATTTCTGTGATGGCAAAGCTATTTTTTTTTTTTTACCAGCCATTACTACAAATTAAGTCTTCAGTGTCACATGATCCTTCAGAAATCACTCTAATATACTGATTTGGTGCTCAAAAAAAATTCTTGTTATTATCAGTCTTGAAAAGCAGTCATGATAGCCATGGTACATTTTCAGGGTTTTATGTTAAATCGAAAGTTCAAAAGAACAGCATTTATTTGAAAAAATAAATTTTATTGTAACAAATGTTTTACGGTCTCTTTAGTACAATTTAATGCTTTTGCTTTACAAAAGTAATAATTGCTTGCTTTCAAAAAAAAAAAAAGATTCTTCTGACTGCAAATTTTTGAATTGTAGTGTGTATATGTATAAAATTCAGTTATTCAATTTCATTGCCAGAAATGAAAAAGAATCGTGTGTAGGAAAAAGTTTTTGGACGCTTAGACACTACCATACCTGACAGAAGCCAGACATTAGCAAATTAAATAATTTTTTATTAATGTGTTGATTTTATGAATTAGCCCATAACTCACAAGCCTAACTGTGACAGCAATATATGGGAAAATACCACAAAATACTCAAACTTGTATCTGTGTGTGTTTTGCAGTGGATGTGAGACAGGAGATGTTGGAAGAGGCTCAGAGAAAACTGATGAACCTCCTGAACAGCACCGAAGGCAAAGTGGATAAGTGAGTCCAAAACACATCTGCACTGGAAACATATTTCATATATATATGTAGATCCAAATATTTTCAAAAGGGTGTTCCTGTGAAATATCATCTAACATGATTAACTTCTGACACAGGGTTCTGATGAAGAATCTTTACCTGGGCTATTTTCATACCCCCCAAAACAAGCGCTCTGAGGTGCTGAGGCTTATGGGTAATGTGCTTGGATTGGACCGAGATGAGGTGTCCGAGGTGAGTCAGCGCTCTCTGCTTCTCATACTGTGGATTTCTCTTTATCCTCCCTTTTGAATTTACTTTTTAAATGCAAGTATTCCTCTTCGCAAATGTGCATGTGCCTACATATTTACATTCATCAGATATTGTCAAGTAGGGCTGCACAATTAATCGAATTTCTAATCGCGATTACAATTATGGATGCCACAATTATGTAATCGTTCAAAGTGGCAATTAATCGTTCAAAGTCCACTTATGAAATTCTGCATGCTTAAGATATGTTTTTTCTTTCTACACGTTATCTTATGGGTTTTTCCATTGTTTTAGTATAACATTATAATACCATTCATATTTTTACTTTTTTATAATTTAAAGAAGAAACCAATCCGATGTATATTTGACATTTGAGGCTTAAAATGATAGAAAAGCACTAAAGGTTTGTGTGTTTTCAGCTTGTTTATTTTCATATAAAAATACGGCATGCAGTTGTATCAAACAATGGTATAAACATCATTCAATGTAAATTTTGATAATCGTAATTAATAATTGCAATTACAGTTTCAAGGGAATAATCGACAATTATGATTTTTGTCATAATCGTGCAGCCCTATTGTCAAGTCCAATTTTTGAGAAGGACTTGAGAAGGAGCAGCCAACCATTCACCATTCTGTCTGACCCGTTTTGTGGAATTCCTCCTACTTTTCATCACTCTCAAATGTGGCTCTGCTCCAGTTCTTGTCTCACCCTTGAAACATGACTGTTAAACGTGTGGATTTAATATTTGACCTCCTGACTCTTTATGTTCGGTTCTCTAATTACATTTTTTAACAATTATATCTTGTTTGATGTCAGCGTGAAGGTTTTATCAGATGTTAAAAAGATTTTTCCACTCATCTTACCTCATGTTTAATTTGGCACAGACCTCAAACTGCCCACGCTGGTCTTGTTGAAAAAAGTCCTTGTTTGAGACCTTTGAAGGATGATTTCAAGTTGCATTCAGTCCTCGCTGGTAATCTCCGAGTATAGAGGTTTCTGTTCTTGTTAGGACAGCCTGTACTAAATGTCACATCAGCATCCCCGGAAACTCTGCACGCATATGACTGCATTAATTTAGCGGACTGCTAATAGAGCTGATTTGTTTTCTGTTCGAATTGCTGTTTTTCCGTTTTGATCCTGGTGGGGCTGATTTTCTCAATAACAGGAACAGATCAGTTCTAATGATAAAGCAGGATGTGGCTTAATTTTTTTTTTCTTTCTTGGTAAAGCCATAATCATTTTAGCTATTGTCCTCGAAGGGTCAAAATCTGTATGTGCTTTTTCCTTTTTCAACAAATTATGCTCCAATTGTTCGCAACCCATTTTACTTCCATAATGTGTTGTATTTCCAAGTGAAGCTGGATATTCAGTGAGGGAAAAATGGGAATTAATTTGACTGAAACGTGGGCGTTACATACCAGAATGGGAATGCACGTTTGCTCAAACTTTAATTAGCTATTTGGCTATTGGATAACATCATTTAATATCCTGAGCAGCCTAAGTGACTTGGAAATTTATTTCAGAGGAAGAGAGAGTATTATTTTTCGTTTTAGGATGCATAATAAATTGTTCACAATAGGACCAGAAATGTGCATAAAGAAAATAAATAGTAATTTACATAAGACAACACAACCTTATTATAGAATTTAATACATACCCTCACACCAGTATACATTTTGATCTGAATTAAGGTCATTTTCTAGATGTAACTCACCTAAATGGCAATTATTTCTACCATTAATACAGTTGTTTTTTTCACTTTTTCATTAATATACTGAGTATGCTGTTCATATATTCAAATTTGGTCATAAAAACATGTTTCAAGTCCAATCCTGATGGTTCTTATTACAGATGACAGATGGAAATAAGAGATTGATAAAGCAAGCAAACAATATGAGACACAGACAGCAGGCAGAAATCAGCAGTTAGAGACTGCGAGAGACAAAGACTGAATTAGATGACGGGCTCATGCCAACCTTACCCCAAAAGCATTTCCTTACCCACAATTCCATTCCATAGAAGTAGGCTGGAGTCTGGCAGGAGAGACTCCAACTATTTAGCAAGTTGTGAGCAGAATTACCCAACAGCCCCCAGAGAAGAAAGAGGGAGAGAAGGAAAGTAAATATGAGTGTGTGTGTGTGTGTGTGTGTGTTTCTGGGTCACACAATCCACTTTCCATTTCAACCCATATTTTCTTTTTCCACTCCACACCTTTCTCATTTTTTTTATGCTACACATTAAGTTTTCCACTCAAGATCTCTTTGTTTACAACTCTAAAGGCTAAAAATAATCCTAGTCTGCTTTTGTGGTTAAAAGAGTCTGATTCAGTGGTTTTATTTCAAAGGTTGCATTCATTTGCTCTGGTCTGAGTGCTTTGAGGACAGGGACATTTTTGTAGCAGTACCTCTTTGAACTTTACACAGTTATGTTGAGTAAGAGAGGAAAACTTTTTTTTTTACACACACACAACCAAAGACCACACACACAAACATTCCCTCTGACCTACTGTCCTACTGACTTACTGTTCTCTATTTCTGCAGTTGTTACAGGAAGGAGGCAAGAGTGGGGTGACTGGATGGGTCTCGAGTTGGCTGGGAGGCAGAGCTGTTCAGAGTGTACCCAACACTCCCCAAAGGCCTACCCATACACAGAGCCTCAATTCGGTAGGCACACATAGAAATGCATGAACACACACACACATTATTATACACATGCATCTTCCTCTTACACTAGTGTCTGTGTTTTAAAGTCCTTCTCTGAGATGTTCGTGAAGTTCCTGGAGGTGGAGTCTACTCCTGCACTTCCTGCCCCTAAATTACCTGTTTATGACATCAAGCCTCTGAGTGCGGCCCCACCTGGCCGGAGTACTGCAAGCACACCTGCATCAGGTATAATGTCACATAAAATCTAGAGATGTACTATATATTGTTAACATATTAGTTTTTATTTTATTGTTATTAGCCCATTTTAGTTTTTTTGTGTTTACACTATTTTTACTGAACTTTACAAATTAAAGTTTTGGAATTTTTATTTTTAGAAATTATTTTAGAGTTAGTCTTTTATATATTTATTTATAATGCATAGTGCATCTCAAGATAAATAGTTTGGAATTTTTTTAAAAGGTTAAACATTTATTAAAATTATTTATTAATATTATTTATAATATATAAAAATATATTATTTTTGAAAAATATTTTTTCTTTTTAATTTATTTTGCCACAATGGTTATAAAAGTTAATATGAAATGTTTGTCAATTATCCGCTATAACATTAAAATCATTTTCAGCTTATTGTTACTGGCCAGAATTTTAATATTGGTGCTTCCATGATTTAAAAAAAAAAACTTTACACTTCATAGGTCAGGCCCATTCATACCAGGGATGTTAACCAAAAAGTTTTAATAATTGTTCTTATTCTTTGAAAATGTGGAAGTCCACACCACAGCTATAATGATAATAACACAGAGGAACAATATCGTTGGAATGACTTTCAGAACAAATGTTTTCCTCCTGATAAACAATACACACATTGACAACCAATTAGGATCCATATGATTTTAGTTTTTTTCGTTTTACGATTCCTTGTTGGTCTGAACACCAATATAGCTATTATCATAACTATCTTTCTTGATACAAACAGGTCTTGTATATCTGTAATCTGTGTTCTTTCAGGTGTTTCAGGCCCAGGTAAGCGCACTGGGGATTCAAACCCCTTCCTGGCACCCCGGTCTGCAGCAGTACCCCTCCTCAATCCCGCAGGTGCAGGCAGCACTGCAGGTGCTGGGGGCCATCTGCTTATGAAGCCCATCTCAGACGCCCTGCCCACCTTTACACCTGTACCTGTGTCGGCTGAGGCCAGCGGTGGAGCTGTGCTCAAAAATTTGCTCAAGCAGTGATATCAGCCACCTGTACTGCCACTCAAAGCACTTTAGCTTAACAGGACACTACGTTCCGGCAGATGGAAACAGAAAACTGGGCCATGTCATGGATTCAAATATTTACTAAAATGGCTGATTGCCAACGGAATAAAAGAAAGATAAAACATCTAAGGGCTGCCGTGCTTGTTAAATTTGACTAAACTGAGGCCTAAGTTTGACAGAATTTAATTCTGTTTGCAAGCTGGGGAAGATTACATTATGGAATATTGTTGTGACCTTCTCCCAACATTTATTTAATGTCGTGCAAACATTCAGCTTGTCATTTTTAGACAAAGAGAGGTGTTTAATGTTTTTCTAGTGTGTTGAGAGACTGTCTGATGCTGTCTGGCATCCACTACACAAATGGATTTATTAAACCTTTTCCACTTCTGCAAAAACGCTACAGATAGTCTTTCAGAATCCTCCCGTTTTGAGTGCTATGACTGGTTGGCCGTATGGTACGGCAGGTACAATAGCACTTAATCAAGAAGTGACATTTGATCTTGGATTTAGACTGCTGCTCATGCTCCCATGCAGTACAAGCGTGCAGTTATTTATTTGTACATCAATCATATTTTTCACTGTTTATGCAGTGGGCATAAGCTAAAATGTATCTGCAATATTCAGACCTTTTTAAGGTAGAAAGAAACTATTGTATTATGTATATACAATTTGGAAAACATGCACACATATAGGAAAATTAAAGTGCAAATTAAGTGTAAAAATGACCTGTATATTTTACAATTGTTTAATAAACAAATAATACACCTCTGTTATAATAAACATTAGTTTATTATAACACAGGACTCCTAATTCGGTAGGTTCCAACCAAATATTTAAAAACGCCATTTCCTTGAGGCCTAATATGAAGAATAATTTTTTGTTGGTTTTTTGTTTTTTGAGAAAATGGCCTTAGTAATTCTCTTTTTGGTTACTATATCTTTCATAAAAGTTGGGTGCACTTAAAATATATAGATTTAGGATACATTTATACATTTTAGGGTATATATTTTGCGCTGGTGTTTATTTAAAGTTGATTAATCTTTTTGAAGTTTGAAAGACTGCTCATGAAAGTGATAGTCTACAACAGTGTTCCTCTTTTCTCCTGAATAAACTATTCTATGTATATTTGCATTTTCCCTTTTATTTTATTTAGCCACTTAAGAGCTTTTTTAATATGAAGTTGTTAAAGTTCACTTGTAATAGTGTTTTTATTTAGAAATAGGTCTCTTAATGATAACTCTACAAAAGGAACTCCTGCTGTTTGGTAATTAATAAGTAAAACTAATCCTTAAATTGTGCAGTACTTTTCCATATACAAGACTTATATAAGGAAACAGTGCATTTGTTGATCTTTTGCATCTGTGTTTTCTTTTTTCCCTGCAGGCTATATAATCGCAAGGCTGTAATTTAAAAGTGCTTATGGAGGCAGTGGTCTAGAGCATTATCAGACCAGATTAACCTCAAAAGGGAATGTCCGTCTTTCCCAATATGTCCCTAGGGAAAACCCTGTCTGGAATTCCAATTGTAGTGGAACCATGTCTAATCTGGTGCATAGATTCTTGGAACATTTAACCAGTTTCTATTGATATTTTGACGTCCAGTTGTGGATATACATACACTACATTCAAAAATTTGGAGTCAGTATGATTTTTTTTATATATATATATATAGTCTATTATATTTTTTTTTTTTTTCCCCAAAGGAAAGGGGTTAAGGGTGACGCTTTTTTTGTTTTTTCACCAAGGATGATTTTTATGATCAAAAGTGACAGTAAGACTTTTGCAATACATTGCATTACTAATTACTTTCTACGACATTCGCTCTACCAGTCTGAAGCAATACAATATTGTTATTTCTTTCAACTAATACAATTGTCATAAATTATGCATGAACTAACCAGAATATTTTGAGAGGAGAGACAGGTGTACAATTACAAAACCATAGACATTAGATGTTAAATTTTTGAATGTGTAAACTATTTGTTTTTTTTTTACTATACTAAATTGAGGCTGTTGTCTATATACTATTTAATGCAATTACATCAGAAGTAACTAATTAAATTCCATAAAAATGAAGAGTAATCCCCTACTAATTGTAGGGGAAAGTATAACTTACATGTAGTAATTACCGGCTAATGCCTTCACCAACAACACTCGGATACCACTATCACTTCTGTCTGTGTGTTGTGGTGTATACAATATTTAATAATACTGTCCCTTTCACTTTGTTAATCAAAGAATCCTGAAAAAAAGTATGACAGTTTTCCCAAAAATATTAGTCAGCCAACTGTTAACTGTGATAATGGATAAGAAAGCTAATTCTAGCACCAAATCAACAGAAAGGATTTAGAATAAATTGCATTTTAAAATGTTATTTTGAATTGTAATAACATTTCACAACATTACTATTTTACTGCATTTTGGATCAAATAAGCTCATTCTCAGTAAGCATAAGAGACTAAAAAAAACATTATAGACCCAAAACTTTTGAACAGTAGTGCAAGTAATGACTTGACATTATTATCAAGGTGTATTATGTAGCAATGCATTCAATTCAGCACAAGAAGCATTACTATTAATTCTTCATATAAACAAACATTTCAATGCTGTAGTGGCACATTTGAATCCTAGCAAGTATCTGTGCTGCCTTGAAGCAAATGCATTGCATTAGATGGTGGAAACACTTTAAGGGTGTTGGATATAATGAATGTAAGCATGGTGTCAGATTTTAATGCGAACTCTCCTCACGCAGCACTCACAAAGCCAGACAAAATAACCCTGCCCTCACCAGGGAACATCAGCGTCAGATCAAGTCTAAACCTCTTTTATATCTCAAGATCTCAATCCAAATGGGCTTTTGCCTAGAGGGTGTGTTAATCTGGCAGACTTTGATCACCTCGAACCTGAAAATGTTTGTATTTAAGAGTCTGAGCAATTAAAAAAAAAAAAAGTTCTGTAATGTGTCACTGATGCATTCAGTGGCTCACTGTACTCGTAACTGATGCAACTCTCAAAAAACGTGCTCTTTTGCCATACTGTAGTAAGCCTGGTGCTTGAGTTCACACAGCTGCCACTGAATGGTTGAGTTATTTCAAGAGAGCAGCAGAGAGGGAGTGTGGCAGTGTGCTACCCAGTGATTTGACCACTGACTCCATAATCTGTGCCAAAAAATCTCTGATAAACTGTCTCAGTCTCCCAGCACAGTCTTCCCTGCTGAATTCAGTCCACATCTGGACTGCTGTGCTGCCAAACCTATTTTAAACTCAATTAATCAATAGACAAAAGCAAAGCTAGTTGACATAAAAGGATACAATAAAAACAAATTCTGCCTGTGTATGTGCAGCCTCCCAGTCAAGTGTGTGGGCCGAGTGTGTCAACAGTTCAAAGGTTAGGGGTACAAGGCTATTTCAGCATATTTACACTGGCCAATAGCTTATAAGATGCAGGCCAGGGTGACACTTACTGTGATCATGTCCAATCAGTGGGCAGAAATAAACTTTTATAAATACATTTATATAGGCCCTTGATAATTTTTGACAAGAAATCTATTAAGGTTCCATTTTTTAGGTTAATAGAAAAACAGCTAAATTAAGGTTTCAAAAATTGTGACACAAATTGTCATTTATAGTGTCACTCTGCGCCGTTGGCTCTGGTATCGTGTCACTAACACAGTTTCATATTCATTTAATTTAATTATTATACTTTTTGTGAAATAAACTATTTTGTAATAAAGGCTATTTGTGATATGTACATTTTTGGAAATGTAAAGTGAAACAAACTTTCGAAATTCCGCTAATACAGTCATGGTTACATACAATATAGGCCTACACTAACTAGAGTTTATTTTATGTAAATACATGTTCTGTCTGTCTGTCTTTTTACACACCTAGTCAGAATTTTATGTCCTTAAAGTAACTTTTTTTTTTTTTTTTTTTTTTTTTTTGGCTAACAGCCTGAACGAATATCTCATAGTGATGATGGTTGAAGCGGTCTGTCTGGCGTGAGGACTCCACACCATAACGTACAGTAGTCTCCTCTAAATTTAAGCAGGCTGGTGAGCCTTACAATTTAATGATGCGTCATTTTATAGATTCTTTGCTCGGTTTTCCTCACTGCCTTCTTCATTCTCCTCGTTTGGGTCTGTAGCAGCTCCCTGTGCGCGCTTTCGTTCCAAAGGGGGCTGTCTGTCTTTGATGGGATCCAGCTGTTGGCCAAGTGCTCTGGGGGCCCGTTTATTTGCATTGCTAAACAATCCGTGCAGTGGGCCGAGTACGGAGAAATACAGCAAGTTTTCTCTTTTTTATATAGTAAGACCCTCCTCTTACTATTGGTCAATGTTCTCACACGTTCCTGCCATCGGTCGACAGGGCGGCCGCATCGGGTGACCAAAGCCAAGTGTCTCGACATTCAAGTGAACGCGCGTACGCGGAGGGGGCGCTTTGGGCACTTCGTTTTGCGCTTTGGGTATTGCGAGCCCGTAAAGGTAGTAAAACCACAAAGATCAACTCGTTTCCTACTGCGAGGGGTTTACGGGTCGGCGGTGTGACGTTCTTTCCAAGGGAACCACAAGGATCCACATAAACATGTTATTTGAACTACGTGGCTTGAGTTGGTCGACCAACAAAAGGTGAGTTTAATTAGTCAGCTGGTGATTCATGACAAGCTGTTTTAGCATACATTACTTACAACTAACTTGTATCTAGCTACTAAGTAATCAACTGACTATTGATTAGATATTAGTACTTATTTCAGTAGTGACTATATCTATTCAATTAGTCAGTAGTACTTCTTCATTTGCTGTTAGCTACCATTCCAGTAGTGACAAGTAACTATTCCATTGCTACCTGCCATTGATTCAATTCCTATTCTTGCTTGTCATATGCTTATCTAATAGCTTGTCATATCATATGTACTAAGTATTCTGAATGATTCATATTCGTACTAATGTCCAATAAATAGCTGTCTTCAATTTCTTTAGAACAAATACTAATACCAATGTATAGTGAAACTGGAAAGGATACTAGCAACAATTGGAATACCTACTAGTCAGAAGTGAACAGTTAATAGCTGCTGAACCACAGATCCCAAAATAATTTTGTGGTAAGACATTTCTATTTTGTTACCAGCAACAATGGAATAGTTACTTGTCACTATTGGGATAGTAACTAGTACCAAATTAAGAAGTGCTGGTATCTGATACATATGTAACTGAATTGATACTAGTAACTATTGGAATAAGTATTTTATTTACCTAAAAAAACAAGAAGACCCTACTAGTGACATATTTAACAGATGTTAGTCACTAGTGGATTACTTACTAGACAATAAGAGATAGTATCAAAACCGATATTAGATATTTTTAAGGATTAAATGTGATCATTGTCATGGTGCTTCAAAAGAAAATGTAAACCATGAAAATAAGTTTGTAAAAATGATCAAATTTATATAAGAGTGTTTGTTGATATTCTTGGTTTTGAATGGACATTCAGTGCTTATTCCAATGAATGAAACTTAAATATTTTCACGTGTTTTTAATGTTCAAAATGATTTACCAAGGTATTTTGTTTTTTATTTATAGAATGTTGTCCATTTTAATATGTATCATATGCTGCATTCACTCCGGGAAAAGTCAGGTAAGTGAATTTTGTTTTGAGTCATTCAAGCCTAGGCACTGTTGCTCAACTTGTGTCGTAATAAGAGTGCCTTGCTTGTTTTTTTGTTGTTGTTTTTTTGCTTTTCCAGTTCTGTTGTACATCTTTAACATAAACATTAACTTTAGCATATGATAGCAATATCAAGCTACTTCAACATAACTACTTAAAGAACTCCATAAACTGCTGTTTATCTATTGGATTGACTATAAAATGCCTGTTTCTCTCCAGACTTGCACAGATGGATTTACTTATGACCGCCGTGCCAGACAGTGTATCGGTTAGTGGCAATTCTGCCATGTTATTAAAATGTTCATTGAAACTTGTGTTTCAAATACAGCTGTTTATGCCACCTCTAACATATGCTTTCAGACATTGATGAGTGCCGGACACTGCCAGACCCGTGTCGGGGTGACATGCAGTGTGTAAATCAGAACGGTGGATACCTGTGCATCCCCCGCGGACTCTACTCCCAATCCTATGCCCGGAACAGTCCACGTTCCTATCCTGAGCCTTCCTATCCTGAAGAGTCCTACCCTGACAGATCATTGGGATATTCAGAACCATTCATTCCTAACGTTCCCCCTGTTGGAGCAGGTCCTGGTCCAGGCCCCGGTCCAAGCTACCCAATAGTGAGCCGGTCCACTCCCTGCATCCTTGGATATACACTTGGTGCCGATGGCACTTGTATTGGTAAGTTTGCCTAATGTTCTATAACATTCCTCTTTCCTCTATCCAAACTTATTGATAATGTTAGTTAAAGGGATAGTTCACCCAAAAATGAAAATTTGATGTTTATCTGCTTACCCCCAGAGCATCCAAGATGTAGGTGACTTTGTTTCTTCAGTAGAACACAAACAAAGATTTTTAACTCAAACCGTTGCAGTCTGTCAGTCTTATAATGGAAGTGAATGGGAATCACGGCTTTGAGAGTCAAAAAAAACATACACAAACAAAACCAAATTAAACCCTGCGGCTCGTGACGATACATTGATGTGTAAAGACACAAAACGATCGGTCTGTGCAAGAAACTGAACATTATTTATTCGTTTTTTACTCATAAGCAAATGCCAATGTCTGAAACGTCCTGAACAGGTCCTGCAGCGCATTCTGCCTTTATGGGCAAGATCTTAGACTTATAAGTGCATTACCACCACCTATCTCTCAAATGGACCATTGACACTCTATCTACATCTCAATTAGGAGTGTCAAGGGTCCATTTGAGAGATAGGTGGTGGTAATGCACTTATAAGTCTGCGATCCACCATAAAACAAGAAGAAGAAGAAGATGTGTCACGCACCGGCTGTCGAGGACGCGCTCAGGACGCACTCAGGACAGTTCAGGACATGCTCAGGACAGTTCAGACATTGCAGTGCATCAGAGGTAAAAAAAACGATATAAATACTATTCAGTTTCCTACACAGACCGATCGTTTCGTGTCTTTAAACATCAATGTATCATCACGAGCCGCAGGGTTTAATTTGGTTTTGATTGTGTATGTTTTTTTTTACTCTCAAAGCAGTGATTCCAAATTCAGTTCCATTATAAGAAGATAGTTTGCAATGTTTGCAGTTAAAAAATATCGTTTTGTGTTCTACTGAAGAAACAAAGTCACCTACACCTTGGATGCCCTGGGGGTAAGCAGATAAACATCAAATTTTCATTTCTGGCCCGCTGAACCCTATACCTTTAAAGTTGGCCACTGGAAAGGTTCCTTGGGGTTAGTCAAATCCAGAAGATAGTTCTTCAAGTGCTGCCTGGCCCACAAATAATGATATTGATGACTTTAGTTTACCATCCAGACCAGGTCAACCATTTAAAAAAATAATTATATTTTTGTAAATAAATATATATGCATGCACAATATATCTTCAAAAATGTAATTTATGACTTCATTTAATTTGCATTTAAAATATTTTTAAATCTTGAGAAACATAACTTCATTCAGTTAGTCATGTGTTGCTGACTTTGTAAATTGGCTGGTATTGTAAATTACAATATATGTTAATATATTTTACCATATATTACTACAGCCACTGTAACAATGTCAACTAATGCCAAATGTGCTTATTAGATTAACTTTAGTTGTAGATGTTTATTCAGCAACTTTTGCATACAAGTGTGCTTATATGTCAGAATGAAATTGAGATCAAGTTAAATTTATGACTAACAGAACAAAAACTAGTCACTGAATACGTTCTACTATCTGATGAACAAGAACACCTTACTAGTGACAATTTGAATAGACACGAGTCACTATTGGATTATTAACTAAATAAAATAACAGATAAATAAGTTTTAAACATTATAATGCCCTGTCATAGTGCTTTAAAAGAATATATGATACATGATAGAGTACCAAATCCAAGAACTTCATACATTCTGGCGTATATAAAGCCATTTTTTTATAATAAATAACTCAAGCTAAGAATAAGACTTGTGGGCTCATGTTTACTTCATTTTCTGCAATGGTCCATGGGTCTTCTCACTCTGAAATGAGGCAAAGACCCAGTTCTGTGCTGGACTGTAATTTAGTAATGGCTGCGGTGGGCTGAGTGGCATCTTAAAGACTTCAGCAGAATGAGTCTCGTAATTTGGACTGGATCAGTCATTAGTGTGGAACCACAAAATACTGTGGAACCTCAGAACAAACTACATCTTGTGAAGAGGCAGGAAGACACACAGGAACTGGCATTTAGCCCTGCTTACTGGGATCCAACTTTACAATTCAACGAGACTGTTTTAGAGTATCTTACTCACCGTCGTAAATCATCAGTTTGTAACTGACTCTATGTGGTCTGCTTCTGTTGAAGCTGTTGAGCTGAATGTGGTGTCTGTGATATCTCCTGGGATTTATTGATTTCATCTAGATAGGTGTTATATATTGTGCTGTCGAAATCTTTACGCGTGTCAGCGTGGTGACCTATTTCACGTGCCATATGATAAATGGTAGCACAAATGACTGTTTGCTGTATTTTTCGATATGGTCTGCGGATTTGTCTCGAATTGGTGCCAGCCTTTGCAGTTAATGCATTCTCCAGTCCTCTCTTGCTCCTCTGCAGAATCACAAAATTATAGATTTGTTACCTTTTAAGCCCAAGACAGTCATGTTATAAAGAAGATACACGCACAGATAAGCTCATGAATGTGCTTATGCGGATATACACATGTCCTGACCTGGGAAAAACTTGGACTGAGTAATGAAGATGAATGTTGTGTGCTGTGTTAAATTTTGGACACAGATAATGGTCTTATAGAGCCACTGAGACATTCAGTACAACAGCATTTCATAAAGACAAACCATTGTGATCTCAGCATCTGTGGTTGCTTGTGCCAAACATGAAGTCAGTGGTTGTTGAATGAGATCTGTCATTAAGCAGCTGCTCAATTTGTGTTCTTTGTACAGTGTGTTTGTTATTTATGTTAAGGGATGCTGTTATGGAACAGAAATCGTACAGGAAGTACGTAGTGTTACACCATAACATCATTCATCTTAATGAATGCCCTCTTCTTGCCAGTGGCGCTAAGGCTTGAAGGACTTAAAACAGTCAACCCAGTCAGTGCCTGAAATGTGCCATCATAAATCCCATCAATCCTGTGTTTAGCCTCAGTAAAGCTTATAGGCACTTCTAAAATCCATGCAAACCTCTGAAAGACAGTTCAGTTCAGGAGAAACTTGAGAAAAGAAGATCTAAAGCTCACTTGTGATTCAGGAATGTGGATGCTTTGCATAAAATCCCAAATTCAAGAGCTTAAATTATCTTATTCTGGGTGGGAACTTGAAAAATGTCCAAAATGATTTGATTTGTCAAGTTGAAACTTGCCTACGCAGGCTGTAGGACTGTAACTGGTGTCTGTCAGCAAATGTGGAGTGGCTCTAGTACCGCAGACTAATTAATGTGCTCTAGCTTAGTGGGACGTCTGGAAATTGAGGTATGATGTCAGTATTATTTCTGAGTCATTGAAATTTATATGTAATACTATTTTTTTGTTTTAAATATACACTAGCATTCATAAGTTTGGGGTTGGTAAGTTTTTTTAATGTTTTTGAAAGAAGTCTCTCGTGCATTTATATGATCAGCATACAGTAAAAACAGTAATATTATGAAAACAATTTTCTGTATTTTTGTAGATTTAAAGTTGTAATTTATTCATGTGGTGGCAAAGCTGAATTCTTAGAAGGTATTACTCTGAAAAAAAGTTGTGCTGCTTAATATTTTTATGGAAAACCTGATATCGTTTTTTTTTCCAGGCTTGTATAATGAATGCATTCATTTGAAATAGAAATCTTTATTAAAAAAAAATGAAGTAATTTTAAATGTCTTTGTTGTAACTTTTGATAAATTCAAGAATTCCTCATTAAAAAGATGTATTAATTTCTTGCAAAAATTTTTTAAAAATCTACATGACTTTTGAATAGTAGCAAATAAAGAGTTTTTTTTGTTGTATCAACCATGCGTTTTGTATTTTCTGTGCAAAGTCAGTGTAGGATGGTGTGGATCAAGCTGAAAGAGTTGAGCAGCTCCTAAGAGTTGCTGGAGATATTTCAGATTTTTCAGATAAGGAAAATGTGATTGCTTATTGTACTTTTCTCTATTGTTTTACTGTATTTCACTTTCAAATTAGACTCTCCTTGTGGCTGCACTAGACATTCCACACTAAACATAATTGCTACCCTGGCTCACTGTACACCTCACGTTAGTATAATGATTCCAGCTAATTCACATGGGCTGTGTGAAGTGTTGCTTGACCGGCCTGCTTGAACTATTGCAGTGGTGGACTGTAAATGCCTTTGATATAATTTTAACAGTCAGTGTTTGGCAACAGATCTTGGACATTAAATCTCTGGAATGAAGATGTGCGTATAGAAGCAAGAGTTTTGAGTTGGTGCCAGATTCTTGGGTCCTGGATTGACCTCAACCTGTTTGTTCATATTAATCATCTACACGTTTTCCATGCCTGAAAAGTTTAGTCTTGCATATGTCTCTTTAGATTGATGAATTGTTTTGCTTTAATAAGACAAGCATGTTGTGTGAGTATGAATTATAATACCCGTCATTCATATAAATTCCCCGTCCTCTTGCGTATTTGTTTGTTGATTTTGCTTTCAGCTAGCAATTAAAACGTTATGAGCGCAGTTTAACACATTTACCATGTGCAAATCCATTTCACAGAATTGTAGATTTTCCAAATATGAGTAAAGTCTTTAGATTTCGTCTGGGCATACTTTTAAGGGATTGAATATCTCTGATGTGAAGATTAGATTTAATGACCTCAGCAACATCTGGTTTGTGGGCCTCTTGTTAAATTTAACGAATTGTACCGTAGTAAACTTGTTAAAAGTCTAGTAAAAGTCATGATTCTGACCACATGAATGATATCACCCGTCAACATTTCATATCATTGATCTCTCTTCCTCTTTTACATGCAGACACGTTTCCCTCTCTTTCATTTACACACCATGTCTTTCCTCTGACCCTCATTTAAATCTTGTGCAAAATTTACTGCACAGTCTCTGCATCAGATCTGATCTCCAAAATGCTGGCATTCCTAGAATGCTCCAGATCCGTTCACCTCAGATCAGACGTCTGTGATAGTGCACATGTAATCCAGATGCTCTCCTTCACGCTCCGGGGCCTAGCTGGGCCTCATGTGGCCGCATCTCTGCTATCAGACCTGGCTGTAATGATTCCACCTCATAATAATGCTTTGTGATGTCTATAATAGTTAAGAATCTGAGCTGCTAACACAAAAGTTCAGTTCCAGGTAGGTGTAATGCAAAGCAAGTGACTACCTTTGCGATTATACTGTACAGTCAGATGCTTTCATTGAAATGCCAAATGCAAGTGAATGGGTAATTTTAAAGTGCACAAGTAACTTACTATTATGGAATTTCAGCTTGGTTTGCCAGGACCCATTGCATCACTCTACCCATATAGTAACAGTGGGACTGTTGGCAGCTTTAACCAAAATAAACTAATTATCTGGCTTTCACACGGTCCAGCCCCCCAAATCCATCACGCCCTCATCACTTTCATAGTAACATTTGCTTACTTTTAAAACATGTGACTTCATGGTCTGAGAACCAAGGGTGCTTTTTCAGGTATTTTTAAAGCATATGATGCCCTCATAAGGAATTGTGCTGATAATGTGTGAGCGAGAGTGGAACAGAGAGATATGAACTCCAGTTTTGGAAATGCGTTGTGTAAGACTAGCTATTTGTGTAAGATGTGATAGTAAGGTAAGATTTATGAGGTCGGGATGGAGTTCGAGGTGTAACAGACCTGCTAAGCTTAAAGTAAAGAACATCTGTCCACAGAGGGCAAGCTATCAGTGGGACAGATGACGTATTCTGTATCAGTATTCTGATGATAATGAAACATTTAAGTGTTGTGAAGTTACATACATCAAGGCGAATTGTTTTAGGTGAGTTTCTAAAGTGGATAGTGGTGGGAAAAGTATAAGTGGGAGCTGACTGTGGCTATCTTTCATTTTTTTAGATGTTGACGAATGTGAGGCAGAGTCACACCAGTGTAACCCGACTCAGGTGTGTATAAATACAGCCGGTGGATATACCTGCTCATGTACTGAGGGCTACTGGCTGGTGGGTGGACAGTGCCAAGGTAAGATTTACAGACATTATGAATGGACAGTTTGATGTTATATGCTTTAATTTGTGATGTCTACATGTGACACAACATGAACACGGTAAATCCTTTAATAAAGCAGTTTTCGTTATGTTAAAGTACACTTCCGTTCAAAAGGTAAGTAAGATTTTGTTAAAATAACTAATATTATATCATTCAGCAAGGATGTATAAAACTAATCAAAAGTGAGAGTAAAGTTACAAAAGATTTCTATTTCAAATCAGTGTTGTTCTTTTGATCTATTTTTCCCCTCACAGAATCCTAAAAAGTGCATCATGATTTCTACAAAAAATATTAAACAGCACAACTATTTTAAACATAAATAATTATAAGAAATATTTGATGAGCACTAAATCAGCATATTAGGATGATTTCTGATGGATCATGTGACACTGAAGCATGGAATTATGGCTGCTGAAAATTCAGCTTTGCTAACACAGGAATAACTTACATTTTAATGTACACAAAAATAGAACAATTTATTTTAAATTTTAGTCAAATTTCACAATATTACTGCTTTTACTGTATTTTTGATCAAATAAATGCAGCCTTGGTGAGCGTAAGAGACTTGTAAAAACATAAAAATTCTTACCGACCCCAAACTTTTGAACAGTAGTGTAAAAAAAAAAAAGTTCAATTATATGACCATTCAAATTGTTACTTTGTTTGTTTGATGTTTAAATAATGAAATAATCCAGTCTTATTTGACACCAAACAATGTCTTAATTCAGTTGTGACTACTGTTTGCGTATTTAGTGCTCTCTAACTCACCTTTCTTTAGACATTGATGAGTGTCGCTATGGTTACTGCCAGCAGCTGTGCGCTAATGTCCCTGGCTCATATTCCTGCTCCTGTAGCCCTGGATTCCTTCTTAATGCTGATAGCAGGACATGCCAAGGTGCACACATACACAAGAACATCATTATTGTTTCATTTGAGAGTTTACTGAAAATCTTGACATCTGCCATCTTCTTCCTCTTCCTGCCTCGCCAGATGTGGACGAGTGTGAGACAAACCCATGCTCTCACGGCTGTTTGAACACATACGGCTCATTCATGTGCACCTGTGATGAGGGCTTCGAGCTCGCCTCTGATGGGACCACCTGCAATGGTAATAAGAGGAGGAGAAGAGACGATAAGAATAGAGAGAGACAGGGGACCAAGAACAATTTAGAGCTTTTAGAGAGAGGTTTAAGATGTGTGTTGCTTGATTTTGTATGTGGGACTGTGTGCATTGATAGTGTGTGATGTGTCTGTCTTTATCACTACCCATCCTTAGATCTGGACGAGTGCAGTTTCTCAGACTTCCTTTGTCAGCACACGTGTGTGAACACGCCAGGATCATTCTCCTGCATTTGTCCGCCTGGATATTACGTGTATGAGGATGGAAGGAGCTGTGAAGGTATCTCTACATTTTTATTTTGTGTGCTTCTTTCAATGTGATTTTGTTCCATCATTTATATTGTGTTATAAATGTTTTTCTAAGTGTTCGTAGTTGCATTTCTCCTTGTTGTGACTCAAATGTGGAATATTTCTCAAATTAAACCATTAAAACTAAAATATGTCTTCACATTTTTGTGTCAAGTGCAGTTTTTCAGAGAGATAAACCGTTTTGTGTTGTATATGATGCTAATAGCAATGACTTGCTTCATTTTCCTTCAGTATGCATAATATGCATTATGAGTATATACCGGTAGTAATAATTATGTATGTGTGTATAGAGAGAGAGACTTTAAAAAAAATAAAATCAAGAAGGAAGTTTCATAGCGAGTAAGAAATATTTATGGCCATTTTCTCAGTTAATTTGCTGAGAGTAGCTATTTCATATCTGCTGCACCATTTAGCTTCCTTGACGTTGTAGTTATTGTTGCTGCTGTTAATGATCTTGATGATATTGATAACCTGACTTCTGTCTGTTGTGTGTTTGATTTTCAAGACCTCAATGAATGTGAGTCTGGTAACAACACCTGTACAACAGCACAAGTGTGTTTCAATTTCCAGGGAGGTTACACATGTCTAGACCCTCTTAGATGTAATCCACCTTACATAGAGCTCAGTGACAAGTGAGTTCATGAATGTTGACAAAAGAAAACCTGTTTGCTTTAGTCAGTCATTTGACTTTTTGTTGAACAGTTGCAGCATGTTCTGAATATACTTCTCTCTTTCTCTCTCAGTCAGTGCATGTGCTCTGCGGAGAATCCCGCTTGTCGGGAACAACCCTTCACTATTCTGTACAGACATATGGATTTGTCTTCTGGCCGCAGTGTTCCTGCTGATATATTTCAAATGCAGGCCACCACACGTTACCCTGGAGCATTTTACATCTTTCAGATCAAGTCTGGCAACGAGGGGCGAGAGTTTTACATGCGGGTAAATGGGCTTCTGTTTGTATAACTGATGCCTGTTGTAAAACACCTTCATTACTGTTCAAAAGTTTGTGGTCAACCATTTTTTTAAAATAAATTAATACTTTTATTCAGGATGGGTTCATTTGATCAAAAGTGACAGTAAAAACTTTTATAATGTTACAAAATATTTCTATTTTAAATAAATGCTGTTCTTTTGAAGAATCCTGAAAAAAATATGGATCACACTTTCAATGAAAATTAATTAAACAACTGTTTTAAATTAAAATAGTAAGAAATGTTAATTGAGCACCAAATTAATAATAAGAAGATAATAAGAATAATAAGAAATGTTTCTTGAGCAGCAAATCAGCATATTAGAATGATTTCTGAAGGATCATGTGACACTGAAGACTGAAGTAAAAATTCAGCCTTGCATCACAAGAATAAATTACATTTTAAAATATTTTGATATTTTAAATTTAATAAATCTTTTACCAATAGCTACTTTATTTTTGATCAAATAAATGCAGCTATGGTGAGTATAAGAGAAGTCTTTCAAAAACGATTAAAACATCTTACAGACTGCATACTTTTTAATGTTAGTTTATATATAAAGGTGATCACTAGAGGGAGCTGTAGGATTTCTGTGAGCCTGGTAAAATTACTCTGGAGCCAAACCACAAAATCTTTATGGGTCCTAGGAGTCCCTTAGCTAATCAAATATCAGTTGAAATTGTTGAAAGGGTTTGTTTTCATATAATTTGTCCATGTGGGCAAGCAGTGTTTCAACTCTGAAGAGAAAGAGTGACAGACTCGGAACGAATTTAAAAAATATGAAAACATTCTTTCCCTTTTTTTCCACAGCAAACCAGTAATATCAGTGCAACTTTGGTTCTGGCCAGGCCCATTAAAGGACCGAAGACCATCGTTCTAGATCTAGAGATGGTTACGGTTAACAACGTCATCAACTTCCGTGGCAGTTCAATAATCCGCCTCACAGTATTTGTCTCTGAACATCCATTCTGAGGCTTTATAAATGAACCTCTGACCTCTCACCTCTTCATGGCCCCATACCTCTATCTTGGACTTCCTGTTACTGCACTACCCGTCAGGCAGCTGCATTTCCTCATTTTGTTTGTTCTGTGGATCTGGACTCTCATGTGGTCTTCACCTTCTCTGTCTGCTCTGTAGTGGGCGGAGCTTGTGCTGATGTTTGATATTTCATAATGCAGGTTTTTCATTAGGCTGCCTGGCTGTCATTGTCATCTGCAGCCACACACATGTACCAGTACACAGAAGAATATTTATGTTGTGTTTTTTCTTGTTTGTTCTACATTTCCCATTGTGCTTTTTCTTGCCACAATTGCAGATCCTTAAGTGTCTTGTTTTTTTTCTTGTTGTAAAGCTGGATTTGTTTTTCTACTTTTAGTGGCACCTGTGTCACATTTTCTCACTGTGAATGCGAGTATTTGATCTCCGCTTTCATTTGTTCTCGACCTTTGATGACCCCAAGCAGTGAGAGAGCTGCCAGGCTACAAAATCACGTTTTTGAAAATAAATAAATATCTCTGACAGGAGTCTGCAGCGCACCTTCAGTACCCGTTTCCCAGGGAAGACTAAAAAAAAGTATTTTGGCTCAGAATTTCTTATTGCATCTGTGCAGAATTTCCTCTGTGTATCTGTTTTTGTTTGACGGGTAAAGAGAACCTGGTCAATCAATAAATACAAATTTGATGACCTGAACTTTTGTTGGTTTGTGTTTACTATTAGCAAATTTAGATTCGTTCCTAGAAAGTTTTGGCATTTGATAAAATTAGGATAATAAGCCAAGGACCTGAATTTTGATGTAGGCCTACATATTCATCACAAGGGGTCAGTAACAACGAGGTTTTGAAGATTTGAAGAATCAATATACATAATATGCCTGACTGTGTGGGAGTGTAAACTTTCGTTTGTGTCACAGTGATCAAAAAGAGACAGTGTGGTGTTTTTCCTGAGCAGTGTTGTTGGGGACCGGCGGACACTAGGACCCAGCCGTAGGCAGAAGTTTTGCCGTTCACTGGAAGCACCTGCAGCACTCGAGAACTAAGAGATTGATCTCCTCGCCGACAGCAGCACAAGTACGTACAACCTTATACACAAACATATTCTTTGTCAAAAAGGAAAAACGCTGTTAATCTTGATTGTTAAAAAAAAAATTATTACCGTATTATGTATCCTATATATTTATGCTTTATGTATTTCTGCATCAAATTTGGGCTACTGCGGGCACTTTTATGCCTCGGCTTTTTTTTGTTGTTAATGCCTTAATCATTCATCAATTGCCTCAATCATCAATTTTTAGATGTCTTTGATGTGTAGATTGTAATGTTTTATTGTAACGTTATCCCAATCACAACTTTCAATCTTACCACGAAAAACCATTATTACATGAATAAAACGTTGATAATCTAGAGTGAAATAAATTATTTAGTGACATTATGTGAAAATTATTCAGCTCGTATTTTCAGTAATTTTGAATGTGTCGTTATTTCCACTACAGCAACCAATGTTGCCATTTATTCTCTCTCAAAAATATATTTATTTCCACCACAAAATTCTACTGCACACAAAACATAAGTTGACGTGATGATATTGACATTGTTTTGGAAACGTTTGGTGACCAGAAATGATAGATTGCTGTCTACTGTTGGACAGTTTCATGTAAATTCATATAAATATCTTATTTTCAGCCATTTTACGTGATTGGTTTGTGATTTTTGTGCAGATCCTCAATATGACAGAATGTGTCAAAAACTGCTGCAGGACATTTACGTCCAAGAAAAATGAACCAGAAATTCAGAGTAAGTCTCTCTCTCCCCTATACCTCCTCGTGATTGTTGTTTTCGTTTGCATACACACAATATATTGTATATAAATGTAACTACATATATGAGTTATGAAAGGTGTATTTGTATACATTTAACTATTTTAAAGTGATTAAGGTTCGACCTCCTGGTAAATTAACTGCTGAGTCTAATGTGAAGAAGAATGTTGGAGTATCAGAGGATTATCTGCTGTCTAAACTGCCTCCGGACAGCCGGGAGGTTCCATTCATCATCCCAACCATCAAACCCTCTTACATCCAGCCGAGAGGATCACAGTACTCTGGCTACAACATTGGGCAACAGAGTAAGCAGTATGACTTCGTTATTTATTTAGTATTTGATTTTTTAAAGTACATATTTAAGTAGAAATTTGAATGATTTTAGGTGCCACAAGGACCACTTTTGCAGAAAGGAAGGCAGAGCTCGCAGGAGCTGGTCAAATGATGTATGACCCTGATTTGACCTTAAACAGCAGTCATATGATCAGCTACGCGTCACCAGGCTCAGTGAGACACTCCACTCTGAAAAACAGACCCAACAACTGTCCTGGCACAGGTGAGATACTTTAAGATCTGCCTAAAACTCCAAGCCTGTTTATTACCTGTGTGTGTTGTTTAAAGTGTGCAATTTCACTTCCTCAAAGCATCACACAGCAGCACGTAACTTCTCAGCATGTAACCTCAAATATTTACGTTCCTACCCACCTGTGCGTAATCCTTCTGTTTTATTCCCGCTCCTAGATCCCCAATTGTTCATGGCAGATTTGCACTGAATGTCCCAGATCATATTGTTGAGAGGCCATATTCAGATCATTCTAATGCTTTACTGTGGCTGGACGCACATTTGTAAATATCAAACTGAGGAAGACATTTGAAATGGAATCACTTTTGTTACATAATGTGATGTACTGAATCAACTGCAGAAGTGCAAGTATTTAAGACTCTTTCTAAGAGGAAAATGAATTAAATGATTTGTGTCTGTTTGTTTAACAGGTTTGGAACACAGTGGCAAACAGAGACTCAGTCTCTCCATGTATGATTTGTCAAACTCTCAGAGCCACATACAGGTGAGCACATACACACACACACACACACACACACACACACACGGTATACAACGCCCACTACATAAACCTGTATCGAGAATTAAAACATCGATCGTGTTCACCATGCTGATAGATCCCATACACTTGTTCACACGTGAGCTATTATTATATGATGTATATAAAGAAATTTAATTTATGTCTATGATGGTAAAGCTGTATTTTCAGTAGTCATTACTCCAGTCTTCAGTGTCACATGATCCTTCAGAAATCATTCTCATATGCTGATTTGGTGCTCAAGAGACTTTTCTTATTATTATCAATGCTGAAAAAAGATGTGTGTGGCTGTTAATGCCTGTATGTAAACATGATATAGGTTTTCAAGGATTCTATTGTATAATGTGAAGTACAAATTGTTTGTATGTTGTGAATAACAATTTCGTTTTGTTTCGATTCTTTAAAGTCATAACAATGGTGTGCACAATAACTTTAATGTGTTAGTGATATATTATAGAGGGATATAATAATTAGTAAACATTATTATTATGACTTGATATAGTAAACACTTTTTAACTAGTTGGCTGGATATCAACTTTTAACTTTAAGAGAAGATACAGTGGGTACGGAAAGTATTCAGACCCCCTTATATTTTTCACTCTTTTTTATATTTCAGCCATTTTCTAAAATCATTTAAGTTTTTTTTTTTTCTTCATTAATGTACACACAGCACTCCATTTTGACAGAAAAACACAGAATTTTTGAAATTTTTGCAGATTTATTAAAAAGAAAAACTGAAATATCACATTGACCTAAGTATTCAGACCCTTTGCTCACAGTGTTTAGTAGAAGCACCACTTTGATCTTATATCAGCCAATGAGTCTTTTGGAAGATGCACAAGCAAGTTTTTTGACACACTCTGGATCTTTGGGGATCATCTGCCCATTCACCTCCTTGCAGATCCCTCTCCAGTAGTTCTGTCAGGTTTGGATGGTAAACGTATGGGGACAGGGCCATTTAGTAGGGTCTCTCCAGAGATGCTAACGGGTTAAGTAGGGCTTGGCTGGGCCATTCCAAGGAAACAGTCACAGAGGTTGTGTTGTGAAGCCATCCTTCGTTTATTTTAGCTGTGTGCGTAGGGTCTATTGTATCTTGTGGAAGGTAACGCTGTCAGCACAAGTATAGAAGGTCCTGAGACACTCTGGAGAAGGTTTCGTCCAGGTATCCTGTACTGGCCGCAGAATTTCTGTTCCACATTGCAAATAGTCGTCCTGTCCCTGCAGCTGAAAAACCCCCCACAGCATGATGCTGCCACCACAATGCTTCACTGTAGGGATGGTATTGGCCAGGTGATGAGCAGTGCCTGGTTTTCTCCACACATACCGCTTAGAATTAAGCCCAAAAAGTTCTATCTTGGTCACATCAGACCAGAGAATCTTATTTCTCACCATCTTGGAGTCTTCAGGTGTTTTTTAGCAAACTCCATGTGGGTTTTCATGTGTCTTGCACTGAGGCGAGGCTTCCGTCGGGCCACTCTGCCATAAGCCCCGACTGGTGGAGGGCTGCAGAGATGGTTGACTTTCTACAACTTTCTCACATCTCCCGACTGCATCTCTGGAGCTCAGCACAGTGATATTGGGTTTTCTTTACCTCTCTCACCAAGGCTCTTCTCCCCCGATGGCTCTTCTCCCCCGATAGCTCAGTTTCTAGGAAGGGTTCTGGTCGTCCCAATGTCTTCCATTTAAGGATTATGGAGGCACTGTGCTCTTAGGAACCTTAAGTGGAGCAGAAATTTTTTTTGGATCACCCTTTGTGAACAGATCTGTGAGTGCTTTGCCACAATTCTGTCTCTGAGCTCTGCAGGCAGTTCCTTTGACCTCATGATTTGACCTCATTTGCTCTGACATGCACTGTGAGCTGTTAGGTCTTATATAGACAGGTGTGTGGCTTTCCTAATCAAGTCCAATCAGTATAATCAAACACAGCTGGACTCAAATGAAGGTGTAGAACCATCTCAAGGATGATCAGAAGAAATGGACAGCACCTGAGTTAAATATATGAGTGTCACAGCAAAGGGTCTGAATACTTAGGACCATGTGATATTTCAGTTTTTCTTTTTTAATAAATCTGCAAACATGTCAGCAAATGGCTGTAATATAACAAAGAGTGAAAAATGTAAGGGGGTCTGAATACTTTCCGTACCCCACTTGTTTATTAACTGTAACTAAGGGTGTAATTCCGACAAAAAACTGTTTTGTTGCATTTGTTACTGGAATAATTAGCTCAATATTTATCTTAGTTAATAATTAATAATTAATAACTTTAGTAATCATACTACTTCCATGCATTGTTAGTATGCCAGAAATCATTATTACCATTGGGATCTCAGTTTTATTTCTTTTTTTTAAGTTGAAAAGTATTTGTGTCTTTTATCAATCAGATCAGATTCAATTCCTGATTGAAGTGTGGTGTATACATAATACATTGCTATTTAATGATTAGCAGTGCTGTTGTTCAGTAACATTTATTCCTCTCTTGTTCCTCCAAGCGTTATGATTCTGTATCCAGTGTCCAGAGCAGCACATCCTCCATTCTGGATTCCTTTGGGAGCAGCCGTAGTCTAGGTAACCATTGATGACGGAACACTGAAGTTGTAACCGTAGACAAGCGCATTCCAAAAGAACCCTCAAAACTCCCTTCCAGTCGAACTCTCTGGAAAGGGTTCCGCTCCACTATCACCTGGAATTTCCACTACAGTTTCATTTGTTTGGTTTTCCTTTTGTTTTTTCATGGTCTTTTTGGACTCTTTATTTCCCAACACGCTAGCCCCTCGCTCTTCAACCATGCACAGACACATAAACCTCAGACTGTCGAAACAAACTAACACACCAAGCACCTGAGCCCGACCGGACAGACTCAGATGACTGCAGATTGTGAAATCGTAAAGGGCAGACACAGTAATTACTTCCAAATGTTTTCCCTGAGGTCCAGTACACAAGTCCTCAGATAACTTTCAGAATGTGGGTCTGTGGATCTTTACACACATAACACAAATAATAAACTCAAAATATATTGCATTTCTGTTTACCATTCTGCATTTTTCTAATTTAATTGAAAGTGTTTTTAATTAACACTGAGCAAAAAGTTGGATTTTAAATTTGGTTTGTCCCTCTTTTTCTTGATTAACAACAGGACTTATGCTGAATATTAAACAGAATATTATATATAAAAAATTTTATGTGTGTTGTGTGTGTGTGTGTGTGTGTTGTGTGTGTGTGTGTGTGTGTGTGTGTGTGTGTGTGAGTGTGTGCATAGAGCCAATCACCGCAGTCGGGGAGGAAGCGGGATTTTGAGCCGGGAAAAGTGTGTGTGCACGTGAAGTATGAAGAGACGGTGGAGCAGGTGTGGATCACCTTAGTGAAGGTATGATTTCATCCAGGAGAGGCTTTGCTAGTCTACAACAGGCCGTTGTGTCACATCTAGAGTCCAGCTGAATCGAGCCTCTGTGTTGATCTGAGAGACCTTTAACAAGTGATCACATTTCCAACCAGCTATTTTTAATCTCTCTTTTTCAAATAATTGAAAATTAACTCAGTGTATATCTACCTGTCTTTGCCTCTTTATTTTACACATAATATATATAGCATACATAATATATTAATGTTAATGTTACATATTAATGTTAATTTATTTACATTATTTACAATATGTTTGGAAGTGACCAAATGGGGTTGTATCTTAGAGTGTGAGTTGTTTATAATATGAACACACTGTTTGATCTCATATTTCATCATATTTGTTTTGTTTTATTTCTGTCAATTATTTTCTAATACTAACAAGGCCCTGCCTCCTTTTCCTATTCTGAGAAATACAGTGGTTTTAGTGGTTGTAAAAGCTCATAAACTGTACATGTTGCTTTCGTCTTTTCTCACTGTTTCTCATTTATTCTCATTTTGGTACTCACTCTGTTTTAGTGTATGGATTTGAGTGTGTATAGTGATGGGGTGGAGGTGCAGAAGATTGGGGTCAAAGGAGTCATCACCATGACCAAGCCAGTGCGATTTAAGAGCACCATCAAGAAAGCATCAGCAGTGAGTAAAATCAGCCGTCATAAAACATACTACAGCCAAGATTCAATTCAAGCTTCAGCATTGGTGATATCAAGGGGTTAAAATTATTAGCATTATCCCCTGCTGGTAGATGCCAGAATTATACCATCTGCTTCTAAAAGGTGCCTTTCTGCTTTGGCAGCCATTCAAAACAACCATGTACTCCAATGAAATAAAATATTTTGCAAGCAACATACACTAGATTTTTGTTTTAAAGAAATTATTTTATTCAGAGAGGATGCTGATAAATGTATAAAAGGTGGCAGTAAAGAAATTTGTTACAAAAGATTTTAGTTTCAAATAAATGTTTTGAAATTTTTGATCATCATAGAATCCTGACAAAATGTATCATGGTTTGCACTGTTTTCAACATTTAAACATAATAATAAGAAATGTTAATGTACCCAAATCAGTAAATTTGAATGATTTATAAATGCGTCATGTGACACTTGACATTTGTAGCAAAACAAAATATGATACTATCTAAAAAGAAGATTGGTTTGTTTATAATTAAACCATCGGATTTTATATTGTACTTATTGACGTATCTATAGTTTGGTAAATAAAGGCGAGGCCTTGGTGAGCTTAAGAGTCTTCATCAAAAACATTAAAAGATGTATACTGAAACCCAAAACTTATGAACTACAGTGGGTACGAAAAATTCAGACGCCCCCCTGAAAATTGATTTCACTCTTGTTATATGCAGCATTTGTCTAAAATCATTGCAAGAGAAATTTTTTCCTCATTAATGTACAACAGCACCCACCATATTGACAAAAAACACAGAATGTGATTTTGCAAGCTGTTTTAGTCAAAAGAAAGAAGACAACTGAACTATCACCATAGGTCCGGTAAGTTCCGACCTTTGCTCAGTATTTAGTAGAGAAGCACCCTTATGAGCAATACAGCCCGAGAGTTTTTTGGGAAAGATTTGCAACAAGTTTTTTCACATTGGATTTGGGGATCCTCTGCCATTCCTTTTTGCAGATCCTCTCCAGTTCTGTCAGTTTGGATTGTAAACGTTGGTGGACAGCAATTTTTATGTCTCTCCAGAGATGCTCAGTTGGGTTTAAGTTAGGGCTCTGGCTGGGCCATTCAAGAAAAGTCACAGAGTTTTTGTGAAGCCACTCCTTCGTTATTTTTGCTGTGTGCTTAGGGTAATTGTCTTGTTGGACGGTAAACCTTCGGCCCAGTCTGAGGTCCTGACCACTCTGGAGAAGGTTTTCGTCCAGGATATCCTGTACTGGCCGCATTCATCTTTCCCTCGATTGAAACCAGTCGTCCTGTCCCTGCAGCTGAAAAACCACCCACACAGCATGATGCTGCCACCACCATGCTTCACTGTTGGGACTGTATTGGACAGGTGAATAGCAGTGCTTGGTTTTCTCCACACATACCGCTTAGAAATAAGGCCAAAAAGTTCTATCTTGGCCTCATCAGACCAGAGCATCTTATTTCTCACATCTTGGAGTCCTTCAGGTGTTTTTTTAGCAAACTACATGCGGGCTTTCATGTGCTTTGCACTGAGGAGAGGCTTCTGTCGGGCCCCTCTGCCATAAAGCCCGCCGATGGATAGGAGGGGCTGCAGTGAAGGTGTAGTTGTGTTTCTATCGTAACTTTCTCCCAATCTCACGACAGACTGCATCTCTGGGAGCCAGCCTGCAGTGAATCTTTGAGGGTTCGGTTTTACCTCTTCACCAAGGCTCTTCTCCCGATACTCAGTTTTGGGCCGGTACAGTATTTTACGGCCAGTCTGATAGGAAGGGTTTTGGTCGTCCCAAATGTCTTCCATTTACGGATTATGGAGGCCACTGTGCTCTTAAAAACCTTAAGTGCAGCAGAAATTTTTTAGTAACCATGGCCAGATCTGTGCCTTGCCACAGTTCTGTCTCTGAGCTCTTCAGGCAGTTCCTTTGACCTCATGATTCTCATTTGCTCTGACATGCACTGTAAGCTGTAAGGTCTTATATAGACAGGTGTGTGGCTTTCCTAATCAAGTCCAATCAGAATAATCAAAAAGAAGCTGGATTCAAATGAAGGTGTAGAACCATCTCAAGGATGGTCAGAAGAAATGGACAGCACCTGAGTTAAATATATGAGTGTCACAGCAAAGGGTCTGAATACTTTTTCTTTTTTAATAAATCTGCAAAAATGTCAACAATTCTGTGTTTTTCTGTCAATATGGGGTGCTGTGTGTACTTTGAGGAAAAAAATTAACTTAAATGAGTTTAAACAAATGGCTGCAATATAACAAAGAGTGAAAAATTTAAGGGGTCTGAATACTTTCCGTACCCACTGTATATATCACAATATTTCCCATTACGATGAATGAGAAAAACATTTCCTAGGAATCATAGACCTCGTAGATTGATATTACAAGAAATGCATGTCAAGATTGGCAGCTCTGTCATCATTTAAATTAATTGTGATGAATTATTCAGCCCTCCCTTCAGTCCCTCGTGTGTTTCTTGAATAATGACCATTCCAGCTGGACTGAAAAGTCCCACACAACCAAAGCTGCATAAAAAACATGCTTCCTCCGATAAGCAAAAACACATGTAGAGCTTATAGTATTGTTTTGTTGCGGTTTTAGTTTGTAGCTAATTATCGCTCTCAGTATATTGTCTCGCTTTCAGGACACTGTCTTCATGGAGACATTCGTGTTCACTCTTAACTTAGAGCAGATACGCAGATCTGCACTGGTGCTGCGCCTGCAGGCTCACACACCACGTAAGCGTACACTGGGAGAGTGTGTATTATCTCTGCGAACCCTTGGACCGGAGGAAACAAAGCACTGGCTGGAGTTCAAGCCTCACTCTAAAACACATGTGAGTCCTCACCTGCTGTATCTCTTTGTGACTGCATATCTAATCCCAAATGTGTCTCCCTCTACATATCCTTCCTAATTTTGACAGTAAGGTTCTTTGAAAAAAAAAAACTTCCACCTGCAATTTCCCACAGTGCTGCACTCACCCACTGGACCACATATTTTACTTGCATCACAAATTACACAGCTGCACTAGTTCTGCTCAGGTCTCTCCTGTGATATTTAGGTCACTGGGGCTGAGACAGACAGAGAGAGGAAGAAATCAAATATATCAAATATACTGAAACGGCCACTGAACAATAATTTCCCAACTTATCAATATGGTCTGCCAATAATTCTTTTCAATACTGCTGTAAGCACTTCTTGAAGGAATTAACTTGACCCTTAAAATACTGATCTGTCTGAAGCTTATATAAATAATATGTTACAAAAGATTTCAATTGTTATTTAGTGATTAACTAATGTTAATTAAGGTTAATGTTAATTAATGTTGTTTACATTTCTATCGATTAAAGAATCCTGAAAAATG
This sequence comes from Sinocyclocheilus anophthalmus, assembly GCA_018155175.1. Taxonomy (NCBI): domain Eukaryota; kingdom Metazoa; phylum Chordata; class Actinopteri; order Cypriniformes; family Cyprinidae; genus Sinocyclocheilus; species Sinocyclocheilus anophthalmus. The sequence goes on along the minus strand of JADLZN010002643.1, from coordinate 221,891 downwards.
TTTTGTAGTTTCCACAGAAAAATTAAAGGGGTCATATGATGCTTTTTTAAAGATCATTATTTTGTGTATTTGGTGTAACAGAATATGTTGACATGCTTTAATGTTCAAAAAACATTTTTCAAATACTGTACATTATTGTAGTTCTTCTATGCCCTGCCTCTCTCAAACGCTTTGTTTCCTACAAAGTCCCTCCTTCCGACAAGCAAAGTCTGCTCTGATTGGCCAGCTGACCCTGTGTGCCATTGGATGTGATTGTGATTGGCTGATATTCTATTTCCTCGTAATATACTATCCCGAACCGCACCAAAAAGTACCTCAGTCGGAAGTGTAATGCCCTATTACCATAATCGCTAAGCTTATGCTTTCAACACTAAATGTACAAAAAGACCGAGCCGAAAAGGGGAAAGAGTCGCGTGAACAGATCCCCAGTAGATGAAGCGGTATGGTTTGTGAGTGTGACCCCCATCTCTCTCTCTCTGTCTTCTCTCTCTCTCTAGCTATTCGATCTCTCTCGCTCTCTCTCCGCTCTCTCACTATCGCTCTGCTCTCTCATCTCTCTCTTTCTGTCTCTGTCTCTGTCTCTGTCTCGCTCTCGCTCTCGCTCTCTCTCTCTGTCTCTCTCTCGCTCTCTCCTCTGAGACTCTCTAAATGCATCTACTTCCGGAAGGGCCCTAGTGAAAGGGCTGGTTGCTTTTCAACCTAGAAACACACAGCGTCTCTCTGACATGGCTGCTTCAACACTAAACTGCAGTACTGGAAACACCAAGCGCATTCTTTCTTTGCATGAACATTGGGCGGTGTTATGCAAATCTTCCCACTTAGTGATGTAGATATGTGAGGGCGTGTTAGAACGAGCTGATTTAGGGGGGTGTGGCAGAGTCTTAACTTGTAAATAATATCTCTTTGGGTTTGAGACTTTAGTATTTGCAACTTCAGGGATCTTATTAGGCACAATCAGCTTGTAACACTCCAAGAGAAAGGAAAAAATGAAATCGCACCATATGACCCCTTTAAGGGACGTCCTGTTTTCACATGATAATAAGAAATGTTTCTTGATAATCAGCATATTATTATGATTTCTGAAGGATCATGTGACATAAACACTGGCGTAACGATGCTGACAATTCAGCGTTACCATCACAGGAAATAAATTACATTTTAAAATATATTAAAATAGAAACCAGTTATGTGTCATTGGGAACAATATTTCTGAATATTACTGTTTTTCACGGATTTTTGATCAAATAAATGCAGCCTTAGCGAGCATAAAAGGCTCAAAAACATTAAAAAATCGTACCAACCCCCGAACTGCACAGTAATCTGTGTACATACACATACACTTACACGCTATTTATAAATATTTCACATTTATATACATTACATTTTAGAAGTTGATCATTAGTAACATCTAAATAACCTATACATAATATATATAAAAATTCTGATATTTCATTCTGCTAAATGAGTGTTACTGTGTTACTTTATCATCTTTGTACATCATTTCACTGTAAGTAGGTCATCAAAATATTGTTTGGCCTACTGAATACTGCCATACACACATACAGGTATCAGATATGGCACTATTTGCTGATTTTGCCACCTTTTTGTGAACATTTGGAAATGGATGGTTCAGCGTGTTTTGCTTGTGTGTGCATGTGACTGAAATCAAACAGTTAACAGGGAAAATAGCTTTTTTTTTAAAAGAAAGTCTTTTCAATAATGAGGTGTTTGAAATTGACAGAACTGTGTTCCAGAATGAAAGTCAGTGGAATCTGGTCTAGAGGACGTTTTTTTCATGAATAATGGCTGTGTGTATGTTACTGGGTCAGAAATTGTTTTGGTTTGATTATAAATCAGTCAATCAGCCACAGCAGGTAGTCTGCCATAACACCACACACACACACACACACACACATGCAACATAACACCTAACCCTATTGGGGATTATTTTGTGTGTGTCTGTAGGTGTGTCATGCTGAGCTTCAGCTGGCCTTGTGCTTCCAGCCAGTGAACAGTCGAATACAACTCCAGATCCTTAGTGCTCAAAACCTTCCATCATCTTCCTCACCACTTACAAAGAGTGAGTCCTTCAGCTTTCATCATCATTTTGCACACTCTCAGTAACATAACTTTACATCCTAGTCCATTTTAAATATATTTTCATTATAAGTTAAGTTCTCCTTCTGAAAGCCCTCTTATTTATTTCCCTCCTTAGTTTATTGTTGTGGAAGAGTGAATATGACAAATACAACAATGTTAATAAAATGAACTGTGCAAATGGATGTTCTCTTTAGGTTTCTTTGTGAAGGTTGAGTTGTTGAGTGAGGGTAGGGTCTTACTGAAGAGGAAGGTGATGAAGTCATCAGGGGGGCAGATCCAATGGGGCGAAGTGCTTCACTTGCCCATCACCAATCAGGACCAGAATCTGCAGCTGGCAGTCAAACTCTACAGCCGTGGCTCTGTTCGGAGAAAACACCTGCTTGGACAGGTCAGTTTGGAGCAAAATACATACAGTACTATAACTCACTACATTTTTAAAGTCATTTATTTGATTAAAAAAACAGCAATATTGTGAAATATTATAAATGTAACGGGGCTGACGAGACGTGAGAGGTGTGGATCCATCTGCAGGCTTTATTCAAGAGACGTGGTAAACAGGCAGGGTCAAAACAATGGCAAACAGGTATATGGCGGGCAAAACACAGAATAGTCCAGGGGCTAGCGTAGGTCACCGATCAGCAGAAAGAATCACAGGGGCGAGACGAGAGGGAAAAATCAAGGAAAACAGGCAAAGATCAAAAAAACCGCAAACACAGGGGGGGGGGGAAAATGGCAAGGCAAAACAAGGAAAAACAGGAGAGCTCCGGGCAACAGGGGTACAGGCTAAACAATACTCAGCAGAGAATTGTGGTTTGAGTGGGTGTTATATAGTGAGTGAGTGATATGAAACTGCTGTGTGCAATCAGTGCTGTTTGTAATCAGTGCAATGAATGATGGGATATTTAGTCCGGGGTGCTATGCAACAGTTTGCGTTGTGCGAGAGTCAATGAAATGGAAAGGGTGACCTCTGGTGGTGAATAAACGGAAGTCCGTGGACTGAATTCGTGTGCAAAAAATGTTTCTCTTGTTAATATAAACCTTATGGCAAAGCTGAATTGTCAGTAGCCAGTTTTTCAGCTTTCAGTGTCACATGATCCTTCAGAAATCATTCTTTAATATGCTGATTTGGTGCTCAAGAAACATTTAATATTATTATTATTATGTTGAAAACAGTTGTGCTGCTTAAATTATTTTGAATAAAACATGATTCTTTGATGAACAGAATGTTGAAAAGAGCAGAAATATAATTTTAGAAACATTATACATCACTTTACTGTCACTTTTGACTGATTTAATGCATCCTTGTTGTATAAAAGTATTAATTTCATTCATAAAACTTACTAACCCCTAAGTTTCATTCTTTATGTGTATTCCTTCATTTCCAGGTCCTCTTGGGTTTTGACAGCAGTTCTACTGAGGCAGTGGAACAATGGAGGGATTCCATGGCTAATCCTGAAAAAGTGGTGACGTCTTGGCACAGACTAAGTCGACTCTAAAGTGAGAGGAAGAAGAAAAGAGCTTTTTTAGTCAGGTGGATTTTAAATGCAAATTTCAAAAAGCTTTTTTTAAATCTTTGAATAATTAAGCATTGTATGGTTATTTCAATTATGGTTATTGTAGGGTAAAAAAGTGCTTGTATAAAACTTTGGTAGAGTCACACACCCTCTGCAGATCCTAGTGTAGCTAATCATGTATTCAGCTGTTTGTAGATTTAACATTCTATGTTCTTCATTGGTGTAACTTTGAAAACACGCAACTGTCTAAAACATAGCACAGGAACAGGATACGTAGACATTATTTGCAATAAAATGTATTATACAGAGCTCTACAACTCCCAATATAGCAACATGGCCAAATAAAGAGCAGACAGTCAGCTATTTAGCCTACATTACAGAATTCATAAATGAAGTATTATGCTATTTTTCTCTATCATCTCCATACAATTTCATTGCTGCCAAGTTAATGTGAATCTGTTCTCTGTAGAAACAGATATTTGCATTTTCTGAGCAATGATGTAGATTGTTGCACTTCTGCTTGCTTTTGGAAGAAGATAAACCTGTTTTTAAGTACTGTGTTGGTGTTGGGGTGAACACTATCTAAAAAGCTTTTATTTGTAGAAGTTCAGAAGGGTTTGGGTTACATTCCTCTCCATGGAATTCAATCCTTCAAATTGTCCCCTATTTCCTTTCACAAATACAAGAAAAAGGAAAAGGCCAATAGAAAGTGCAACAAAGAGACTTTTGTTAACACATTTCACTTCTCTACATCCTTTGTGCTACCCTTAATTCGAGGTGACCTAACTTTCTAGGCCTTGTTGTTTCTAAGAATTTCTTTTCGCACAGGCCACAGTAGCTTGTCTAAAAGTGTTCATTGTATTTATGTTTAAGTACATTGTGTTAAGTAATGCTGTAGTTCAGTGGACATGTGATATTATGTAAGGCAGATATTTAAAAAGTTGATATTTTGTTCATATTGACTGTATTTTGTATGCATACACACAAAGATAGTTTGATCCCAGTTTGGCATCCTGATGTTATAGAAATAAAAAAGATAACATGGCTTGTAAAAGAATCCATTGTGTTAAATTTTAATGGGATTTTGTGTGAGTGTAGGTTCATAAAAGACACTTTCATTTATGTTTTATATGATTTGACAACTGTACTACGGCTTGATAACAGTACATGGTGATTTATTACCACCATTCTCCAAACCCAGAGGAAACACTATAAACAGACAAAGGATGTTTGTGTGGGTCTGAATGTTTGTTCTCCTTAACCCCTCTGATGCTGCTCTTTTAAAGGCCTACATCCGGGTGTGATTTCATTTACGTCAGAACTTTCGGGATCGCTGTTTGAACAGTGTTAATGGTTATTTCTGATGACACACCCCAAGCTGCAGCAAATGCCAGTAAATCAGCTGATCTTTATGTGTGAAAGTATTTGTGTAATGTGTCATACCCATAGCAACCATACAATCAATTACTAAAAATGGTCATATAAAAGAAAAGAAAATTTGCAAAGTACTAGGTTAATATGGTTTATATAATTATCTCATATTTACAAAATATATTAGAAAAAAAATCAATATGGTAATAAAGTAAATAGGGCAGAAATGTTTGTCAGTCTCTCTCTCTCTCTCTCTCTCTCTCACACACACACAACTGTAACCAGAGGGCTGTCTGTCCCCTGTGTTTCATTTAAAAGTGGATCAGCAGGGCCGGGATATTTTAGCTTTGTGTCCAGGATCTGCAATACTCACAAACTTGTTCAAACTGAGAATTTGCTCATTTGCATCATCACACCAACTACACCTTCCCCAACCTAAAGTTTTCACAATTTCCAACTCTTTTACAAGCACATATAATATAACAATCGGGATTTTTTATGGATATCTTGTTTATGTTATGGACTGACATAGTTTTACCCTAAATAACAGAAAACAAATGGAAGCTGTGCAAAACTGTCACAGAATCAGTTTTGAGTCGTCAGTTACCGAATAGCCTACTCAATTGCTGAGCGAGTCGCGAGAGCACCATCTAGTGCACTACAGAAGTGACTGAACAACGAAAGAGTTTATTTGTTTATTTATTTTTTTTGATAACTGCGGTTTGGCCGTGTTCCCGCCATAATTTATCATCTTCACGCAGTTCATGTAGGAACATGGCCGCTAATTTCTGAGCATATGATCCACACACAGATTGTGCAAGAATGTCTCGCCACAGCTATTCATGTCTGTTGGCAAATTCGATTTTATGTCCAAATTTGTGTATGTTATGTAATTTAGAATTTTAGAATCTTTTCCTAACAGTCCGAATACAAACTTGTTTACAATGACGGTAACATTTAGAATTCAGTAATATTATGAAGAAACATTCAGAACAATGCTGTACAATAACTAAAATACTGACAATTACGGAACAAAAGAAAAACAAACCCTCCATACTCCTCTTACCACCGTGGGAATCCTCTGTATATGTAGACTAAAAAATTATTTCAATTCACAACATTTATAACAAATCTGAATTAAATTTAAACATGAAAACACTTCTACATATATAATATATGATAGTTAAATAATAAATGCAAACCAAATTTTGTTTGCCTACTGTGAGATGTTGTACTGTTACTGTTTATTAGGGTAAAGCTTACAGTTTTTACTAAGGAAATACAATTTGTAGGCCTACGTGAGTTTTAAAATGTTATTTTGATGGCTAAAGTGCACTGCCGCAACAAACATCCGCTCAGTGAATAGCTGAATCTCACCTGAACTAGTGACTCAGTCTGACTGCGTCTTGGTGACTCATGAAAGCAGCCCCCTACAGGAATGTCCCAACGGAGAGTTGTGTTCATTGTAAGATTTAATAGAATCATATTCATTTAATTTTATCGTTGCCTAATTAAACTTTACGAGTTCTAATAATTTAGTTTTTTTTTATTTTAACATTATTTGTTTGTTTGTTTTTCTCATCAAACTCACGCCTAGACAAAGTTTTCTTGCTCAGCGTTGATTGTGTGTCCTAAAACCCCGGAGCGCCGTTTGGAGGTGCGCGCAATGACGCACATTCCGAGGAATTCCGCAGCAGCTATAAAACACCTGATGAAGCGCTTACCTGCTTATTGAGACTACAGTTAGACATGGGCACTGAGTCAGAAAATAACGGCGTCCTTAAAGAGGGCTTTCTGGTGAAAAGGGTAAGAGACTGAACTTTTTTTTTAGCCATACCCATACTGACAAATTAATTCCTAATTGTTATTGGCTTATTAACAAATAATGTTCATTTTTAGGGTCATGTGTTTCAAAACTGGAAAGTTCGTTGGTTTGTACTTAAATCGGACAGACTTCTGTATTATAAATATGAGGGTGGCAAACGGGATTCCTGTCATCGAGGAACGATACCGTTGAGTGACTGCAAAATCACATGTCCTTACCTGGATTACGAGAACAGACCTGTAAGTGATGTTTTATGCTATATGTCTGCGTAACCACAAAACTGCATTACAAGTTACAATATAGTGCCGTTTTAGAATCTGCTGTAAAGGAATTTAAAATAAAGTAACTGCATATCTCAATATGCAAGGTCAGTTGGTTATTTCCACTGTCTGCAAACAGATAGTAGGCTATTGAGAAGTGGCTTATCAGTGGTTTAGTTAAACACTAAACCCAACACTGGGCGTGTAGGTGCTTGAAATGTTCACAGCCTCTGGTTATGCTTCATATGAATTAACCTTTCATTATTTTGTTTTGCAATGTTCACATGCACTAGCATGTCAGAAGCAAACTTTATTTCCCCTGGTAAATTTTTGCAATGTCTTTGATTTATATTCAACGTTGTGTAACAGAGTGATGGAGTTTTCTGTGGCATGTTGTTTGTGCCAGTTTCATTTACACATTTTTTCTTACAAATGACAGTGCTGCGCTTATCGTCAGCAATGTAAAATGTTTGTCTAGTTCTGTGACTGAAGGCTTTTGTCATAGTAACCATCACACATTTTACACCCTGCAGTTGGTGATGAAGCTGCAGACCAGCACTTCAGAGGAGCACTTTCTGGAGGCTTGCACAAGAGAGGAACGTGACGAATGGGCTGCAGCGGTACAGAACCTCAACGCACATGATGCACAGACCACCTCCCCTTCGCAAGTTAAAGGATCCACATCACTCCAGCTTCACAATGTCAGCCTAAGGTAGCTATGTATGTAGTTTGTCAGTATATGTGAATATGTGTTTGTGACATCATATCTAAATGTGTGTCTGTATATCAGTCAGGTGGTGGACTCCATGTATGATGTGCACACTGGTATACGGCTGTGCAGTCATGTTGAGCAGTGCAGCTCTTACACCAACTGTTTCTCAGGTCAGATACTCAAAAACACACTGATCTTACACAATAAAGCATGAATGTGCGTATTAAGACTCACATTCTCCATGATAATATAATTTTTATTTAAAAATCCCGTCAAATGTTTAGGATGTTATAGGTGTTTTAATTAAGTGTTTGTGACATACAGTATTGTGTCTCTTGTGTTTTTTCTTACCATTTATTTTGACAAAATACAAGAAAAAAAAAACAGCAATATCTTTACCCATTTGTACCGTTGGAAAATATCATTGTAACATTTAAAATCGCATTTATAAAAAAATTGTATATATATATTATTGAATTTAATATGTAATTGATTTCCTGTGATGAGCAAAGCCAGAATTGTCGCAGCCATGACTCCAGGTCTTAGTAGTGATCACATGATCCTAGATCTATCCTGTATATGCTTGATTTGATAGTTTTTGTTGGTTGAGCAACTGTGAATACTTGTGCAGAAATCTTTGTTGAATAGAAAGTTCAAAAGAACAGCATTTATTTGTAATAGATTTTTTTTTTTGTAATCTAAGGTCTACATTTCCTAGCCCTAAAATTATTGTTTTTTTTATTGGACAGTATTGTCTACTGTTTTACTAACGAGATTCCTTACGACTTTTCGACACAGCATATCATCGTTTTGTTTGTCTGTTTTTTCTTCTTCCAATGGGTTGCTTGTTTTTCCCTGTTTGATTCAGTGTATTTGAACCAATCTGTTGAGTGAATGATTCACTCATAAAGACAGTGACTTGTCGCCACCTAATTGTGTAACTATAGAGCATACTGACTGGCAGCCTGTCTGGAACTTGTGAACACAGACAATAAAACTGTTTTTTGTTTGTATGTGTGTAGGCTCAGCAGTGGTGGACTGGCTTGTGTTTAATAAGCTGGCTCTAACCCGTGTGGAAGCAGTAACATTAGCCTCTGCACTGCTGGATGAGGCCTCCCTGCGGCCCATTGGGATCAGGAGCGCAGACGCTCTCCATAACGCAGCTCTAGGAGAACAGTTCCTCGATGACTCCACTGCACTCTACTGCTTTGTAAGTTTCAAATCTCTTCTTGTTTTATTCTCTATTCAGTGCTTTTGTAATTATATATACTAGATACAAGATGTCCTAAACCGAACGGATATGATTTCTCAAACAGTCCCAAAGCTTCCAGAAGCGAGGCAGTGTAAAAGCAGAGAAGTCTCGGTCTGCAGTGGAACTCAGTGGAAAAGTGGTGAAGAGAGGTTACCTGCTCAAACAGGTGAGCACTCCACTATAATTAGAAGTTTTGAACTGAAAGTGCTTATCTGTGATGCTAACAGTCTTTTTTTTTTCTGTGTGTCAGGGCCACAAAGTGAAGAACTGGAAGGTTTGGTGAAGCTTGTTTGTTCTGAATTGGCAGGGAGCCGGAGTTTCCTGCACGTATTTATGTGAGTGCCCCTTTAGTAATGGGGGAAATGCCTTATGAAGACCTGCATTAGTCTTATGCTAGACTGGTATCAGTACATTTTATGCAAAAGTCTAAAAAAATAATGTGATGTTTATTTTTGTGCTGATTTTCTCAGGGTGACATCACTCCGGTTGGCAGTATATCTCTGCGTGGCTGTATTGGTGTCTCATTGGTGATTATGACGGCACTTGACCGGCACAGCCGTGGAGCTAAGCACTCACAAACTCACTGTGGGATAGTGTTGAAAGTATCTGATGACTAATGGTTTCCACAATGCATATTGACAAAAGAATCGCAATTCCAGATTATAGAATCATATATATGGAAATAGCGGTACCAGACTTTGCACCCAGACTGAAAACACGAGACGAGCAATGATTTGGGTCTTGTTGTCAGATTACACCAGTGTTTATGAGAGACTGCAAAATTGTAACAGTTAAACACTGTGAACACAGAAAGCTAAGTGGTCCTTCCGGTAATTTCAGGTATTGCACAAGGTAAATCCCGGAGGAAGCCTCTTTACTGACTCAATCACTCAGAATGGACCCACCACTCTACCTCCAGGCGCACAAAAACACTGCATGTAGGATGGACTGGATCAAAAGCTATTAGCAACTGAATTAATTAGGTCATTGTGGTATGTTAAAGTTGTTTTGTTGCTAATTTATATATTTTCTGTCTGTCTACATTTCCATCTGAATTGTAGAAATTATTGTGTGCTTGTCGTTAATTAGTTGTAATACATGTTGGTATTATGTGTTATGTGCATATGAGAAAAACGAGATTGTAGTCAGTGTGTATACAGCTAAGTAGTAACAAATAATACCCATACTCTCAAATATCCCACCCCCTACTCCACCCCAATTAAAAACATGTCATGTAATAATAAAAAAATAGTGTGAAACTACCACATGAGGGCCAGACTGAGGCGGCCCGATTCAGCATATAGAATATTTCCATATAAATTTCAGATTTCAGGTTTGATATAACATACAGGTGGTAAAGCTTATACATTCAGTGAATGTCCTTCAGCATAAATGATGGTCATTGTGAAATTTATTTTGTCAAATAAAAGTTATATTGGTGTAACTGTCATCTGGCAATCATATCTTTGATGTGCATACCTGCCAGTTTTGTTATGGCCCATTAGCATGTTTTCACCTGCCTTCTGTTTTGTCAGGTAACAGAACTGACTTTGTGTCTTTCACAGATCTGTTGGTTTGTTGCTATGGTTTAAAAACACACTATGCCTGTGAGCATATTTCTCGTTCTCTCTCTTTCAAACATTCCCAAATACACAGTTTGACACAGACACACACACATTAAATAACCTAAATAACCAGATCTTCATAAAAATTCTTTAAGAAAAGTTTACTGTTTACAGTACATATTGCAATTATTAGATGTTTAAAGACATTCAAGTAAACCTTGCTTTTAATACATGCTTCATTTGCAGCTTTAAGTGTGTAGATTGACAGCACCAAGTACAGGCTTCAGATGGACTTTGAGTCCTTTTTCTTCAAACCAATACAATCACAGGGAATTGCATTTTAAAGTGAACATTCGGGTGTCAGTTATGAATCCTTAGGTTCCTAATGCCATCAAACCTGTTCTGCAGTACATTCAAATAAACAAAGGATAAACAAAAATGTTTCTCTTATGATTCTGAGTTATTCTATTCTGTTGGAATGATTTAACTAATTTTTTAGACAGGCAAACAAAAAACATTCCTGTTTCTCAAACTGTAGAGAATGTCACAATCAATGTCAAGATTATGGGGTTGATTAAGTGAATGCAGGAACTGATCAAAATGTATACCTTGAATGCAATGTAAGTTGCTTTGAATAAAAGCATCTGCCAAATGTGTAAATGCAAGTGAATTTGAACAACAACAATTACTGCTACAAAAACACCCAAAGTTCTCTACTGTATAAGTGCATCTAATGGAACAAATTAAGGCACTTTTGCTTCTGTATCAAAGAGCCAAAGAAACTAAATATCTAATCAAAAGCAAACAAAAAAGTTAGTACATTATGTATTATAAAAACTATATGAAAGAAATCTATCTGAGCTAGTTTATGGAAAATCATTCTTAATTTGAATTGTTATCTGGATTGATTTAAGCCGGTTCAGATCATCCTTCAGATATTTTCTACTACAAATGTGTCCAAACAAACGCAAAACCATTTTAAACTGAACAGCCTCATTTGCCATTACAAATAAAAATCACAGGAGAAACGTTACAAAATGGCAAATTAGCCTACCAAAACAAACACAGACCCAACTGAATTGAGTTCTAAATGTTTTAAATGAACTGAGGGAGTTCTGTAATTTTAAGACAATTGTGTACAGTACGCTCAGGATTCTAAGACCTCAGCTAAGTTGCTTCTATGAATAGTCTATGTCATCATGGCAGACAATTCTTCACTTGCTCAAGCCACTTTGGTGAGCTGTAGGTCTCCATGGACTCTAAGAGCAGTGAGAGATGCGAGCTGAGTTAGTCTGTGAGTGAAACCACACAACGGCTGCCCATCCACCAGAATACGGAACTGCTGGTGCTCGCACACAATCTCCATCTGAAAGAGACAGAAGATAGAAACAACATTATTGTGACAGAAAGATGGGACATTACCAAAGACTTAAAGGAACACTCCACTATTTTTGAAAATAGGCTCATTTTCCAACTCCACTAGAGTTGAGTTTTACCGTTTTCGAATCCATTCAGCCGATCTCCGGGTCTGGCGGTAGCACTTTTAGCTGCAGCTTTGCATAGATAATTTAATCTGATTAGACCGCTAGCATCTCGCTCAAAAATGACCGAAGAGTTTCGATATTTTTCCTATTTAAAACTTGACTCATCTGTAGTTACATCGTGTACTAAGAACCGACGGAAAATGAAAAGTTGCGATTTTCTAGGCCGATATGGCTAGGAACTATACTCTCATTAAAATATCGAAACTCTTTGGTCATTTTTGAGCGAGATGCTAACGGTCTAATCAGATCCAATTATCTATGCTAAGCTACAGCTAAAAGAGCTACCACCAGACCTGGAGATCGGCTTAATGGATTCGAAAACGGAAAAAACTCAATTGTTTTCCTTTAAGCATTTATTAGGTGTATCACAACCTTCCAAACACTCATTCTGACATGTTTACCTTAAAGGGCTCTCCAGGAGCAAAGGGGAAGAAAGACAGGGCAGTTTCTAAAGCGCCCCCCTTTTCGGACAGACGAGCGTTACGACGCACCGCCTTTTCTGAAAAGTTACTTTCACGAACTCCGACCCACAACTCACCTCGATTTCCTATCCCCCTCTCCTTTAGAAGGGGCATGCCACTAACACTAGCCATACTAAAGATGGACAGTAAACATTATTTTTACATCAGTTAAAAACAAGAATCATTTTTAACGACGTGTCAATCTGAATCTGAGACGCCAGATCAAATCACATTATGAACCGGCAGTTTCTGGGTAACCCTTAGTTGCCAAATATGGCCAGAATTGTCCAATCTGTTTTTTTTCCCTTCTTTTTTTCCCCAAAGATCAGGCTGGCTAATCCTTCATGGGAATTGACTTTTTTCCCACACTGGCAAAACAGAAGTGGACAACAACAACTGAAAAACCAAATGTATTGCACTGTAAAAAATACCAGTCATTTTAATTGAAAACAATGTTAAAACGTTATAGTAAAAACATAATAATAACAAAAAAATAATAACTTACTTGACAATACAATTTTACAGTATGTTTTTAGAAGTAAAAAGAATAAATGTCCTTAATTTGTGGAGAAAAGTTGTATTCCCTGTCAAAATTCCCTGCTCAAACATCACGCTTGTTTAATTTTATTTAAAAAACGTAGTTACTTCTTATTTTTGTTATACACTGTAAAAAGTGTTAGATTTGTTGGTATACATTCCTGTATACAGGTTGTTTCAGAGATGTTAAATAATATTTTTGACTTGAATAAAATATGATCAGTTAGCATTTTTTTTTCGTGCATGTGGCTACATTGTATAGTACTACACACAATAGACAAAAGTATTGGGACACCCCCATCTAATAAACAAGTTTGACTTAGTCATTTCCATGAGTACAAATCTTAATGTTAAAGCATATAATGATATTCTAGGGAATTGTGTGTTTCTAATTTTTTACCAACAGTTTGGACAGGACCCTTTTCTATTCTAACATGACAATGCCTCTGTGTATAAGACAAGGTACAAAAAGAAATGATTGATTATTGTGGAAGAACTTGACTGGTCTGCAAGTCCTAATTCCAGCTGAACACCTCTGGTGTGACATTAAAATGCAGACCTTGAGCCGAAAACTCATCACCAAACACTGATGACTTGCACATATGGGTGCATTTATTTTAGACACTTCCAAAACTGTTGCAACAGTGATGGAAATACAATTTTAAATACATGAATTATGTTTCCATCTTTGTTGCCACAGTTTTGGAAGTGCCTTTTTCTGTTCTAAAGAAGGGGGTGTCCCAATACATTTGTCTATATAGTGTATGTATAAACTAATAAGCTACATGATATAAATATATTTACACAAAAATACATATTGTATACACACACATAGATACACATACGTGGTATTGCAGTTAAATGGGTGTTTCCCACATGTCTCCAGTTCACACAGGAGCAAAATAAAACATGGGTGCCAACAGACAACACTAGACACAACACTAGACATAGAATGAGTTCTATGTCTAGTGTTGTCTGTTGGCACCCATGTTTTATTTTGCTCCTGTGTGAACTGGAGACGTTAAAACGGTTTAATCCCCGATACAACTGGCTCATTGTGTTACCGCAGTGAAGGCGCGTCTCATCCTCAATGAACCGAGTCATTCAGGATGTGCGGATGTGACATTTGACAAATGAACGCAAGTGCTGGCGAACGCACAGACAGGTGTCTGATACGAACCTTTTGGGCTGCTTGTGAACAATACCCATCACTACCAGCCTCATGGTCGGCCGTAGACCCCCTTTGATCTCCCCAACATAGTCCTCCTCCTGCAGGAATAGTGCTTTACTGTCATTCAAATGTCTAATGCTATAGTCAGGGAAAATACTAATATTTATTAATGTACTGATTTAAAATCATTACGATATCTTAATCGCTCCGAGACATCCTTTTCACAGTTTACATTTTATTTTAATATGCAAATTATATGTTAATATGCAAATGACCGAGTCGTAGCATTTATAAATGCAGCAGTCTCAAATATAGGACATATGACACATTTATCAGTCATATATACCAGTTCAGTGAGTACATCACTGTGCCAGCACAATCTATCAATCTATCAAACTCTAAAATCATCGTCATTATACTTACGTTTCGGATGTTCCCCTTATCTGTCATGCTTTCCTCTGTCGCGAAAGGCTTTAGTTTAGTCGTGCGGGTGTTGCGTTTCAAGCGCGAGGACAATAGCTGTAACGCACGGAATTGATCATCGCAGTGCGCGACTCGCGAGACCAGCGTCGAATCCGCGAACCCCGCCTCTCGCCACTGCGTTGCTATAGTAACTGTCACAGGCAGAGTGATGACAAAAATACAGTAGTGACTCCAGCACATATCAAAATAAATGAATGAATGAATCTCTGCTCGTTATGGTAACATATACCAAGCCTCGTGATTCCAGAAATGCACTAGCTTACCAATTACGCAAAAAACAGGTAAGTTTTGAAGTCTTTATTTGAATAAGTTTAATAACTATGCGTATTCTTTTACATTAAAGGCGCAAGTTATACCAAGATTAACCCTAATTCACTTGGGAATAATCTCATATAATGGTGGAATCACAAACATGGACAACACACTCAGGAGACATAATTAGCTCCCAAGTCCCAACAGGTGTATTGTTTCACATTCCCATCTAACCAGTCCGGCTCTTTGTTTCTGCAATATGTTTTTACCACCCAGAGAGAGTTTCCAAGGCTTATAAGCTCCAAATGACTGATCAGGTTTCCTAGTGTCATTCTCGAGGTTTAACAGCTTGTCAGCATTTTTAATTCTGGCTGTAGTCACAATTTACATTTCTCAGTACAAATTAAAATAATTTAATCTTGCTAAATACGAACAATTGTGGCATCAACCCAAATAATGTGTATTAGAGCGCAGCAACGGAAACAAGAAAATATTTACGATTTAAGGACCTTCAAGACGATATTTACTGACCGTTAAGACATTCGTTGTTTAAATTAAATAAAATGACAGAATAACTGTATAATGACACTTTACATCTGCGTAAAGCCACGTCACTAACTATCAAAAACATTTTCACAATAAATCTTCACAAAAATTTTTAAGTCACAACAATCATCCACCAAAAAGTTTAACTGCAGATATAATACTGCGGGAGAAGTGGTTTATTTGGACCTCTGGGAGACAAACAGTGCACGAAAAATAACCTAATTGTCTTCCGCCAGGGGTCGCTTATTATAGTCGAGCAGAGAGGTACAGCGTTTGAAGGCGTTTCTTTAAATCGTATTGATTACTTTTGAACATAATAAAATGTAATTATTTAATCTGTCAATTCAAATGATTAGTACCTAGATTTAAACTGAAATCAACTAAAGAAATGTCAATAAAACATTTTTTTAAATTCTTTATCACAAACGACTGTGATTGGCTCATCTATCCAGCGCTGAGAAAAGTATCAGGTATCATTTGACTACATCAGCAATCGCGGTAAAGTTATTTCCATCTAAATAATGACTAGCAATTTAATTGTCACCAAAAAGAAGTATTGTTATTTAATTAGAAGTCCAGCCTATTGTGATCAACAGTTTCATTGCATTTGCCATTCCTACCCCCTCTTTCATATCTATTGTTTTGACCCTTGAACTGACAGCTCCGGGATCAGCTGATTGAGTCACATGACTCGGCTCTCTCATGGCCACACACAGCTGATGGCAAGCGCGTTTGAACGCGCTGTTCTCTAGTCTGAGATATAAAGGACAAACTCAAATCGTGAGTGCTAATTTATTCATTTATTTATTCTTGTACATAAGCGTAAAACGATGTACTGACGTTTGACAGTGAAGTAAATTGGCTCTCTTCCAAACTATTTTAAGTGGGCAGTGTCTGTTGTTTTGATGTCATCATTTCACTTTTAAAGAGCTGTTACATAAACCAAACTTTAAATCACACTAATCGCAATGTAAATACGTTATAGAAGTCGTCAACAGCCCAACTCCAAGAAATGCTGACATCAATTCTGTAACTTTTTCTGCTTTAGAATAGTTTTTAACCTAACTGATCTTCTCACTTGAAGTCTGTACATTTTTGTTGACTTTGGATTTATTATTATTATTATTATATCTTATCATTATTATTTTTTTAAGTAAATGCTTTTCTGGACCTTTATAAAAATGTGTGCATATTCTGAATTTGATTTGATATGTAGTTTATGAGATGGTTCAAAACTGCTTATGATTTTTTTCTTTCAGTTTCCATCCCCTCCTATCTACTTTAGATGTGGAATACTTCATAGCACATCTGAGGCCAGTAATCTTTCCGTGGACCTCAACAGACTGCTGAATCAAAGCGGACTATCTATCATGCATCCGTTTGGCCGTGAAGAAGAGACCTCCAGACGCGAGCTCTTCGGCTTCTTCACGCGGTGTTTGACGCGCGGTGAGTGGGAGCTCGCGGCAGCCTGCGTGGGTCAGCTCGGCGATGCGAGCGGAGATGATCCCCATGGCCCACACAATATCGTTAAAGCCATCGTTACCCACCCATACCCCCTCAGGTGACTACAGGAATGCTTATTAAAGTCATAAACGAACCAATACCGAGAACAATAATGTAATCAAATCCATTTTCCTCTTTCTGTGGATAGTGGTTACAATAGTTATAGTAAACTTTTGGTTGAAACTGTGGTTACCATTATAAGAGGTTCTTAACATTTCGTTATGTTGAGGGTTCAAGAGGCTAAAGTTAAGATATTTTAGGAAACACATCAGTTTTTCTTTTGTTTATACCTAGATGGGAAACAGTGGGCAGCCCTCACAGACTGGCCTGGTATTGGCTTCAGATTCTGGAAACACAGACTAAAATAAAGGTGTGCGTTTTCTGCTGGATACCATTTTTAATGGATGCTTCAAGTAGGAAGCATTCATCACTGTTATCGGTAACTCATTTTCTGAGCCAGATTATAGTTACCTTTTCTGCAGGTGAGCGGGTCTGTGAAGAGAGAACTGGAGTTCATGTTGCTTCTAGAGGAACTTGGAGACGTGCCACTGTCTGTGCTTAAGGTATGACAAATTCCAACTACTGTATGTTGATTCCAAGTGTGTAGCATATAAAGTAAGATAGTGCTGACACTGTTGTAACAACTTTATGGCCTTTTATTGACAAACCTCAGATTATTTCCTTTGCTTTGAGCTCTGATAAGTTGACTCTATTAGTTGATGTTGTGCACAGTTGAGCAAGACATACAGTATAATAACATTTTATTTTTGCACTTTTTTTCCATTCTGACAAATATTGCATCCCTTTTCCATGTTAAAAAATCTTAATTTTGCAATAGACACTTTTTAAGTGACTGTTTCCAGAAGTCTAAAACAGGTCTATTGTCATTAGTGAAAGTGATGTATGAAGTGTAACTTACACAGGAGTCAATCTCAAACCAAGCAGTTTTCTGTTGGTCAGTGTGGCAAGTCCGTTCAACCAAGATTTGCAAAACCTTTTGCCTTAAGCAAAAATCCAAATTCCATGGAATCCTATTGAAATGATTTTGCCCTTGAAATTTCAATTATTTCTTTTACTGAGATGTATATAATCTCTTTGACGGCCTCTGTAGACATGATGTGTGTGTCCTGAAAGATTTATACACTATAACTAAAAGACATGTTTATTTCAAATTATATTCATTTTAAATTACATCATTTTTGTTTTTTTCAAATGTGCAAAATGTGCTCTAATAATATTAATACATAATAATACAATATTTAATACAAAAACATTAATGTGCCTCCCCTTACAACAACATATTTTCTCTGTAAACAATCACAGCAATTAACAAATGACAGCAATCCAACAATCCAATCAATTCTATCCAATCTAATTCATCTTACATTTTTTTCACATTTGAGAAGTCACTACCTCCTCTTTTTCCCCCACTAATCTCCATTCCCTAATACCCGGTCTCACTGGTTAAGAAGACAAACAATGAGCACACAATTTGTGTTTCATGCCGTCTTTACTTTGCTCTATGTCTTCTATAGGAGCTGCATGAAGCCTTCCTGTACTCTCAGGAAGTAAAGGGAAACATTCCAGGTGATTGCACCACTCCACTGAGCGCTGCTGTTCTATCCTGCCTCCGTTCTCTTTTAATCCGCCAGCAGCCGCAGCTCTGCCACTCTCTCATCAGCTTCCTTCAGCACTCAGGCCACTCCAGAGACCACACCTTACAGGATGTCTTTATCCAGCACCTCACTGAGCGAGTGAACGTGCCTGTGGAAGAGAGGAATGAGAAATGGGTGGAAGAGGTGTGTTCAGCGCTGGCCTTAGCACCATGGGGGCCAGAGAGGTCAAATGCTCAGCTAGAGACCCTGTGGAAGGGTTTGTGGTCAGCTAGAGAAGGGCCCATGACAGAGGAGAGAATTCTGGGATGTCTGCTGAGGCCGCAGGGTCAGGGTCAGGGTCAGGCTCAGGCTCTGTTGACGTCGTACAGCTCCACAGCACTCAGGCTGCTCAAAGAGAAACTGCTGAGAGAGGCTCCACATACACAGGGTGAGTCAATTAAGTTGACTGTGATCATACAGACAACCAGGTGCAGAATCACATTTTATTTCTGTGATAATCTGTCATTTCTTTCTATGAATCTTCTAGAAAAATGCTGAAATTGAAACTCTAGTAATAATAGATTTGTCTGTTTTGTTAAGGATCAATGTACAATGTAATATTTTTTTTGGAAACCATGATAAATGTTTTCAGGATTCTTTGAGTAATAGTTCAGAAGAACAGCATTTATTTGGAATACATTTTTTGTGACATTATAAATGTCTTAATGGTATTGTATCTGGAAACTAAAACTAGAGCAACTGTAGGTCAACTGTAATTTAAAGTCTTAAAAGGCAAATCTAAGCCACCATAAATAGTGGTATTGATTCCAATGTATGTGTTGTGTTTTAAGGAAGAGAAGGAGGTTGTTACTGGTGTGTGTGCCACCTCCTTTACTTTGACTTTTCACACTTCTGCTCATGTGGTTGTTGTTCCCTCCCAAACCATGTTCAGTTGTCACACCATTTGCATGTGATCTCTTTTTTTCTGAAACAGACATGTTCATGGTTTTTGTATGCTAGGACTTTCACGATACCAACGTTCTTGTTGTGTCGATATATTGCTCACGAACGTACTCTGGTCGCCTAAGCGTCCTTTATGTCCTCTGTTAGACCATTTATGCCACTGAATATATAATCATAATGTAACAGCATAGTAATGCAAGAAGGCCTACCTACGCATATTTAGAGCTCATCGGAAATCTTTTAGTATCAAACATACTGTAGAGTCCTTGCGAAATACTCTAAACATTTTCTAACAAAAAGTGCGAAGTAACAAGTAGAAAAAAAGAAAAATGCATAAAGAACTTGTATGGAGATTTTTCCATCTACAGATTTTTCCTTCTTTTCTCTGTAAATTAAGGGTGCACACTATTGCTGAAAAACACAATCACTACTTGGCAGTCAGATGTCCGTATGCACAAAGGCACAGATCCCTAAACAAGAACATATCTGCAGATTAAACTTTTTTGTAGAAGCATTTTTTAAACTTGAACTTGCACCTCATGACTACACCACGTTATGTATGAGAAGCTGCAAAAGACACAGGCGCAAGTGGAATGTACAAAATATGGTGACATTAATTTTTAAGTAAATATAATGGGCGATATATTGCGTAAAATTTTTTTGACGCAATAATTATTGAGGTCATGTACATATATTGCGCGATAAGTCGATATATTGATTATTGCGACAGGCCTAGTTGTTGCTTGTCAAAAACTCATCTCTATTTCCTTTTAGTGGACTTGCCTGATCTGGAAAGGGTCATGCTTGGCTTGTGCTGTCATAGTGACAAGCGTTTGGTGTGGAAAGCCATTTACTTTGAGTGTTTGAGCACTGGAAAGCACTTTCTGGAGCAGGTCTTGGTAGGTGCACACAATCAGGCAAACAGAGGCCTAGAGATAAGTGAATGTGTAAAATCGAATTTGTCAGTATTTTTCTGCACTGTCTTAAAGTTAGTCTTTTACAAGTTAATCAAGTTTCATTCATTTAAAAACAACATTTATAAAAGTGTATAGATGAAAGCAACAAAATTTTTCCACTCTAGTTTTAGAATTGCAGTGATACATTCTTGTTGTTTGCAGCTTACTGGTTTAGATCTCATAAAGCGGGAAGAGTTTGCCAAACTGGAAACACTATTGCAGGCTGAGTTTCAGCCTTTGTCCCGCCTCTTGTTGTTATTGGGCTGGATGCATTGTCAAAGCCTGGATTCTGCCAAAACCCTTTTAAGCGTCCTACATAACCAACAGGTCAGTAGTCAAATATATGACTGTCAGTACAAAGTCACATCCCCTCTGCAGCTTATTCTGGTTCAAGAATGACCCACCAAGACAGATTTTTTTTTTTGCAGTTTAGGTGCTTAGGGTTTGATATAGAACAATAATAGATTGGTTATAGTTACACAGTAATGTTGTCCTATAACCAGCTATACAATAAACACCAACAAAGCATTCGTTGTAGCAGCCCAGTACTTTGTAAACATAACGTTGTCAAAAAATCACCATGGATAGATAGTCTGGAAATGGCAATTTTAAGTAGATTTTGTGTTTTTAAATAATAGCCTTTAAAAACTTTAAATTCCTGAAAGGTTTTATATAATAAACCTAATGTTACAAGAAAGTTTTGTGTTGTCTAATAGGGGCCACACATGCTCAGTACAGTTAATGTTCAGTGTGAACAGTCTTAATTTTTGAAGTCCATATTTACATAAAAAAACATTTACTTCAAAAAATCCCCTCCAGCTAAGGTGTGATCATGACTTGAGCATTT
The DNA here is from genome assembly GCA_018155175.1 of Sinocyclocheilus anophthalmus. Lineage (NCBI taxonomy): Eukaryota > Metazoa > Chordata > Actinopteri > Cypriniformes > Cyprinidae > Sinocyclocheilus > Sinocyclocheilus anophthalmus. Next base: position 200,434 of record JADLZN010002643.1, on the reverse strand, counting down.
CTAAAAATGTGCCATGTTTGTTTATGTAACACTCATGAGGTATACACCTTAATTATTTTGTCGATTAGATATAGTAGATGACATTCAGAAGAAAATGTCGTATTCTTCCGATTTGAATAGCTGTGGGTGGGCCGTAGATTATCCATTTTTGTAGAAGTCTTCTTTTGTGTTTTGTGTCTGATATGGTGATTTATATATTATTTTATTGATATAATATTATCATAATATTATATATCTCCAATTAGTATGTTCATGTAAATGACATTGAATGTAGTTCTTGTCTTTCTGTCTCTCTGTCTCTGTAGCCCCAAATAAATGATTCAGTGTTGAGTGAGTTAGCTTGCACTCTGTCCTCTCAACTTGGTGTGCTGGAATGGTGCGACCAGAACAACCCGTGAGTTAAAACACTGTTGTATGCTTTCTTTTTTGTGAAAAGCTTGATTTAACCTAATGTATGTTAAAAAGTAGGCAATTATGTAAATTATTTCTGTTTATGAGTTAATAGCCATTTGTTCATATACACTACCATGAAGTCTTGTGCTCACCAAGGCTGCCTTTTATTTGTAAAACAGTAAAAAGCAATATTATTAAATATTATTACAATTTAAAATAACTGTTTTCTGTTTTAATATTATTTATTCCTGTGATGGCAAAGCTGAATTTTCCACAGCCATTACTCCAGTTTTCACTGCCGCATGATCCTTCAGAAATCATTGAATTGGTGCTACAGAAACTTTTCTTATCAATATTAAAAAGATTGGCTGAAACTGTGGATTAAATTTGTTTCAGCGTTCTTTTTAATTTTGTAACAATATAAATGTTTTTACTGTTACTTTTGATCAATTTAATGCATCATTGCCAAATAAAAGTGTTAATTTCTTGCAAAAAAACATACTATCCTCAGACTTTTGAATGGTAGTGTATATGTTAGTTTATTTATTGGTATGCATACTTGTACAGAGGGATATCCCATGATGCCTTGCTGAATCACTTACACATGCTGGACCATCACTCTGCCCTGTATGTATTGCACTCCCTGACACCCCTCGCCAAATACGAGGAGCACAGAGTTCTGGAACTGCTGCAAAGAACAGGTATGAGACACAGGGGGTACATTTGAATTCACATAGATCTGCAGAATTCTTCTTGATCTAAGCTCTGCATTTGACACAGTCTGCCATGAAATACTCATCTCTCGCCTTTCTGATATCAGTATCACTGGTTCAGCTCTTTCCTGTCTCATTTCCTACATCAGTGAGTGACGTGACATGTGGCCAAGTATGGTGACCCATACTTGGAATTAGTGCTCTGCATTTAACCCATCCAAAGTGCACACACACAGCAGTGAACACACACACCGTGAACACACACCGGCCAGCAGTGTGGGCAGAACCTTTTTTTTTTTTTGCTGCGGCGCCCAGGGAGCAGTTGGGGGTTCGGTGCCTTGCTCAAGAACACCTCAGTCGTGGTATTGAATATGGGAGAAAATAGAAAATTTAAATATATCTAGAAAATAGTATACTCACCATACAAGGGATAAATCTACCACTGCTCCATTTCACCAGCTGTTCCTCAAGTTCAGGACTTGGTCCACTTCCTGTTTATCATTTATAAGATCTCCACTTGTGGCCACCATACGCATGCATGGACTTCAATTTCATTGCTATGCTGAGTACATTCCAACTTTACCTAACCACCAGCCTCCACTAGGTCATCGCTGGCCCTACTTACTACATTCATCCAGGGTGTATCAAGGCCTTGGATTCCCTGGGGGGGAATTTCCTGTCAACTAAATAATAACAAAACTGAAATTGATTGATTGGCTCTGCTACATAGTCAAAGAATTGATCTTCCTGTGACATGTAGCCTGCCTTCATCGTCTGTAATCTTGGGTGTCTTATTTTACTCATCTCTATCTTTTGTCTCTCATATTTCTTCTGTTGTTAAAAGCTCTTTTTTCCATCTTCGTAATATTGCACGTCTTCGATCTTCTCTAAATCTAGCTGATGCTGAAATCTTAATTCATGCATTAATCACATCACGTCTGGATTATTGCAATGCTCTATTTCTTGGTCTGCCTAAAAACTTATTGCAAGGTTACAGTATGTTCAAAACTCAGCAGCAAGAGTTCTCACCTCCACCAGGCGTTCTGCTCCCATTACTCCTCTACTGCATGATCTTCACTGGCTACCTGTGGCATCACGTATTCACTTTAAGATATTACTTCTAACGTTTAAGGCATTAAATGGTCTTGCGCCTCCATATCTGTCTGACCTACTGTACTCCTATTCTCCTGCCCGGTCTCTCGGATCATCTGAGCTTGGTCTTTTGTCCATTCCTCGTTTTCGGCTGTCCACTGTAGGTGGTAGGTCATTTAGTGTTAATGGTCCGAAATTATGGAATTCACTACCCCTTACACTTCGTAATATACCATCTTTGTCTACATTCAAGACTCAGCTAAAAACGTATCTTTTTAATATGTATTTTGGATAATGTGGCTATATGTGGCCTTATGTGTTTGTATTGTGTATATGGGTGTGCAAATGTTTTGTTTAGCACTATGTAAAGTGACCTTGAGCTATGGAAAGGCACTATATAAATAAAACTACTACTACTTCTTCAGAAACTTGAAATCTTTGTTCTACGTTTGTAGGAGATCCTTCATTAGTGGACTCACCCAGCAGCTCTGTCCAGCGGAATATTACTCTGTTTCGAAGCTTCTGTGCCATGAAGTATGCTCTTTACGCCATCTGTGTGAATGCACACACGCACACCGGCTGCCTGGACTGTGAGCCACTGCATCAGCAGCAGACAGAGGAGGGCCAGGGGGAGGAGCCAACCGAAGGTGACAGTGCTGCTGATCTTGATAATAAACCAGTTAAAAACTTTTTGAGTGAATTTAACATTAGCTTTTCATTTAAATGTCACAATAAGCAAGCAAAAATATAATCATTCCTTTTTGTATTTGTATTGTATTCGTTTTTTTTTTTACTTTATTTTTTTTAATACAGTAACAAAAACGTACCATGGAGTTATGTTTTTTTTATGGTTTTGATAATTTTCTAAATGCCATAGTGATGCCATGAATTTGGTAATTACCATGGTATGGAGTGGTGGCCAAAATGATTAGAACCAGCTAAAAATGGTTATAAGTCAGTTATTTCTATCTTTTGCTGTAGTGTGTCAGTAGGAAATATCAGTTTACATTTCCATTTTGCATTAATTGTAATAATCCAGTGAGGTTTTTGTTTGCACAAGGAGTCTGACAACAGCCAGTGCTCCACACAGAGATCTGATCTCATCATCATCCAGTCTGTCTGAGGTTACATGAAGAAACAGAACAAACTGAGTAAATCCAGAAGAACTGTGGCAACTTCTCCAAGATACTTCAAGAGACCTACCTGCAAAGCTACAGTACTGTTAAAAGGTTTAGGCACTTGTGTAAAATGCTGTAAAATTAGGATGCTGTCAAAAATAAAGTCATAAATAGATTTTCTTTATCAATTAACTTATTAACTTAACTATTAACTAAATTAAATCAACATTTGGTGTGACCATCCTTTGCATTTAATGCAGCTTTTGCCCTAGGTGCACTTGTGCATAGTTTTTCAGGTAGCTTTGCTGGTAGGTTTATTGGAGCATCTTGGAGACATTGCCACAGTTCTTGATTAGTCTGTCTCAGTTTGTTCTGTTTCTTCATGTCATTCCAGACAGACTGGATGATGATGAGATCAGATCTCTGTGTGGAGCACTCGCTGTTGTCAAAAATCTCGCTGGATTATTACAATTAATGGCAAAATGAATGCTTGAAAATGTAAACTGATATTTTCTACTGACACGCTACAGCAAAAGATAGAAATAACCGACTTAAAACCATTTTTAGCTGGTGAAAATACTAGTGTTCTAATAATTTTGGCCATCACTGTAGAATGGTAACCCTTTTTACAAGGGAAAGTTTTCCTGTACATGTGTATAGCAAAGTTTAAATAAATATGATAACATAATTTACCTTTCATTCTTTACTCTTCCCAGGATGCTCTGATCTATTCCAGCACTACCTATCAGAATGTCAGCTGTACCTGGAAGCTGTTCCAGCATTATTCCGTTTGGAACTCTTGGAGAACATTTTCTCCCTCCTTTTCCTTTCTGACTCTGACTTCAGCCCACAATCAGATCAGATCAGCACGGGCACAGAAATTCAAACAGACACAAACACCGAGAAAATGAAACCAAACAGTGCTAAAAGTATTAGCACAGCTGAGAGTGTCTTAAGTGCAGAAAAGGAAGGTGGAATGATGGAGGAATTGAAAGAAGAGATCCAAAGTAGAGATTCTGATCAGATGAACCCTGAGCTGGGCCACCTGACGTCAGGGTGCCGGGGGTTTCTGGTGGATTTGAGTGTAATGGAGGGGATTCTGCGGCTGGTGAAGGAGGGCTTGGAGGGTGTGTGTGGGGTCGGGCAGGAGGGCGGCAGGGCGCTTGCGGCCGATGTGGAGTTGGCAGAGAGTCTAGGATGTTCTGTTACAGCGGAAACATTCAGTGCCCGGTTACAGAGATTGTCTAAATACACGGCAGAAGCCCAGTGGAGATTGCAGATTGTTACTAGCAACCATGGCAATGGGAATGGTGAGAAATGTGATGTAGTATTTTGATATTCATGTTGCAAGGGTTTAATACATATACTACCATTCAAAACCAAATATTAATTCAGCAAGGATACATTAAAATTAATCAAAACGGACAGTAAAGATATTTATAATGTTAAAAAACAGTGTTGATTTTTTTTTGACCAAAAAAAAAAACAAATTACAAATAAACACCGTTCTTGCTTTTCAGTTCTTTTCTATTGATCAAAGATCCTAAATTAATGACAGCTTTCACAAAAATATTAAGCAGCACAACTGTCAATAGTAATAAATGTTTCTTAAGCACCCAATCAGCATATTACAATGTTTTCTGAAGGATCATGTGACACTGAATACTGCAGTAATGGCTGCTGAAAATTCAGCTTTGCCATTGCAGGAATAAATTACATTCTAAAAGATATTAAAATAGAAAACAGTTATTTTAAATTGTAGTAATAATAATAATAATATAATTTACAGTATGTTTGATCAAATAAATGCAGCCTTGCTGAGCATCAAAAACATCTTACTAACCCCAAATTTTTGAACAGTAAAACACTGCATTAATGTATGTATGTGTGTGTTTGTTTATAGATGGCTTGTACCTTCCATCTCCACTCCCCAGTCCGGCACTTCCTCTGAAACGCCAGGGCAGTGGCGGCAGCAGCAGTTCAGGTGTTCGGAGGAAGAGAAGAAACCATCGGCACCGCTCTGAACGTCACGCCTCATCTGAACGTCAGAACGGGGAGGTCAGCACCAGCACCTCAGGTCAGTTCACACACCTACTAAAACTTCCTTCCCACATCCTGGCTTAACGCTCATATTGATCATTACTTGTGCTGCAGATGGCGGGGTGTGTGTTAGGGCTGTGTGCCGTGGGAGTGAAGTGTGTCCATGTGGTGGACCCCATAGCTGGCTGATTCCTGCGATGCTCTCCCCACCTGAGTCTCTCCTCATCGCCTGTATACGCAGAGGCAACTACATAGAGGCCCAGCAGGTGAGATATATCACTTTTTTTACCATAAAACCCCAGAGATGATGTCATTCTAATGATGATGAAGTCACTGTATGTTGACATATTACTACCCCTTTCTATCATTTAAGGGTACAGACAGCATATTAGCAGGTCTAAAAGGAATCTGGGAAACATTTTTAGCATTTTCTGCACTGATTTATTCTGTGTGGACATCATTAGCCAATGCTGGTCCAGATCTCATCTGTTTGGGCTTCTTTAATGGCATGTGTTTGTGTTGTGTGTGTTTATTAGGTGATTGCGATGTATAGCTTGGAGAACTCTGAGTGTGCGGGTGAACTGGTCTTTATGGACCGGTACCGGGAGGTCCTGACTGAGCTGGCTCAGGTGGAGCAGAAGATAGAGAGCCAGTCACTTTCTTCATCATCCTCGTCTTCAGAGGGTCTGGGCACAGTGGGTGTTGCTCCAGCGGGCAGGACCAGAATGGGCAGCAGCAGCAGATTAACACTTAAAAGCATTGGGAGCGCAGCAGCCGCAGGTATTGCACAAACACATTTACCTATCTAAAGAGTACATGCCATAGACTTGGATTGTTTTTTATATAGCACAGTGCAGCCCGGAAAACAAAATTCAGCTGTTTTACAAAAAAAAAAAATTTGATGATGCTGAGTTCAATTATGTCAATAAAAAGTTTACATTGCATACATTTTCTTTGTTTGTTTGTTTTTTCCTTCACAAAATAAGGATTTTATTTTTTATTTCAGTTAATGTTTGTTTTATTTTATTATGAAATCTTTTTTTAATGGTTTTAATTTTAGTTTCAGTTTTTGTTTAACTATAATAACCCTGGATTTGGCATAAAATCATGTCTTCAGAAATACATGTAAAAACCATCTTAGAATTGAACAAATAGTTCTGACCTGGCTCAGAGGAACATCAGAATTGTCTTTGTGGCAAAAATGCTATGAAATGCACATATTTTGTGAGAGAGTGTGATGTGCTTTTTTTGGAATTAGCACCCCAAAATTCATAAGAAAGTATTGGATTTTATTAAACAAATATGATACAGGTTGGTATGATTACCTAAGGCTAACCCATAAAAGAATAAAGTGGGTCACATTTTTGTAAATTACTGAGATATATATATATATATAAGACCTACTTGCTGTCTTTCTTTTTTCAGGCATGGCCTTTTATTCTATCTCTGATGTGGCCGAACGTTTACTCAGTACCTCGAGCCGGCCAATACCCTGTCTAGAGGACAATTACTGGCTCTCCCAGCACTCTGTAGACTCCCCAGACCTCGTGCAACCACTGCTGGAAGAGTTGAGCCCTGCAGCTATGGCGGCATTTGACCTCTCCTGCTGTCAGTGCACACTGTGGAAAACTTCAAGGCAGCTGCTCGAGACTGCCGAAAGAAGACTCAGCATCTTTCTGGAGGCCAGAGGTGAGCCTGCATCAAGCAACTTTATTTGGGCCATCTTTATTGCCGAGTCCTGACTTATTTTGCCTACCGCAGGTATGCGAGTAGATCCAAAGGTTCTTCACACCAGCAGTATTAGAGGCTTCCCTTCAGTACTGCAACAAATCAGCAAGGTCCTTAATAGAACCTCCACCAGCAAAGGAACAAGTAAAACTAAACACACACAGTTGCATGCTCACTTATATTTTTGTTTTACTTTACATAGCCTCTTTATTTTAACATATTTCTACTCTAGACTGTAATGGAGAGGAGAATGCTGTCTACAGTCCCTTTGGCTGTAGTGCCCAGGAAGTGCTGCTGTCTTGTCATTCAACATTAACAGAGGAGAGTATCGCCTCCCGTCTAAACCTGAATCAGCGCCTAGAGGTCACACTTCAAACCCTGACCTCTGCCACCAACACCTCAGGTATTAGCAAAGTGAGCTTGGCATTATCTTTGTGCTCATTTCAGCACACACTGAAACTCTTTGGCACAAAACATGATGATGTTAGTCGATTTTTTTTTCTTCTAGATTTGTTCAAATTTGTGCTCACAGTGTTGTAGTTAAGCACCTTACAGTATGTATTCTTGTCTAAAACATTTGTGATAAGTAAATTGTCATTGTTTTTTTATTTTTTATTCTGTGCTCTGTAGTCTACAGACATTTAAGGGGGCCTTATAAATGATAAGGGGACAAATTTTTAATCCACTTAAAAATTTGGTTCAGTAGTCTTTTTACGACTGAACCATATATATAAATATAATTCTTTTTTGTTGATTCTCATTGGCTGATTTTAATGGAAGCCCATTTACAAAACCATTATGACATAAAATGTTGAAATTATGAGATAAAAAGTGACAATTTTTACAAAAACGACTAAAAAAGCTGAAATTGTGATAGGAGTTTTGATATAAAAGTTGAAATTGACAAAGTCAAAATTATGAGATAAACAGTCATCACAACATAAAAAGTCAATCATTACAAAAAGTTGAAATTATGAAATAAAAAAATTATTAGTCAAAACTGAGATAAAATGTAGAAATCAGTTATGACATTTCATATTTTATTTTTGATGTCATAATTTCAATTCTTAAAACCTTGTCATAATTATAATTCATTGAGAAAGATGTTATTGCATCTTATATTCATTAAATGGTTTGGATTGATTGGGGATGGACTTTTTAAATTCTTGGTGCAATAACGTCATATTACATCAAATACAACTCTCATTCTGAGGCTTTTCCATTTTCTGTGGCCTGACCCCTTTAAAATGTAATTTATGTTATTAATTTTGACTTCTTCTATTCCCCTGTAGTAGATGGTCTGACAGGGAGCTCTCTCCTGACGGCGCTGGCTGAACAGGCTGGTCTTAAGCAGTCTGAACTCGATTCCCATCCAGTGCGGACTGCTATGAAACAACTCCTACAGTATCTAGACCAGCTCTGCCCGTTTGAGCCTGACAGCGCCCCTGGCAGGCCAGATTACATACGAAACTTCCTTGATTATGTCAATGTGTTGGCTTCAGTACTGGTGCGCAGTCTATGGTCAGAAGGTAAGACTATACAGTAGACATGCCATTTCAATAATTCTGTTGACTGGAATCTTTAAAGTATTATGAGCTCTGAGTCTGATATTTGTGGTCTGACCTTAGATCAGTCCATGGAAGTGAAACTCGGAAATCCTCTATTACTTTTGCTTCAGTCGCCTACCCAGCTTCTCTCTCTCCTGTTGTTTGACAGACAGGTGTCACCTGACAGGTAAACAAGGATCTGTCTTTCTTAAAGTGCTGCATTTTACAAATGTACATATCAGTCATATATGTCTCTTTTTGCAGGGTTCTGTCTCTCCTGCAGCAGGAGCGGCTGCGTTTTAGTGTGCAACAGGTTGTAGTTCAGCGCTGCTGTGAAACTCTCCCTCTCTGGGATTCTAGGGCTGTGACCTTTTTTCAGGGGCAGCCGAGAATTGCTGGGCTCAACAGTGGGGTGTTCTGCCCAGCCAGCATTGCCTCAATTCTCCAGCAGTATGCTCTGGAGTGCGCCCCTTCCCTTGACCTCTCTGACCCTGCCACAACCTCTGACCCCAGTTCTGAGTCTGAGGTCTCTGTGGAGGACATGTCTGCTACATCCACCAGTCTCTCCACTTCTCCGCCCTCACCGTCTTCATGCCCTCCTTCTTCTTTTCTCCTCACTCCATCTGCACTGTCTTTCCTGAAGTCCCGTTCCCCCCTTGTCGCCGCCCTGGCTTGCCTCAGTGCCAGTCGGGGTGGCGTGACCCGAGCAACCTCCTCTGGCTGGTCAGGCTATTTTCGCGGATCTGGACGTAAAGAAGTGGTTTTGGATGGAGACCAGATCTCAAAGGAAGGGGAATCCCTGCTTAAAAACTTCCCTATCCTGAGAATGTACCTACGGACCATGGCTGAGCCAGTTCTAGGGGTCTCGTTGGAAGCAGATGAGGGTCTTGGGGCAGCTCTCTGTGGGAAGCCTGTGGTGGGAATGTTGTTTTCTGGCTTGCAGAGCAATGTGGGACAAGCAATTGCTGCTGAGGCTTTTCAGCAAGCCCTAAATATGGGTGATCTGAACAGAGCCCTAGACCTCCTAGAGCTGTATGCACAACCCTGCAGTCAGGAGGGGGCACTCCGGGACAAACTGCTGGCATGCACTGCCCTGCAAGGTAAGATTTACCTGGGTGACACAGTGTCTGGTACAGTTTTTACTCTTGGATTTACCAGAATTACCATCAAAAGTGCCATAAAGTGACAAAAGATGCATATCTTGGAGTCCAAAAAAAAAAAAGTAAAAAATTACATATCTTGGATGCTTTACATTTTAGGGCAAAAAATGCCCCCTTAATCTGTATTCTATTCTGTTACGATATGGACGTGGCACTTCAAGGAGTGGGGTTTAAGCAAACTAAAAGATTAGAGAATAAATTTCACCCAAGCAAATTTCTATTTCATGCTGACTTTTAATGTGTAGCTACTATGAAGTGTTCTTGATTGGGAAAAAAATTTACTCTTCTCAAACTTGAAACAGTAATTATTCATTTAGTGTTACAATAGACAGTAAAGAGATGTATAATTTCAAATATGCCCTAGCCAGTTATTTAAAACAGGGTTATATTGGTATCGTGTATTATTTACAGCATCTTTTGTATTTGTTGTCAGACAGAGAATTAATTTTAATCAATTGATTTCATTTATTCAGTTGAAGTATTTGACAGCATGTTGTGTAAATAAATAAAAAAATCCTTGAAAGTACAAAATAAATAAATTTTGGGGGGAGTTGTCCCATAAATAATCATAATTAAATAGTTCAGACAGTCCTTGACAAGACCATAAAGAAGGATATTTTACAGATATCTTTGTGTATGTCTCTTTGTAAAGAATGCAGCAGTGCGGAGCAGTTGTTTCGTGTAAGGGACTGGGAGCTGCGTGGACGTGTGGTTCTGCAGGGTTTGGACCGCTGGCCTTTACAAGAGTGTTTAGAGCTGCTGCAATTCTGTCTCAGTGACCAGGACACCCAGGATCCACTCCGAGAGCAGCTTCAGCAGAGGAAACATGAGCTGGACATGTACCAGCAGGTCAGTCTGACACAGCAATGCTCTACTTATTTACTGTATCAGTGTTAGACTGGCAAAAGGAATTCTGTTTTGCTATGTGCTTGTATTTTTACTCATGTATTACTGTGTTCCCATAATTTAAAGAATATCTTTATGTTAAGACACTTTAATGTGCATAAACATGCCAGTAAGTATTAACAGAAAAAAAACTGCAGTACCATGTCATCTTCTGTCTGTTTTTTATAAGCTATAGACAGAGGCTGAAATTACTGTTCTGTTTTTAGATTACAATCCGTGCCAGTTTTTGCACATATAAACTGTAATGTCCATATTGCAGAAGTTGGCTGGTGACATAATTTTGTCATTTAGATGCTGAGTTTGCAGCCACCATTGCCATGGGAGGCGTGGCAGGAGTTGAGGGAGGTCTACAAAGAATCCTGAATCTGTATTCAGTCTAATGCTGGAGGCCAAGGTAAGTCTATGGAAAGATTTGAAAAACAATCACTGGATAGTACAACTGACTTTTGTGTAAACCTACTGTAAATGGCAGTGGAAACGTGGCTATCTCCTATGATGATTGAATAAATTGAATGATGTATTGATGCTGCATTACTGTGACTGAAATGTCCAGTTGGTGCTGAATTATTTTGTTGTATTGACTTGACTGTGCCAGTAATATAGGAACAATTAGCGCTTTTCACCATTCTGCAGCTGTTCACATCAGACCAAAATGCTTTCTAGAGCATGAAACAGAGAAGATTAGACATCACCAGAGTGAATTTGAGGAGCGTTAAAGCAGCTCCGTGTGAAATAGAGAGGGATGACAGGTTTTGGTAATCTGTAATGCTGTCCTGTCAGATTTGCTGTATATGCTTTCTAGCATATAAAACAGAGGAGGTTAGACATCACCAGAGTGAATTTGGGTAGCATTAAAGCCATTCTGTGTGAAATAGAGAGAGGTAATAGATTTCGGTAGTCTGTTAACTGTCTTGTCAGATTTGATGACCCTGCTGTATATCTGCAGCTGTTCATGTCAGACCAAAATGTGTACGAAACAGGAGTTGAAACATCACCAGAATGAATTTGGAGAACGTTAAAGCCATTTTTAATGAAAGAGACAGAGGTAACGGATTTCTATAACCTCTAATGCTACCAGATTCTGTGATCCTGCTGTATATTTGTCTAAAGTAAGCATTTTCTTGGAGGTTAGGCATCATGAAAGGGAATTCAGGTAACAGCCATTCTGTGTGAAATAGAGAGAAGTAATTTTTTTCCCGAAACTTGTTATGCTGCCTTGATTTGGCAACACTGCACTGTATCTGCAGCTGTTCACAGCAGACCAAAATGCTTTCTAGAGTATGAAATGAAGGAAATTAGATATCATCAGAGTGAATTTTTATAAAGTGTTTATGAAAGCATATTGTCAATTTTAATGAAAAATGCATATATTATGAAGGATAAACTTGTGTGTTTTTAGGAGTTTGAGTTGTGTACCCAGTGGGTGCAGGTGTATTCAGTCTCCGATCAGTCTCGAATGCAGCTGCAGACCGAACACCTGCTATACCTCCTAGAACAGAATCACACAGAAGATGCTTTTCAGGTGTGTATGTGTGTTTTTATGTGTTCTCTTGGCTTCCGTTGTATCTGTATCAAGTTGACAAACTTAAGTTTGTAAATTTATTTCATGCGGTCAATGACTTGAACCCAAATCGTGCCTTCCATATTATACATATGCATATGGATATCGACTAGCTTTGTGATTTGCTTAGTAAGTCTTATTCCAAACTAATTGTGAATAGCGCTATAAGAAAAAAGACTTGACTCTGCGTGTCTCTCTGTATGCAGCTCTTGGAGGCTCTCTCCGATTCAGTGGGTTTGGAGGTTAGTGAGCGAGCCCTAGATCGAAGACCTGGATTAGCTGCCTGCCACTTCCTGTCAGACTACCTCACCCTACACTTCCAGAGTCAGATGACCCCAGCACGAAGACGCCACATCAATGCCCTTCACCTTGGCTCCAAGGTATGTTTGACCTTACCAAATAACACACTGATTCAGATGCAACAAGAAGGGTGTGTGACAGAATAGTGTGGTGTGTGTACCTGTCGCAGGTTCTACTTACTCTGCCGGAAGCATCTCGTCAGGACTATTTTTCCCTGCTGTCTGATCCGCTTCTCATGCTGGAGCAGCTGCTGATGAATCTTAAGGTAGACTGGGCTACTGTTGCCATCAACACTCTACGGAGCCTTCTGCCGACTCAGGACGCCGGCATCACCAACCAACACATTGACACCCTACTGGCAGATTACGCCCGGAAAGCTCTTGATTTTCCTTATGCACCCAGAGAGTGGTCACGTTCTGGTGAGTTGGAACGGTGGATCAGTCTTTTAGCTGAATTGTTAGTTGAAAACAAACATTCCTGTCAATGTTAGTGTTATTAGAGGTTTGAAATCATTACATTGCAATTCTTCTTTCCACTAATCTATTTCTCTTCCTCTCTCTTTCTGTCTCAGACTCTGTCATTAGTCTGCAAGATGCATTTCTGCAGTGTCCAGCCCAGGAGAGCGGCCCCTCTTCTCCAAGCCACACCCCTCCTCCATCAGCAGGTATAAGCCACACCTCTTTCACTGACCATGCTTTTTTTCCTTAGCCACACTCTATTTAGCATGCAACCCTGAAGGTAAAAAGACCTTATAAGTCATGTTTGCACACACTTTCTTCAGGCAGCACACCCATGCATACACCCTCCAGTGAGAGACGCCCCAGTGGGAAGAGGATCTGGCAGCTGGCCACACCTTTCACCCCTCCAGAAAAAACCCCTGACCGCAAGGACTGGATCCCAGACCACAAACAGCACATCTGTATGGTCTGCCAGAGGGAGAGATTCACCATGGTGAGAGAGGCAGAGTGTATGAGTGAAATGGGCTGTGAATAAGCTAATGTGATGGGATGTGCTGCTGCTGTGATTTCCTGCTCTGCTCTCTATTAGGCCTCTCTTTAAGAATGAGTCTTAACGTAAATCTTCTCCTGTGTCAGTTTAACAGACGGCACCACTGCAGACGCTGTGGCAGGCTGGTGTGTCATTCCTGCTCCTGCAGGAAGATGGTTGTAGAGGGCTCTGAAGAGCCTGTCAGAGTCTGTGACCAGTGCTACAACTTCTTCCACATGGAGTAAGACACATGCACAAACACCTTTTAAAAGCACACTTCATAAGTGCACAAGTGGTCATATGGTTTTTGTGTCATTGAACTTGTTGTTAATATGGTTGGTAACTAAGAACCGATTGTACAAGAGTACTATGATTCCCAGATGAATGACCCTTATGAGCTGATTTGTTTTAGTGAATCAAACACATACAGCTTAAAATGTACTTATGTTATGAAACTTAAATCAGTTTAGTTCCTGTACCTGCTGTTTGATTTTAAAGTACTGAACAGCAGCTAATTTTGTCAGAGTATATCAAATGGAACATGGTTCCACATATTTTGTTCATTTGATATTGCTGTATAATAGTTGATTAAGGTGAATTATTGGATTGTATTTGTGCCACATTTGAACAAACTGAAAAGCCATTGTATTGTCTGTGTAAACAATAATTGTTTTATAATGTTTATTATTATCTAAATCATCTCATTATTACATTTTTTTTTCTCCTTTTACAAAAAAAGTTTGGGGTCAGCAAGATTTAAAAAAAAATTAATTTAGACTTTTATTCAGCAAGGATGCATTAAATTGATGCATTAAGTGGTTCATCAAATAATCTTGAAAAAAGAATCAGTTTCCACAAAAATATTAAACTGTAGTTTTTAAAAATTGACAATAATAGGAAATGTTTTCTGAGCAGCAGATCAGCATATTAGAATAATTTCTGAAGGATCATGTGACACTGAAGACATAATGACTGCTTGAATTTCACAGCTTTGCCATTCACATAACTAATACATTCATTTTAAATATATTTAAAATAGAAACCGTTAATTTAAAATGTGATCATATTTCCTAATATATTATTATTATTTATTATTATTTTTTGCTGTTTTATGTCAAATGAAAGATCTCACCCTAATCTACGATTGTTATGTGCCTTGATTTCTCATGTTGTGTTTATTGCAGCTCAGATGAGGAGCCTGAACAGGGGGAAGGTAAACTTGTCTCTGTTTGGTTCGTCACACACAAGCTATTTTTCATTATCATCTCATGAGGTCTACAAATCTCTTTGTTTTGGTTGTATGGCAAAATATTGATGCCTTTACTCAGATGATGATTACAAGATTGTAAACTAAACTTTTCTCAGTAGTTGGCAGCCCTGCATCCGTTGATGGAGTCCTAAATGGGGTTCTCAGTCTTCCTGAGGTTCCACGAAAGCAGTACCGCCTGAGTCCAAACCCAGCAGAGAACCAGCAGCTGAAGAGCGAGTTCTACTATGAGCAGGTGTGATTTTCTACTCGCAATGGAGCTGAAGGATTGCTTGTTTGACAGTGATTGGTTTAAGGATAGTTGGTTATGTTCAGTCATACTCTCAGAAGTTTGTTCTCTCGCTTCTTTATGTTTAACGGCACCGCGCACACGGTGTGGCGCCTATACTGACGATGCTAGCACAGTGATCACGAGCTGGGGCAACAGCTCTGATGGGCCCTGCCCCGCTTCAAGTTCGCTTACCGCCCACTGACCCATCCTGAGGTGGTCTACGTCTGCTGACGACCGTGAATTGGCAGCATCTGTCATGTGTTGTTCAAAACGCATGTCTGTAACAACGCTGACATGCACCATGAGACGCCATCTGTGGTGACAGTTTCGTGAGAAATGTCATGACTCTTAAACTCGTGTAACCCGCCCCATTGCACGTATGATTATTTCCTCGTTATTATGTGTTGTCCAAAGCAAACACCGTCGCCCCGATTCGCAACGAGACGCAACTTTCACACTTGACATTTGATGTTTGGTACCATATCGTCTCTTATGTTACAACATGCGTATTGACCACCCTCGTCAAAAAGAAAAAATGTTTTTAACAACCCCCAACGAAAACAGTACCAGCACCGTATGGGTATATAGATTTTACAATTTAATGAACCGTTTCTGTTTCTATATTTAAAGACTTTATGTTGTTTCCCTGTGATAGTAAAGCGGAATTTTTCAGAGCCATACTCCAGTCTCAGTGCTCACACGCTCTACCTTCGCTCCACTCGAACGTTTTTTTTTAGAAATCATTTTAATATGCTGATTTGTCACTTGAGAAATGCACTCCCCTCAGACTATTTCTCACTGTTGCAACAATCCAACATTGTCGTGCTTATTAATATTTTTGTGCAAACCACAATACTTTTTTTCAGGATACTTTAATGAATAGAACATTTAAATGAACAACATATTTGAAATTATAGAAATGGTTTGTAACTTTAGAAATGTATTTTAATGTTTTGATCAGTTTAATGTGTCCTTACTGAATAAAAGTATACATTATTATTTTTTGAAAATCTTACTGACACCAAACTTTTGAAAAACAATGTATCTATCTTTCACTTGTTTTTAATTAGTTCTTCTCTCTCCATCCACAGCTACATCAGTAAGGTGGATGTGTTGAAGATCCTAGTCAGTGCAAACTACAAATACATTCCATCTCTGGACGATATTCAGGAAATGACTGCAGTGACACGTCTGCGCAACCAGCTGCTAGAGGCCGAGCACTACCAGCTAGCTGTGGAGGTGAGATTTAAAGTAAAGGTTCAATCAAACATGACTTTCATGTCATCATTTACTCACATTCATGATTTTCTTGCTTCTGTTGAGCACAAAAGGAGATTTTATGCAGAGTGTACATGATGCTCTTTTTTATACAATAAAAGAGAATGTGGTTTCTAAATCTAGTGACCTGTCATGATTTTGGGTTCAGCTATTTTTTGCAATCAGTTTTTGTTTATAATGCTCAGGTATCGACTAAGAGTGGACTAGACCCTAACGGAGTTTGGCAGGCGTGGGGTATGGCGTCTTTGAAGGCTGGAAATCTGAGTGGGGCCAGGGAGAAGTTTGCCCGCTGTCTGAAAGTGCCAGTAGATCGGAACCAGCTAAACCATGGAGTGAGACTTCTGCAGGAGATCATTCAGCACCTGGAGTCCACAGTCAAACCCACTCTGAGCACGGTAATGATAAACCCAGACCCAGAAGACACAGACTTTCCTTACAGGGAAAGTCACACTCATTGTCTGTTTTTTTTTATGTAGACTGTGGATGAGGACATCCTGGCCTCCTTGCGTGAGCTGGAGGAGGCTCTCTCTGATTCTGCTCCTCTAGATGGAGCAGAGGGCAGAGTTCAGCGGTGCAGCTATTATCAGGAGTGTCTGTTTTACCTGCTCACTTACGGCACACACCTAAGCCTCATCAGCTTTTACCTGCGGCACGACTGCCTGAGAGACGCACTCACCCACATACAGAACAAGGTTCTGCAAAGTTACAGAGCTCTTTAAATCTCATTTTTATTATTAGAACTACACTACTGTTTGAAAGAAAGAAATGTAGACTTTTTTAACTATCAAAAGTGATAGTAAAGACATTTTATAAATGCCTGTTTCAAATAAATGCTGTTGTTTGAACTTTCTATTCTTCAGTAAATACTGAAAAAATCCACAAAAATATTAAGGAGCACGACTGTTTTTAGCATTGATAATACATCAGCATATTAGAATGAATTCTGAAGTGTTAAGACTAAAAATGGGATTAATGGCTTCTGAAGATTCAGCTTTGCCATCACTGGAATAAATAGCATTTTAAAATATATTAAAATAGAAAACAGTTCTTTGAAATTAGTAATTATTAATAATATTTCACAATATTGCTGATTTTACTGTATTTTTGATAAAATAAATGCAGCCTTGGCGAACATAATAAGAGACTTCTTTCAAAACACTAAAATTATAAATAAGTTTATGAACTGCTTTGTATATTTGATCAGATTTTTTTTTTTTTTAGAGGTATGTTATATAAAACATACGAGGAACTTGTATGTTTATATTTATAAAGTTTCTGTCTCTTTTTTTTTTTTCTGTGTCTGTTTCTAGGAGTGTTCGGAGGATGTGTTCCTGGAGGGCATCTTTCAGCCCTGTCTTGAACGTGGACGGCTGGGGACTTTGCAGGGTCTGTTAGAAACTCTGGACCCCACACTAGAGACCTGGGGCCGTTACCTTCTTTCAGCCTGTCAGTTACTCCAGCGCAGGGGACACTACCATTCTCTGTACCAACTCCAGCAGTTCATGATGGTGCTTAAAACACACATGCACATATTTTCCCTTTTTCTATAGCATGCTGCTATAATTTTCTCCCCTCTTTGTAGGATCACATTCGTGCCGCTATGACCTGTATCCGCTTCTTTTCTCACGGTGCTCAGTCATATCTGCAGCTGGGAGAACAGCAGCGCTGGCTGATCCGAGCCAAAGAGCACCTGAGAACTTACCTGCAGGAACAACAGAGCCGCAGGAAATCACACAGCTCCTCTTTCAGGAAGAAAATGAGCTCCACTGATGTCTCCAGGTTTTAAAAAGTTAAAATTTTTTAGTCAAATTGATTTTAGAATTATATATATTGGGGAGAAACGAGAAACAGCCAGATGCAAACTGTATGCCAACTTGCAGTTCATATAATTTACTACTATTTGCATTATGTATAATAACATACACTGAATTGAACTATGATATAGTCAGTACTGATAAGAGTTTCCATTACGTTCCTCAGTATTTTGGCTTTGGGCAATTTTAATGTGGTAATTGAACATAAATGTTGCAGACACATGCACACAATTGAGCTGCAGCTGGAGGTGACACGCTTCTTACACCGCTGTGACAGCTCACCATCCAGGACAGCTGTAAGCCCCGCCCTCACAGGGAACAGTGCCCCACCCACTCTGTTTGGAAACAGCCCCATGAAGGTGGATGTAGCCTGCAAGGTGAGCCAAGAAAACATGCTCTTCTGTATAAACACAACCTAGGCCTTTTGCTGCATCCCCTTCCATATCTCTGTTTCTAAAGGTGTGGATGGATTTCTGTTAAAAGGACCGGATTTCACCTGTGAACAATAGTAATCGTAACCACACCTTAATTTTGTAGGTTGCATTGGAGACAGTTCTTGACGTCTTGCATTTATAGAATAGAATGTATTATAGTGAGGGGAGAGTGGACATGCTGCATATCTATAAAAAAAATGTAAGAAATATTTCGATAAATTCGAATAAATTATTTTCCAATCCTAAGTTTATGACATTACATTTCTGCTCTTTTCTGGTCTGTGTTATGTGTGTATATTATGTTTGTAAGTGTTTAACTGTAAGTATTTCCCTGAATGGATTTCACACTGATTACGTGAGCTAATTATTTTGAATTCCGCAAGACTTAAGTGTGTACGAGTAATGCATATTGTGGGAAAAAGAGATATGTATGGATATGGTTTACAGCATTAACCTTACAAAATACTGAAATAGAAGCAGTTTTATAAACATAAAAATAATCCTATTTCATAACATTCAAACTGCACATTATGCTTAAAGTGCTGTACTCTAAGGCTGCAATTATACTACATGCATGGCCTAATGCAGATTTGATTTTTTCAGTGTACTAATATAATAAAGTAATATAAGATTATAAACCAGATTTGAAAGTGGCCCAGATCAGCTGCTTTTGCTGTTTACATGCATGCAACAAGATCTGGTCTGTGCCAAATATGTGCACTACCATTCAAAGGTTTGACAAAGGGGGACTTCTTTGAAAGAAGTTTCTTGTGTATTGGATTGAAAATACAGAAAAAACAGTAATATTGTGAAGTAATGTTATTACAATGTAAAATAACTTTTTGATTTGAATATATTTTCAAATGTAATTTATTCCTGTGATGGCAAAATTTCAGCAGCCATTACTTCAGTCTTCAGTGTCACATGATACTTAAGAAATCATTGCAATATGCTAATTTGGTGCTCAAGAAACATGTAATATGATTATCAATGTTGAAAAAAGTTGCTTAGTATTTTGCGTATTTATTTGAAATTATTAAAGTCTTTACTGTCACTTTTGATCAATTTAAAGCATGAATTCTATATATAAATCTTACTGAGCCCAAATTTTTAAATGGTAGTGTCAAAAAAACAGGTTGACAGTGCATTGTGGCATAAATCTAACAGAGACTAAAGATGAAATCTTCAACAAACACTGTAACCTCTCTGCATATTGCATAGGTGATGCTGGGAGGCAAGAACATCGAGGAAGGTTTTGGCATTGCATATCGAGTAATACAGGTAAGCACTTACGACAAAGCGGTTACAGACTGAATCTTTGTCTTGTTCACATCTGACTCTGATTCTCTTGTTCTTTAATGTGATGCAGGACTTCCAGCTGGAGGCACTGGCGGTGTACATACGGGTCGGACAGCGCCTTGTCCGGCAGCGTCAGTACTCGTCTGTGCGGCAGCTCCTGAAGTGTGTAGGGGAGTCTGGGACAGCCTCTAAACATGACTGTGACGCTATTGTGCTCAGCTGTGTCTCAATAGCTGATAAGAGTCCAGCTGATGTGAGTTCCCAACCTAACAATATTTGTGGATTTCTTTGCATGACTGAATTTGTATTTTATATATATATATATATATATGTGTGTGTGTGTGTGTGCGTGCGTGCATTTCAAAAAATAAGAATATCATGGAAAAGTTCTTTATTTTTGTAATTTAAGTCAGAAAAGCAAACTTTCTTATTCTAGATTCATTGCACACAAAACGATATTTCAAGAGTTTTTTTGTTATAACTCTGATGGTTACGACTTACATCTTAGGAAAATGTAAAATTCAGTTTCTCAAAAAATTAGAATATTCCATTTTGAGCTTGATTAGTTTGATTAATTTTGAGTATAAATACTGGGTATCTCCTGGGCTAGTTTAGAACATGTAACCACAATTATGGGGAAGACTACTGATTGACAGTTGTCCAGAAGACGATAATCGACACCCTCCACAAGGAGGGTAAGCCACAGAAGGTCATCGCTGAAAGGGCTGGCTGTTCACAGAGTGCTGTATTGAAATATATTCATAAAAAGTTGACGGAAGGAAAAAGTGCACAAGCAACAGGGATGACTGCAGCCTTGGGAAGGTTGTCAGGAAAGGCCGATTCAAGAACTAGAGAGAGCTTCACAAGGAATGGACTGAAGCCGGAGTCAACGCATCAAGAGAACACCACACACGAAGTCTTCAGGAACTGGGCTACAGCCATGTCACATTTCCTAGACCAAGCACTCATGACGAAGAAACAACATAAGAAGCATCTCACTGGGCTAAGGAGAAAAATAACTGGACTGTTGCTCAGTGGTCCACCACAGTCCTCTTTTCAGATTAAAGTAAATTTTGCATTTCATTTGGAAATCAAGGTCCCAGAGTCTGGAGGAAAAAGTGGAGAGGAACAGAATCCAAGATGCTTAACGTACAGTGTGAAAAGTTTCAACAGTCTGTGATGATTTGGGGTGCCATGTCATCGGATGGTGGTGGTCAAGGTCCACTGTGTCAGGTCCAAGTCCAAAATCAATGTAGAAGGTCTCAAGGAATTTTTTAGAGTACCTTCAATGTTCCCTTCTGCTGCCCCCCCAGCTTTATGGAGAGGCTGATTTCATTTTGCAAAAAGAATAGCACCTGCCCACAGTGCCAAAACTACTTTTAAGTGGTTTTCGGACCATGATATTACTGTGCTTGACTGGGCCAGCAAACTCACCAGGCCTGAACCGAGAATCTATGGGGTATTGTCAAGAGGCCGCTATCAAAGCAACCTTGGCTTCAATAATGCCTCAGCAGTGCCACAGGCTGATCACATCCATGCCACGCCGCACTGATGCAGTAATTCGGAGAAGCAGCAGCCCCAACCTAGTATTGAGTATATAGTTAAACCTACTTCGGAGATCTTTAATATTTGTGTTTTATAAATCTTTTTTTGATTGATCTTTGAGAAAATATAAAACATTTTTGAGATACTGAATTTTTAGTTTTCCTAAGCTGCAAGTCGTAACCATCAGAATTAAAACAAAACAAACAAAAAAACTGGTATCTTGAAATATTTCAGTTTGTGTGCAATGAATCTAGAATATAAGAAAGTTTGCTTTTTTTAATTAAATTACAAAAAATAAAGAACTTTTCCATGATATTCAAATTTTTTTAGATGCACCTGTATCTCTCTCTCTCTATATATATAGTATATATTATATAATGTGTATATTTCTGAAAATTTTTGTTTTTCTTTTGTTTAGGCTAAAGAACTAGAGGGCCTGATTCTAGAATCTAAGAGTCCAGAAAACAAGGTGTGGTTTCTCTCTTTCTCAGTCCTTTCTTTTTTTTTCTCACACACTTTCTTGCTCTCATTCACATGCTTTTCTTTCTCTCTCTCTCTCTGTAGATAAAGGCATATCTTCAGTGCAGTAAGCTGCGGGCAGCGTATCTCCAGGCTGTGAAGCTTGAGCTTGTGAAGGCGGCTCCATTTGTACAGGATGTGATGCGGGCCGCTGAGAGCTCAGGTGACTCTGTCATGCACGATATCTGCCGCCAGTGGCTCTCGGAGCATCAGGAACGATCGTCACAGCAACGACAAGGCAATAACTGATAACCACTACCAGTTTCTATTGTGAACTCTAATTCCTGTTGGTCACTGAGATATTCTGCTCTGCTTTGATTGGCTGGAGTGAAATAATATGCCAGGAAATGAATCACAATTGTGCCAATTTTGTTACATCATGTCTATTCACAATCTAGCTCATTATGGGACCAGTCCAACTACCAAACCTCATCCAATGAAATTAGAAAAAGGCCTCTCGATCTACAAGTCCCCATCAGAAAGAAAACGGCTTAACATCACAAAACATTTGACAATTATGACAACATTCACATCTGTGTTTTTTAGTATTTGACTGAGCTTATTCTCTTACCTCAGGAAAAGGGATTTTTCTTCTAATCACTGTGACTAAATCTCATCCTGATGGAACAAGGCCATATGGTAGTGAAGTTATCTGGAGTCTGCCATTTAAATGAATTCTTATCTGAGTTCATGGCAAGTTTGCAATGGTGTCACTATAAATTTAGTGTCACATCAGACCTCAAAAAAAAAAAAAGGTAGTTTATTTTGGTCCTCAGTGAGAGATAGCAATCAGATGTGGTTGAACTACAAAATGTATTGTTAAAAGGGAAGGTGTGATTTACAGGCATTATGATGAGGGAGCGCTGAGAACAAATATACGCAGTGTTTTAGATACTGCGAAACTCTAAACTAACAGTTACAATTGTAAAGTAAGGGATTCTGGGTATAACGTCGCAATTTTCGAAATATACTGTATCAGTGAAATGTTGCTTACGTGTTTGTCTATAACACAGATTACCCTACAATTAATGCCCTGAAATTATGTGCACGGTTTATGAATGTGTGTGTGAAAGAGGCTGTGTGTATATATTTACAGTATGTTAATCAGATTAAACTGTCTCTGACCCTCCTGTAATGTTTCATAATGTGAACTCTGTGAATGTGTATACATTTTATGGTGTAAAGTTAATCACAGTGTAAAAAGGGAGGTGGTTTACTGCTTTTTTAGGGATATGTTAAAGGAATATTTCACACAAAAATTTAAATTGTCATGTCATTTACTTATCTTCATATTATTCCAAACCTGTATGACTTTAATCTTATTTTATGTTCCACAGACGAAGTAAGTCATACAGGTGTTGTAACGACAGAGGGTGAGTAAATTATGACAATTCAAATTTTTAGGTGGACAATTCCTTTAAGGAACTACGTCTGTTTACAAGGCCTATGCATGTACTAGAATCAATAAGACTGTTAGAGCAATGTTGCCAAAGAAATGGATATACTTGTGTCTGAATCCAATTATAAACAAATGTCTCCTGAAGGGTGATATTAAAGTTATTACATTATAATTTCAAAGTTATAAAGTATATTATATCTGACAAAATCAGATAAAAATTAACAAAACAATAATTAAAGTCTAACAATTAATTAATATAAATTTTTTATTTTGAGTACATTAAAAAAATTTTAATATGAACTTACTGGAATCGATCAGTTTTGTCTGTATTTGCAAACATGTCCTGGTATTGTATTTTAGCAGAAGGAAAATACAAAATTAATTTTACGTATATATTCAACATCTATGGCATGGAATGTACCACAGTAGTTAAAAAGCCACATCTGTTATAAAAGACTTCAACTAGGCGCTTGTGTGAACAATACTCTGAGATGGGAGTTAAAGCAGCATAAACATACAAAAAGAATTAATAACAGTGAATTTCAAATCTTCACAAGATCTGTTCTAGAGTCAAAGACACTCATACTTCTGTAACAAGGTCATGATAGAAGAAAATGGCAGAAAGACAAGGTGGGGTTGGCTAGCATGGATGAAAAATGGTACACAATCTTTTTAAAGGGGTCATATGAGGTTGCTAAAAAGAACATTATTTGTGTATTTGGTGTAATTAAATGTATCTATGCGGTTTAAGGTAAAAAAAAACACTATTTTCCACAAAATACTGTACATTATTGTTTCTTCTTTATGCCCCGCCTTTCTGAAACACGTAGTTTTTTTACAAAGCTCGGTCTGAAAAGCGAGGTGTGCTCTGATTGGCCAGCAATCAAGTGCATTGTGATTGGCCGAATACCTAAAGCATGAGACGGAAATGTTATGCCCCTCACAATACTGTTGATGCCGTCTCCCGGAGCGACAAGAAAAAAAACATGAAAATCCATTATAAATTAGGCATTTGTTGCACCCAGTGGGGACATAACTACTGATTATAATTACTTATACTGTCATTTTACGCGTTGCATCGCCCATGTAAACATAAAACCATGTCTGCAATTGTGATCGGAGAAATTACAAACAACAAGCGCTACTTTACACTGCCCAAAACTCGCGTTTGAATCGTCAGGGGCAAATTCTTTAAATATAAAAAACTTACTTACAGTCTTGAGTCAGAACAGCCGGCATTGTAGTCTACTCTCCCAGGATCAGGAAACAGTCCTCCATAAAATGCGCTGCACACATCTGAATATTTGGGTGGAACAGTGTTGTAAATACAACTTAACCACTGATTTCTAGTCGTGTCCTCTTTTGGAAGACCAAACAAAGTAGTTTCACTTTCACAACGAAACACAGCGTCATACACGGAGGCCTAGAGTGAGCGGCAGCCGGCGGGCTTGCGGCAACCACATGTGACGACCCTGGGCTGGACTCCGCTTCGTCCACGGTGAAAGCCAATCGGCGATCCACAGCGCAAAGTTGTTGTATTTCCTCCGCGACCAGCACGGATCAGCTCTAGGCATGACGAAGCAAATATCATCCTCTTTTGGAAGACCAAACAAAGTAGTTTCGCTTTCACAACGAAACACACAGCGTCTGCACGACATGGCATTGGCTGCAGCAACAATACTACAGCGAGAAAAAAAGTTATGCCTTCTTTCTTTGCGTGAACATTTGGGCGGCGTTATGCAAATCTTCCCACATTGTGATGTAGACATGTGGGGGCGTGTTAGAACGAGCCGTTTTAGGTAGGCGTGGTTGACTCTTAACTTTTATAAAGAATATCTCTTTGGATTTGAGACTTTAGTCTTTGCAACTTTACCAGATCTTTATGCACCAAGAAGGAAAAATTGAAATAGCATCATATGACCCCTTTTTTAAAACAAAACCAAGAAAGACAATAGAAATCTAATTACTGAAAATGTGGAAAGATGGAAAAAAAAACTGAAAAGAAAAAAAGCAGGTCAAATGAATGTTTCAGTCCCACTCAATCCCTAGTAATTCACAGCTTACATCCCACAGAGTCCGTGCCGTCTCCTCATTACGTCCCTGAGGGGCCACAAAAGCAGGGGCACAATCACTGTGTGGGAGAGACAGAGAGGGAGGTTTAATATCATGCCAGTACCTAAGAAACTATGGATTATTTTTAATCGGTTTTAACATACAAAGCTATTATATGAAGACTTGGAATATAGTGAATGTATCACGGCACCCCAAAATGAAAATTGTCATAATTTTCTCATCCTCATGTTGTTCCAAACTTGTATGAAACTGTGCAACATTAAGAAGATACTTTGATAAAATGTCTGTGTTTTTTTTGTCCAGACAGTAGATGTCATTGTTAATCAAAGCAGATTATTATGACACATGCATGCTCTCCTCTGAATGTAAACAAGCCAGCGTTTACATAAAGCGGAAGCAAGCGCATTGTCCTGATACTCTCCAAAATGGGTTAGACGGGATAAGGAGGAGTAGAATTGTTGAATAAAGTCGTTATTTTTGCGCACAAAAAGTATTCTTGTAGGTTTGTAAAATTACGGTTGAACCACTGATGTCACATGGACTATTTTACC
Organism: Sinocyclocheilus anophthalmus; assembly: GCA_018155175.1. Taxonomy (NCBI): domain Eukaryota; kingdom Metazoa; phylum Chordata; class Actinopteri; order Cypriniformes; family Cyprinidae; genus Sinocyclocheilus; species Sinocyclocheilus anophthalmus. The sequence continues at coordinate 174,439 of JADLZN010002643.1, read as the reverse complement.
GATCTTGCTACGTTTCTGGGCCTGGGAACATTTCAGTTGCGTTGCTGTCTATGGGAGGGTCAGAAAGCTCTCGGATTTCATCAAAAATATCTTAATTTGTGTTCTGAAGATGAACGAAGGTCTTACGGTTTGGAACAACATGAGGGTGAGTAATTAATGACAGAATTTTAATTTTTGGGTGAACTATCCCTTTAAACTGTAACCTAACTGTAACTAAAGTGTGCTGCACCTGAAATGTTTGCCTGAGATTGCCTGGAGCTCCTCAGCGACGGCGCAGTAGACAGACGTCTGAGCTCCTTCCTTCGGGGTCTTCAGGAACATGGGGAAGACGGCAAACAGCAGCGACATCGCAGTAGAGTGACGCATCAGCTCTGACCTCACCGTTCCCGGGTGCACGGAGTTCACTGTCACGTTTGACCCTGATGCAATACAAGTCAAATAGACATCTTCTGTAAGGCGGGATGCCACTTTTCGTTTTAGATTCTTGTTTGATGTACAGCAGTACTCACCGTGGAGCCTGCGAGCTAGCTCGCGTGTGAAAAGCACGTTAGCCAGCTTGCTCTGGCAGTAGGCAAGGCCGCTGTTGTAGCTGCCCTGACTGTGCAGGTCATGGAATCGAATCCAGCCGAAATTATGTGCCAGTGAAGAAACAACCACGATTCGTGATGGAGCACTACGCTTTAGCAGACCAATGAGGAGGTACGTGAGCAGAAAGTGGCCTGAATGAAAAGTGCAGAAGTGGGTTGTCAAAACTTCTTTGTTATTGTAGTATATTTATGCACTAAATTAGTATTTATTCATATTTTGAATTAAACTTTTTTACATTTTCAGTTGTGATCTTTTTTTTATTATTATATCATAATATCTATATATTATATATATATATATATTCTAATAAGCTTTATTTTTTATTCAGCTTTAGTTTAAGTAATTAATCTTAAAATCAATTTAGTTTCAGTTTGCTGCCAATGCAAGTTTTTAATTAATATATTTATATTTTATTTCATACAACAAAATGTTTTACATTTTTAATTGTTTTAGTTAACATTAACAATGGACATTTTTTAACTTCTAAACTTATTATTTCTCCTGACATGTTAATTATGCCATGTGTAAAACGCAAGTAATCTCCAAGTGTACTCAAGTGTAATCTAATTTCATCTTTATTTCAATAAACAAAAACAATTTAGTTTCTTAATCATTTTAGTTTTTACAGTAACAACACTGTATAACATCTATTTTAGGTTAAGACATGAGTAAAACGATAATGTACAGAAAATATGTAAACCTTTTTTTAAGATTTACTTTTTTTATGGTGGTTTTGCCTTTATTAGGACATGACAGTATTTTAGACAAGATGCAAAGTGAAAGAGAGAGGGGGGATGGGACTCGAACTTGGGACGCCCGAAGCGCAACAGCGCTATATGTCAGCACACTGCCCGCGAGGCTATTGACGCTGAGATATAAATCTTTGTTTTTATCATATCTCCTGATTTTCTTAATACCATGCATAAAATGTGCCAATTAACTAACAGAGATATTACTATGATGTGTCCTGAAATCATTCCTGACAGGCCTGTGCTTTTTTTTTTTTACAGTAAGAAAAGCACCTGCTTGTGAAAAAATTCAGGTTTGCAAACATGTATATTAATATAAATACAAGTATTAGTCGCACTTACCCTGATGATTGACCCCAATATGCATCTCAAAGCCATCGACTGTCTTCATATAAGGACACATCATGATTCCGGCATTATTGACCAGTATGTGCAGGTGATCAACCTCTGAATGAAGAAACAAAACTCACATATCTGGGACTTCTGTATCTTGGTTGTTGCATTGCATTGGCTATCATAAGGCAATACCTCGCAGGAATCTCTGAGCGAAGGCTCGGATGGAGCAGGTGTCGGCCAGGTCCAGCTCCCTCACCTCCACTTTAGCTCCACCCACTCGTGTACGGATCTCTGTCGCCGCCCCTTCGCCCTTCTCTACATCACGACACGCCAGAATCACACGTGCACCTGTCAGCAAACAGAACTGAAGTGTTAATGTGTATTTAAACAGAATTATTCAAATAGTTTCATTAGGCATTTTTAAAGATGTAAGGTATATAATAAAGACGTCGAAGAGTCAGACCCCGAGAGGCCAAATCCAAAGCCGTTTCCTTCCCGATTCCTGAGTTTGCTCCTGTGATCAAGGCAACTTTTCCATCTAACCGTGCTGTGGATCGACACACTCCTCCTGCTGCATATTTTCTGCACAAACATTAAAATATATTATGAAGATCATCACAGAAAGGCTAAAAACAGGTGAAAATACTACATTTATTCATGGTTGTCAGATTGGTCAGTCGAGGCAGTCGGGGTTGAAATATCTGAAGCAGGATCTAACTAACAGCTCATCCAGGCAACTGTTCTGTCATTCCATGTTCTCTACAGTTCTCTCTCTTTCTATATATATTGAGAACTGTACTATGCATGTACTATAAATAACTGTATAACTGTACAGTTTGTTGTGTGTATATACAGTACAGTTATATAATCGTAGTATAATCATAGAAAAAAACTTTTTTTTTGTATTCAGTTTGATTTTTTTTTTCAGAACAGGCAGTCCTAAACAATAATTATATGCATTCAGCCAACACTTCTAGCTGTTAAGGGATCCATCCCACGCAGAAAGCTTTCACCAAACACTGGAGCCAATGACGCAGCGCCGTAACGCAGATGGGCGGGGCGACTCCGCCCAGGCTGCCATTCTATTGGTCGCTTTCTAGAGCAGCTCCTGTCAAATGGAGGCGGGTCCACCACGGGACAACCATCAACACAGTTTACACTCGCAGTAAATAAAATCGTGTTAAATGTATAATGTGTTACCTGTTGTTTAAAGGTCGTGTTTGGTTCGATTAACAGTTGTGACTATTTAACCGGATTGTAATGTAATTCATACTGCTCTGGGCTGCAATGCTTTCTTTACATCCATAGACCGGGATTTCAGTCGTAGTCTCTCACCTCATAATGTTTTCATCCCTTCTGCACATTATGCTCTTGTGAATGTATGAATCTTGCCTGACTGACTGAATGTATGCATGCATGCAGTCTTTTTTAAATGAATGGGGCTGAATAGCATGAATCTTTCTCGACTAAAAAAACAGAATTGCTTACTTGATTTGAGGAGAAAACAACCTTAAAATCAGCGCGACCCCCCCTAAACCAGCCGCAATCACCCCGAGCATAAGCATCATGAAACGGCCTGCTTCTCTCCTGTCTGTCTCTGTCGGTGTGAATGTGTTCAGCCTCCCACTCACATCTACAGCTGGGATCCCAGGGAATGATGGGATTGTAGTTTCCATGCTCTGGACAACAAAATAGTATTGATCTTCATGTCATGGATGTCATTCTTGTTGAACATTTATTTTATTTTAAAATGATTATTTTAGTTACATTTACTACTATATTTTTGTCATATTTTTATAAAAATTTTTTTTTTTTACATGTCTCTTAATCCAAACACGATTATTGTGTGTGTGATTTAAAAAATGGCAATAAAGTGTCTTGAAAATAAATAAATAAAAATTCCCAGGAACTAAAATCGTAAAAACGAATATGAACGTCTATTATTTATTTATTTGGGTTAAGCCATAATATAATATTTATAAGTCGTTTATGCAAGTTAATTACAGATAATATTATGTGATCGCGTTTTCCTCTGTCACTCAGTTGAAGTGTAGACTGGCCGATCATATTTCCAAAACCTGTTTACTTGGGTTTATTGGAAGATGTAAACTACAGATCCCACAATGTATTTATGACGCAAGCTGTCCATATGTTTGCCCTCTTGAACAGTCCCACACGTTTGTTAAATTTTGCAATATGAGGTATCTTAAAGTATAAGTAATACACATAAATATTATTATATAACTGCGTTGTAGGTGTTTATATATTTTTAAATAAAGTCTTGGGTCTTTTTTCCCTCTTTTTGTTTTCAGGCAAAAACAAAGCCACCTATAATCACGAGGTCCGACAAGGAAGCGTCTGCTGCTGTCCCGAGGATTTGTTGAAAAGCCGATTATTCTCACTATTTACAGACAACAACAAACGCCAAATTGCTTTTCTTTTATTATCTTCTCATTGACGTCGAGAACTATCGTTTCTTTGCGTAAGGCTTCGATATAGTCGCTCCAATATGTCTACTGAGGAGTTTGAAAAGCTGCATGAGATGTACAGATCTCTATATGATGAAGTGAAGTTGACGCCTGAACGAGCGCAGAGGTGCCAGGGAGGTAAATCAACTCTTTATATCTATAACTCAATCATGACAGCAGGATTTGACGTTTCAGATGTTTATATTGTTCGCCTTGTGGACTCACAGAGAGTATTCAGACAGTTGAGTGCATATACTGATATATAAGAGTGTAGGACAGAAACACGGATTTGATATTTTAAGCATAAGTTTTTTTTTCTTTTCAAACTTTTCACTCAAAATTATTATTATTATTTTGCCTTAAAAGGCTACAGATTCAACATTATGAACCAGTGTCAGTTGTCTCAGTGTAATCTGCATTTTGTTATTATGGTATTAGTGATTTTATTTTATTTTTTTGTAAATACTAACACATTAATGAGATTAATTAACTTTTTTGTTTGTGTTGTCCAGAGGAAAGGAAGAGGATTGTCAGGGACTTTGATGAGCGTGTTTCAGAGGCTGAAGAAGTGGTAAGTTAGTTGTCAGTCTGGATTGACACTACTAGCTGAAAGTATAGGTTGAAAGTTTGGACACAATCTTAAAATTATGATTATTAGGCTTAGAAAAGTCAAGTGGAAATTTCTATAGTAATTCGTAAGCCTCTGAAATCCCCTCTCTCTCTCTCTCTCTCTCTGTATATATTAAATAATATTTGATTTGCCAGCTGTCATTAGTTTTAAGCAGTTGTTAAAGGCACAATATGTAAGATTTTTTTTATTAAAATATCCAAAAACCACTAGAACAGTGTTATGTATTTTGCTGATTTGTGTACTTACATTATCCCAAATGTTTCGAAGAATGTTTAAAGGGGTCATATGATGCGATTTCATTTTTTCCTTTCTCTTTGGAGTGTTACAAGCTCTAAAGAAGATCTGCAAAGACTAAAGTCTCAAATCCAAAGAGATATTCTTTATAAAAGTTAAGAGTCAGCCACGCCTACCTAAAACGGCTTGTTCTAACACAACCCCACATACCTACGTCGCTCTATGGGAAGATTTGCATAACGCCGCCCAAATGATCACGTAAAGAAAGAAGGCGTAACTTTTATTAACGCTGTAGTTTTGTTGTTGCCGCTGCCGCCATGTTGTGGAGATGCTGTGTTTAGTTGTGAAAGCGAAACTATTTTGTTTGGTCTTCCAAAAGAGGACGTTATCTGCTTCGTCATGCCTAGAGCTGATCGCTTGCTGGTCCCTTGAGTAATATCTACTCGAACTTTGCGTCTGTGGATCGCCGATCGCTTTCACTTGGGATTAAGGGGAGTCTTCAGCCCGGGTTATCACCACATGTTTTTGTCGCGCAAAACCGTCCCTGCAGCTCTTCGCTCAAACATAAAAAAAAAAAAACGCGACATCGCGCCGCCTTCGCCCGTTCTCAACACCACCACGGCCTTCCTCACATCTAGGCCGGGCGCCGGCAGCGCGAATCGTCTCCACTGCTATCCCTTCATGTGTGACCGGGGTGGGGTCTGCATCCCATTTTATGGAGGACTGTTTCCTGAACCTGGATAGTAGCCTACAATGGGTCTGTGCTCAAGCTGTTCTATAAAGTGGGGCAGTTCCAACTTTGCAAGGACAGTCGGGCGCTTCATGACTCATAGCCTGTAAGTAAGTTTTTATATTTAAAGAATTTGCCACGATTCAAACGTGATTTTTGGGGGCAGTGTGGAGAGGGAGCGCCTTGTTGTTTGGTCTGTTCCTCCGATCACAATATGGCAGGACAGGGTTTTATTTTTACAGTGCGGCGCGATACCAACGCGTTAAAACCGTGCAAGTCTATTATAATCACGTAATTAATGTCCCCTACTGTGATGTCAGACAATGCTATGTTTATAATGGTTTTAATGTTTTTTCATCGTCGCTACCGGTCGTTAACATGGGCCTCACAGTATGGTAGGAGGGGCGTAACATTTTCCGCACTCTCTTGGGTATTCGCCAATTCACAACACATCTGTATAGCTGGGCGCAACAGAGCACACTCTTGCTTTTCAGACAAAGGCGGGGCATAGAGGAGAACACTAATGTACATTGTTTTTTGGAACGCTTAAAAAGACGGTCGGCATAACGCATTGCATTATCAACTCAAAAAACAGGCAACAGAATGTTCTTTTTAAGGGCAATAGTCATATGACCCTTTAAATCCAGAAATAAGCCATTTTAATTAGTGACACGGAGCGTGTCCATAGGGTCATTGTGTCGCCTGCCAATGACGTAATAACCCTATCCCTCATTTTTTTTTGGTTTTTTGTTTTGAGAAAACATGGAACCCAAGACGTTTTTCGTTAATAAATATTTGTGGTGTGTATTAGACGGTGACGACCGGCAAGCAGAGTAGCATAGTAACAGAACTTCAATGTATCTAGTATGATAAAACAGCACTGCTTTTTTTCCCCACATACGCACGACTGGAAGGAGTGGAAGCAGTCGACTGTGGCATATTAAATGCTCTGCTGCTTTCGAGCCGTGTGTCACGCTCGTTCAGCGGCCTCGTTTCGCTTCGACGGCTTTCAGCCTCACTCTGCTTCTTTCTACTACGTTAATAAATCATTAGCTTTCCATGAACATGATTTCTGCCCGAGTCTCGTCGGATTGCTTCGTCTGTGGGGATGAAGACCACAACTCCCATGATTCCACACTCAGTCACAGTGTCATCAGACTAGACCTTTGTCTCTTTGTTTATTTTGAATACGCGCCCTCTAGTGACGAAAATTGCATATTGTGCCTTTAATGATGGGAAAGTTTCATGATATTCTGTTATTAAAATATTTTGGCATTGACACAGTACTGTTGTATAAAAAAAATATACTTTTAAATAGTGACAACCTTGAGGACATTTGCAGATGCTATTATCCAATGCGACAATCAAATAAGGAAACATAACAAGCAACTGATCACAAAGCCAACTGTATTCATAGTAGTATACCATGCCAAGTTTATTAGAAATCTAGATGAGGAAACAAAATTGGGATGGTCTCAGCAGATTGGGTGTAGGTTGACAGCTCATTTAACCTGAGAGGAGCAGAGAAGGTGAAGGTTTTGAATGATTTGCATTAAATTTGTGTTTAGTTTGAATTATAGACTGTTGTACTATTGAATTTTAGACAACAGGTGGCAGTAGTGCTTCAGACAACCAGTGACAGTCTGCCTTGTCAGGACATACAAACCAGTCAGTGTCAAGTGTTTTGAATCAATCACATTGTCTGTACAAGTTACTATTGTTGCATTGTACTGCTGTTATATTGTATATGACATTACTGTAATTTAAATGTGAAATGTAAGTATATGCAACTCTACAGAACAATTACACAGGACATTAGCTCATTCATATTATTCTTTCTTGCACTATTCTGTTCAAAAGTCTGGGGTCAGTGAGATTTATACATATTTTTAAATTAATACTTTTATTCAGCAAAAATGCATTAAATTGATTCAAAATAGACAGTGAAGACATTTATAATGTTATAAAGAATTTATACTTATTTTTGTATTTTTCATCAAATAAATGCTGATTTGGGTTAACATAACAGACTTCTTACAAAAATATAAAAAAACCTTTTGACCCCAGATTTTGAATGATAGTGTATGTAAATACACAGTAACATGAGAACCGACTGACCGCCTCTTCTGAGTTTATCAGTGAATATGTGATGTCTCTCGCAGCTTCAGGGCATGGAACAGGAGCTGTTTGGTGCTCCATCATCCTTCCGAACCCCCATGTCAACAAAGATTCGACTGTACCGACGAGATCTGGCCAAACTGCAGAGAGAAATTCGCCTCTCAGCAACACCTGGGTTTTCTAGTCACATTGGAGATGGCAGACAAGGCATTTATGCCAATCAGAATGACCCAGTGTTGAGTTGATATTACCATCTCTCACGAAAGGAGCCTATCTATCTATCTATCTAATCTATCAAAATGAAATTCTGTCATGAATTACAGACGACAGCTCGTGTAGCATTTGAAGGTTATGGTTAGGAAGGTTATGAAATTCTGTTTTTTGATTTTAAATGGCTTCATGGTAGGAAGAAGGTCATACATCGATGCTTAAGGCTAAATGGATGATCAGTTTCTGTTTTGTTGTACTGACGCCTTTAAAGACGAGGCAGAGAAGCAAATGTATATAGTGAGAATTTGAGGTTATCTGAGATAGACAGAATTGACCATCTTTGATGTGTTGAACACAGAAAACTGTTTGTCTTCTTCTTGCTGCTTGCATAGCTTAAAGCGGCAGTTGTGTTTGATTTGCAAGCTAAATTTATGGCTTCGTGGTCTGACTTGGATTCTAGAAAGGTTTTCAAGCATCTTTTCAAGTTTTGGATCTAGTTCTCATTCCATCTCAGCAAATGGCTAGCTAAAACAACCCCTGTTTTTGGGCACCACCTACAAATGGTTATTCCTTAGGCAGGAGCACACATAGATCTCTATCGTCCCCGGTGGGTTTTTTTAATGACACCCCTTAAATTGCTTGCATGCCACAAGTTACTGATTCACGGAACAGTCCCCTGCTCATCCTCAGGCTACAAGGTAATGCTGTTATGAAGTTTTGTTATATATCATGCTTTTTACAACATATACACTAGCCATTCCACAGTTTTTGAATGTAAGGATTGTTAATGCTTTTGTGAAAAAGAAGTCTGTTCTGGCTCCGCCGAAGCCTGCATTTTTTGATCCAAAATACAGCAAAAACAGGAACATTTTGAAATATTTTTACTATGTAAAATAACTGCTTTCTATTTGAATACATTTTAAAATATAATTATTCACTGTGATTTCAAAGCTGAATTTTTAGCAGTCATTACTCCAGTCACATGATCCTTCAAAATCATTCTAAAATGCTGATTTAGTGCTCAATAAATATTTCTTATTATCAATGTTAAAAAAAACAATTGAGTAGAGTTTCTTCTGTTGTATTCTTTGATGAATAGAAAGTTAAAATGAACAGCATTTATATGAAATATAAATTCTTTGTAACATTATAAATGTCTTTATTCACAGTTTTGATCAATTTAACGCATCCTTGCTAAATAAAAGTATTAACTTCTTAAAGCCCCGCCCCCTCCCTAAAAAAAACACAAAGCTTTTTATTTCAGATAATGTTCTGGATATTTCTTTGAAAAAAAAATTGACTCAACTGTTTTAAATATTGATAATAATAATAATAATAAATGTTTTTTGAGCAGCTAATCAGAATATTAGAATGATTTCTGATAGTTCATGTGACACTGAAGACTGAGTAATGATGCTGAAATTTAGATTGGATCATGTCTAGGTCATACAATGACCTTATATATTTGTATATATGCGGAATGTCGCAGAGCGGTGAGACTTCCAACTACACTATTACGAAACATTTCATGTCACTAGAATTGTTTCCAAATCTCTTTCTGAGAATATACTGTCAAATATATATGTTTTATATATATTCATATTCAACTAGAAAGCAGTTATTTTAAATAGTAAAAAGATTTCACAATATTACTGCTTTTGTCGGTAATTTGGATCAAATAAATGCAAGGTTGGTGAGCAGAAGAGAATTCTTTAAAAAAAAAAACATTAAAAAAAAGTCACTGTTAAAAAACCTTTGACTGGTAGTGTATTGTTTAATGTATTGAGTTTAGTAGACACAGCAAACGTATTTCAAATATTACAAATTGTGCTTATGATTACAATATAAGGATAATATTTAACAGTTGTGTATATTGATCAAATGTTAGTGTCAGTTTTATGTAATTATAAAAAATAAAACTGGTTACCTAGGATCTAAAACGGATCCAACTGGTTTGATATAAACACACAAAACACAACTCTACAAACAAAGATTCCTGTTGCACTGGAATGGAGCGATTTTTCTCTATTGCATACGCACAAGGTTGCCTTGAGCAAGGTCATGCATTATGTCCAAAGAGTCCTGTTTCTAAACTATTTGAAACTGAGGAAGTGAAGGTCATCAGAAAGGCCTGAAAAGAAGAGAATATGCTTCCTTTTGAGTGGACATTTATGAGTATTTTTTATGTGTGTTTGAGCACTTGGCATTCAATGGCAGTCAAAAGAGCAATAGTCAGCAACAATTACGGCTCACTTTTTCATCAGTCTTAAGTTCGATTCATATTTGTCCCATAATTTTTTGGAAAAAAAAAAGGTCGTCTTTCCTTTCAGCGAAGACTATCTAGACCCACAAGTTTTGAAAGGCGCTACATCAATCAGCACTGAGATAAATTACAGCATTATATAATTTGAATCCAAGCCAAAAAAGTATTTGAAAATCAAACAACAATACAAAGACTCATCCCATGATGCATTGTGAATAAAGTAAATGAACCATGAACAAGGATACATTATATAACTATTATTATAATATAATATTATGTATTTATATATATTTTTAATTATCACTAGATAAGTCTATTATAATTATACAAAATTTCTTATCGTATATTTATTATTATTTTATGTTTATTAATTATAAATATATCATACATTATCTTTAATCTTTTTAGCTATATAATATCCGTATACACATACATATTTGTAGATTGATAGATTTGGCAAAGAATGGCTGTACAAATTTATTCTATTTAATCAACTGTAATCTATCAATATATTGTTTTTATGGTAGGTCTATCTTAAAATTTGTACTTACAATGCTTCAAAACTATTGGAATAACTATTTTAAGACCATTTTCAAAATATTTAGTCAAGTCAAGGTTGTTGTCTGCCTTGACTGCAATCTTTAGAATTCCCAAAGTTTTGGACTTGGTTTTCTTCTAGCCAGTTAGATGTACTAGCCTTCTCTTCATTATTAGCTAAATAGAAGATCTTATTTCTATGAAAGTCCACCAAACCTCCAGGTATTTGTCAATGGCTTGTAGGTACTGTCTTTTCTGAAGCTGGAAAAGATAAGATGTTCCTGGTAGTGCAGCTCTGGTTCTTCTTTCCATGATAAATGCCAATGCTTCATAACATATTTTCACTCCCTTGCCTGCTGACTAAATTGTTTGACTGTTATGATTATGAATTTCACTTTCCAATCAATAAAAAATTTGAACAAAAAACTGAAAATTGTGCTCTGTTGAAGTAATGTCTGTTTTTCATGTCAGTAAGTATGAGTGAATATGGTTTACACTGGTATTATAAACGAGTATGCTGCAGGTCTTAGTTAAACAGTGACTAATTTTTGAATTGTTGTTTGTTTTTGCAGACTCATCTGCAGTCTCAGCGTGCTTTGCTTATCCAGGGGACAGAGTCTCTAAATAATGCGTCAAAGAGTATTGAGCGAAGTCAACGGATTGCAGCAGAGACAGACCAGATTGGCACAGACATCATCGAGGAGCTCGGAGAACAGAGAGAACAACTGGACCGCACCAGAGACAGAGTAAGGGAGAGATATCTAGACCAGCGCCCATTGTTATTGTTGTTGAACAAGCAGATATTAAAACTGCACAAGCAAAATGTTCTTCTTCTCTTTCTCTGCTCTTACCCTCCCAATTTCTCTTCTCTTACTCCATCATCAGTTGGTTCACACTGGCGAGAACCTGAGCCGCAGCAGGAAAATCCTGCGCGCAATGTCCAGGCGGTGAGACTTACACTATTACGAAACATTTCACGTCACTAGAATTGTTTTCAAATCTCTTTCTGAGAATATACTGTGTCAAACCTCTTCCTTTCCTGTCATTACAGACTGGTGACTAACAAACTGCTACTATCAGTCATTATCATCATGGAGCTGGCCATCTTGGCAGGGGTGGTTTACTTGAAGTTCTTTCGCAAGTAGGCAATGAGACACACAAGACTGTATAAGACTTCACCTTTCCCTCTTCTTATTTCTGATGATCATGGGTGTCTGGCCCAATGACAGTGTGCTGGATGCTTTTGAGACTGTGAGTGTCACATGGACGTGTATGGGTGGTTATTTTAAGCGCTAAACTGTATTAGCGTAAATACTGCTCAGGGTGAAAAGAACATTCAGACGGCTGGAGGATAAGGATCTGTACAAAGATGGCGTGATGGGTTTACCCCATTTTTAGCTGTCTTGAACAAGGTGCCATATCTAGTGGATGTATGGATGGACAGTGTAAACAGAAGGATCCAGCGAAAGGAGTGACAAATAATATATATTCAACCTGTCTGCATTTTTACACACCTCAATCGTTTTAAAGTAATGGATCACTTAAAAATGATAATTATGTCATCATTCACTCACACTAATTCCATTCCAAACCTTTCATTGTTCATACAGTGAAAGTCAATGGGGTCCAAAACAGCACTGGACCCCACTGACTTTCATTGCATGGACAAAAACACTTCCAAATGTCTTCTTTTCTCACAGGCTGGGAATGACATGGGGGTGAGTAAATCATGACCGATTTTTCATTTCTGAGTGAACTGTCCCTTTAAGTGAACTTTTAACGAAATGAACTTGATAGAATTACATTATGTAATAGACTTTTTTTTGTGACAAGTGTTAACATGGCATTTAAGGTTACAGCTCTTGGGTTTCATTCTAGAAAATGGGTGTGCTTTCCTTTAGCTTTTCCTCCAATCAGTCAAAACAGAGCTGAGTGTACTCCAGGCCGAGAGAATGACAGCTATAAACATGCATGTCACTTGCTTTACAAGCCCTGGTTGGAAGAGAAAGGGGTGTGTTTAGCCTGTCAGAGAGGGGGTAGAGATTACTGTAAACATGACTGAGAATAAAGTGACACCAACACCTGCTTTAGTGGAAATACTAGTGTCCAGTGCTATCGGGTCACCTTGACATACTGACTTTTTGCCAGCTGACTGATGGCATTTCTAGTCGTGTTAGGGCAAAACAGCAGAAGTATCAGTGGAGAGCAGTCATTCACAGTTGTGTGTTTGTCATTGATCTGAGGTGTGAGCAGGTCATTCACCTGTTATGCATCGTTTATAATCCCCATCACATTTTATGCTGTCATGATGGGATTATATGTGGGGAGTAGCATCAGTTGTTGACTGAGTTAATTTATTTTTTATTATTTATTAGTGTCACTTACTAATAAATTGCAAGTGAACATTGCTGTTACTAATATTTAGGTTGAATGATTTGAGCAATTAAACTTTAGTAATAGCAATAAATTAGTTTACTAATCAAATGAGTAAACCTAGGTGTGTCTAAAATGAAAAAAATCCACATTGTTTTATAGGTGTCTGAATAGCCTTCCAATGAAGTAAGTATTAAATTAAGCTTAATCTCTAATCTAAATGCTCGTTTTGTCATAATATTACAAAATTAAATGATTAATTAAATGTGAAAATTGCGAAACATAAAAAAGTCCAGAATACGATTATAAGGTCTGCATATCTTCCAAATACTTTGTTTTAATGTAAATACTTTTTTATTAAATAATAATGAATGATTACTTAGCCTAACTGTTTAAGAACTGCTGATCAAACTTACAGTTTTAGTATTTAAAATTTTTTAGCATCCACCAAAAAATAACCAAACATAACTTGTCATTCTAAACTGAGATATAATGGAGAAACTGAGTTTCTTTAATTTTATTATGTTCCTTAAATCTGTAGGGATTAATGGTGGAACATAGTTACAGGACTAGGGTATTGGGGGCCAGGAATGCGATTTCGACTGAAGCAGTGACTTATACAAGGGGCCCAGAATCCCTAGGGGCCTATTAGGAGATAAGTGTCCTTAGAAACTCAGCAAAAAAGAAACATCCCTTTTTCTGAATGAAAATTCAAATAAGCTTATGGTTTTCAATTTTTTTTGATGAACCATAAACAATTAGTGCACATGCACCTGTGGAACAGTCTTTAAGGCACTTAACAGTTTACAGGCGGAAGAAAATTAGTGCCACAGTTCCAATAACTTAGGACAACTTGGCTGATTGTGCTTGTAATGCCAGACCACATGTGACCATATGTATCACCAGATGTGTTCGAGAAAGACTGAAGTAACATCTCAGCAAGAACGGGCAAATCTTTTTTAGTCCATTAAGATGAGATGTTCTGTAGTACAGTGGAGAATAAGTATTAGAGAACAACCTACAATTTCCTAAATTACAAGGTCACTGTTTAGTTTTATTGGAGGTTATCCTAACAAGAGTAAAATATATTCTGAAGCACAGTATAGAAAACGTATTTGAGATATTTGAAAAATAACTGATCAAAATTAGAGAAAACTTTCAGATACCTCTAAGTTATTGGTGTTAATCTGGTGCCTGGTGCTAATGTCCTTAATCATCTGACAAACCCTATTTAACTGGCAGCCTAACTTTCCAGTTTTTACTGACTTTGCAAGATGGTGAGCCATTCTAAAGTGACGCAAACCCTTCTGTAGCAGGTTGTCCAGATGAAGGCCAACAGCAGCCATAGCAAGAGAAGTTGGTCGTTCCAAATCTGTGAGTTCTCAAATATTGCCTCTTTACAATGTCACTAACTCATTTAAGTCCTTCAAAAAGGCAGGTAGTCCACGAAAGACAAATGCACGAGAGGACAGGATAATGTGGAAACTCTCAATGGGTAATCGGTTCAACACTGCAGCTGGAATTGCTTGCAGGTTCAGTGCTGAACAGGGTAAGGATCGCTCTCGGCATGTCTCAAGAGAATTTGGACTGTAAGCCCACTCTGCAGAGACCAAACTTTTCTTCAGCAGAAAGAATCAAAAGGCTCGATTAACCTTTGCTGAGGAGCATACATTTATTTGGGTCCGATTAGGAACATTATGTTTGGTGTCAAACTGGGGAAAAACTGAACCCAAAGTGTGTAAAGAAGTCAATGAAAGGTGGAGGAGGAAGTGTCATGATTTAGGCAATGTTTTCTGCAGCAGAAGTTGGGCAGAGAGAAGCCAATGTTTATCAAACCACCCTGTGGCACATGCAGTTCTTCTCTGCGTTCGTAGACCCAATCAGCTGCAATTTTCATGCGGACAGTGCTCTGTCACCAGCAAAATGGGGCAAAGCAGTTCTTTGTAAGCTGAAACTTTGAAATAACGATTAATGGCCCCCAAGATAAGTCACGGATCTAACCCAACTGAAACTCCTTGTGAACAAAGTTTATGCTAATAAACCCTCTACAGGCACGCACACTCTGGACGGAGATTGAATAAGAGTGGACCAGATCACACAACACAGTTGTGAGAAACTAGCTATGTCCTGAGGCATGCCCATATGTGTCTTGAAGTCATTCAACGCAAGGAGGCCTTACACTTCCTAAATTTCTGCCTGCTGTAACTTCAAGAACTGTTTGTTGTAATGGTCTTTCGGTTGCATGCTAGTGTAATGACTTTCAAGTTCATAGCTATGGTTACTGTTTCTCAGTGTGTAGAGTTTTTGTTTGGTTGAAATGCCGGTTGGTGTTGTTTTAAAATTGTTCGAAACACAAGGTTTCCTAGATCATGTGTAAGCCCAACAACTAAAACTTCCTCCAAGTTTGATGAATTTTTAACACTTTTTTCTGAAAAAATCAATTGTTCATAAATTTTTTCTCTAATTTTGATCTCCACTGTACATAAAGCAGCTGGTGGACACACCACATACTGACTGCTACTTTTGATATTGTTCATCAGATGTCTGTGAAACATGTTCCATGTATGTCTCAGTTATTGAATCTTTTTTATTTTCATTTAAATATTAGATTGTTTCTGTCAAGTGGATATAAACTAACAAACAAGAAGTTCTGGATTATAATGAAATATTATTTTAGGTTTAAGATTATTCATGAAGATTTTCATTTGATGTGGTCATCAGTCAACCTAATGAATCAAAGATGAGTCACAGTCTGTCTCCAGTACATTTGTTTATTGCAACAAAACATTTTTACTGAAACAGAAAAATGTGACAAATCAAACTACCCTTCCCTAAGAAGATACTGGAGGTAAATTCAGATCTGAAAGGGTGTTCAAAATCCATTCATACATGATTTTTCAAAGGTTTATTTAAATAGATATGAAAATTACTAAAACAACTTACTTCAAATGCGCTATTCAAAAAAGATCACTCCGTTTCAACCCAACCAAAACTGTAGGATTAAATTAGCCATTAAAAGCAGTCCTACTATACAAAAACAAACAAACAGACATAGAAATACAATAAAAAACAGTTCTGGTCCAAAAGTGCAAACATGTTCCAAATTAAAGGAAAATCAATCAGTCCACCACAGTAAAGAGTCATCTCAGCCTGCAAAAATATGTTAAGCACATTTGCTTTTAGTTCACTTTTTCCTGCAGTAAGTCCCAGAGAATAATCAGGGTTACCCACTAATCCCTTAACAGCTGACAAATGTTAAAAAATACTTTTGTTTCTGCTATATTAGTCCTCAAACTGAGAATCCAGATCTCAGCTCTTTTTTAGCCAAAGCAAAATTAGTGGTAGGTATAATAAAATAAATCTCACCCATGTGCTTATAGCAGCACTTCATCAGTGAGGTGACAATTTTGTTGACCAAGACTACAGTAACCTTCAAATTATATCTTTAGTCTTGTGCTCAGTCTCTGCAAACCCTTCAATGTCGTTCTTTTAGACTTTGGAATGCAAAGTGGTTGGTTTGTCAAAGTCCTCCATGAATATCTTGTGCTCTAAAGCCGCAGCTCGGTGTCCTCTTTTGGTTCTGGAATCTTTGGGAAGGCGATGTGTGCACCTTCACGTGTCTGACCGAGAGCAGATGCGATGACATCAACAGCTAGGCTAGTTGTGGCCTCCACAGCCTCAGGTGTCGCTCCTAGTGTGGGGTTCACTTCAACCACATCCATCACAGACAGTAAACCTGTGTAGTACGGAACAAAACATTAGCATCAAAGGATTTATTTGATTTCAAAGTCATCCGTTATGTGAATGGTAGATCTGTACCTGTGTTATGGATCTCCTCTGTTATGTAGATGCCCTCTCTATAGGTCAGTCCTCCATTAACGGGAGTTCCAGTGGCGGGAGCCAGGGATGGGTCAAATGCATCGATGTCAAAGCTGAGATGGATTGGCCTTTGTTTCCTGATATAAAAAAATAAGAGTGACAAATTACATAAATTGTTTGATTGTGATGTAGTGTACCCAGATTAAACAGAGATTAAGTGTTACATTGTATTTAAAGGTGACATTAAACACGCAAGTCAGGTTAAATAAGGCCGCTTGTGAGCTCTCCAGAAAACTACACTGCCCCATTTACAGAGTTCAATAGCACACAGGAGGACTACATGGAGAATAAACAGCAACATGCAATTTGCTGCTAGTTGTTTACAGAAGCACCACTACTAGTTAAATAAGTGTGTATGCTTTTCGCAATATCACTATACCTTGCTAAGAGGTGATCCAAAGTGACCTCCATTACCCTCTGAATGCCCATTCTGTCAATATCCCGCATGGAGAAATATTGGATTCCCAAGGTCTTCAGGATTATGCTGAGAGAGAGCGAGAGAGAGCAATCAAATCAAAATTGATTAGTAGAATAAATTAGTGATGCGGTTTTCTCTTTCTCTTAATATATGCATTACACACACATAGTTTATGCATTATAGTGGATTCACCACTGAATTGTGTCCGATTTAGTCTCATGTTGACTTCATAAACATTTGATTTTGTGCCCTCTTGGTGGTTACAGGTAATGTCACTTGTATAAATAGCCTATGGATTGTCACAATTGATGATTTAGTAGCATAGGCTTTAGAGAACAGGCAACAGGTGCCAAATCCTGGATGACAGAACATGGTGTGCTTACTGCTCGCCTGGATCAACATCTCTGAGGCTGATGTAGACCAGATCTCTGGCAGACAGGAAGGGCTTCATCCAGGAAAATCCAGGAACTTCTGGCATCTGCAGGTAAGCAAGCAGAAGACAATGGATTTAGACGTTCTAAATGGTTTTCTGGAGCCAAATTACTTGTAAGTGGAAAATTCATGTACAAGCGTTACCTCTTTTGAGAAAGGAATCATGTCAGAGATTCTATGATATAACATTTCTTTTAACTGTTGATGTAATTTTGTGCATGAATGCTAATTACCTTGTTCTGCAGGTCCTTGAGTAAGAATGCTACAGACTGGCCATGGAGGTTTCCAGAAGGTGAAGTCAGAGGAGTGTTGATATCTGCGTGAGCGTCCACCCATATCAGACACAGGTCAGGGCACTGCTGAGCATGACCTTCCACTGAACCAATCGCCAAGCTGCACGGAAGAAAGCATTACAGATGTTAATGTTTGATGATTTGGGCCTTTAATAGAACAAATTCAACACAGATTTAGATTACATTGATTTTTTTTCATTTGTTTTGATTGGAAAATATTTTAGATTAAAGCAAGCTGGGAAATACAAACAGCGTCTTGAGTTTAAAGACAAAACCTTGACCTTTCTAAACAAAAGTGGATAAAGCTGGTGCTCAGTTTAAGCCGAGTGCTACAAATTCATTTGTGCTTGTGTCCAAAAAGACATAAAGATTGAAACGCCTAGTGTAATAAGTACCTAATTCTAAGCACGCAATAGATATATATATAGTATTATAAGTGGGGTATAAATAAATATATATATATATAGATCGTCTCTCTGCAAGATAAAAAGTGTTTGTAGATAAAAGTGGTTTATTTTTACCCCGAGACTTTTACATAAAAAAAAAAGTTAAGACTTTCTATTACAGAAAAAATGGTGTACGCTAATGGTCTCCCGCCAGCATGATGCAGGTTTGTCCCGCCCCCACGCAAGGCCGCTCACAGCTCCGGACAGCAGCTGATTGGCACGTCCAACTGTGCGTGGGAACGGCACATGCATGAAGTGCTCATCTTTTTCCAGATGCTTGAAGGTCAGGTCTCCAAAATCATGCACAGCGTAGTCTACAAGAAGACAGGACATATAAATAAACTAATGACATGTCAAGGTTTTCTTCACATGACCATTACAATGAACATTGGTCTTAAAGCTTCCACAGTTTCTGCCTACTCTGACCAAGCACATGCTTCTTTCTAAGACCGTTTGGTTGACAGGTCACAGTTCTGTCACTGAATCCCAGCATGAATCTGACCATGTAGTGTCATATAGAAATGTAGGTAGGAGCCCCCATAGGTGGACACTGATGAAGGTCTAAACAGCTGATGGGGCCCAGGTTGACAGAACCAGACCAGCCGCGGTGACTTCGTGACAGTGTTGAATTACTTATCAGATTTTAAATGACCAATGATGGACTTGCATACCATCAAGTGGCCTCTTAACAGGAATAGACGTGAACACCGTGGACCAGTTAAAGTTTAATATGTGTATTTAAAATACCAGATGTACAAGCAAACTATGAGGGAATTAAGGATTTGGCCATGATAGAAGCATGATGGATGGTCGTCATAAGATAAGACAGAGGTAAGGGTTAAGTTTGTATTGACTTAACTGCATTTGAACACTTCAGGTTCATGTGCAGTTCTTGCTCAACCATTTTTTTGGGGGGGATTTTGAGAGTGAGCATATTAAATTACAGCTCGTTTTGTGTGTAAATAATTTAACACCTTGCCATGATATGCAAGACATTTACAACCAACAGTTGGTAAAGAGAGCAAGACATCTATATTTGTTGCATTGGATCAGGTAAACTCTGATCTAGTTTAGTCAAGAATGCTTGCCATATACGGTGCTATGGTTATTTTCACAACTCCAAACACATGATGCCAAGCGCCTGCTAAAGTGATGCTAAAGTAAATCATCATTGCATCATTAGGTTGTGTGTGTGTGTGTGTGTGGTATCAAACAGCTCCCCCATTATCAGCGATATAGGGACATCCATCCCTGCTACGGGAAAGCGGGGTCTTCGAGCTGTGTCATAAGTCATGTGTTTCATAACCGCCGACGGAAAAAATCTCAGGCTTAAGATAGCAGGAACTATCGCATTACACAGAGAACATGGAGTTACGTAAAGCAAGCCTGCGCTCAGCACGATGTTTATGTGATTAACAGCTGACTGACTGCAGGCGAGACTGACGAAGTGACTTGCAAATTCCGACTAGTAACTGGAATGACATGCCTCTGAAGCACTTGGCTTTAAAGACGAATTACGCCGCCTTTTCTGTTATTTAATCATTTAATTATTACTATTTGTAAAAGCAGTAGCCGTTAGGCATGTCAAAAGTAATACTTTTGTAGCAAGTCGATACTAAAATTAAGAAGATGTAAGGATATCACTCTCTCTACAGTACCAGCAGTGGCGAATGCGTGCGTGCTTTTTTACAGTCTATGGCACGTACAGAGATAGGCTACACTTCAAAATGAAGTGAAATGCTGTTTTTCGTGTATCAATATAAACACGGTTGGTTATGTATAATAATAATAACAATATTATTGAGGGAAAACTACAGAAGTCGTTTATGGAATATAATATTTCGCATACATGACCATTAATGCATGAATGTTTATAACTGAAAGAAATAAGCACTGTTTTGTGTTCTGATTCTTGTAGTTTGTTTAACTGTTCTTAAGTGCTTGCTTTAAACATTTAAAAACGGTATTCGTTTTTGCTTGGGTATATCGAAAATGTGTCAACAACCGTGAAATGTTGCTGGTATTGCGGTCGTGACTACTGTAGACAGAGGCAGCTTTTCCTTTCCACCTCATTCTTTCCAGGGAGATTGTTTATTTAGCTAAGAAATAATTAATTATGGAAACTTGTAATTAAAAACCACGAATGTTCTCCAGTCATTTGAAGCCACCCGTCCCAGGGCTTTTGTTACAGAGTCCTCTGGCAGCGGTTAATCTACGACAGAAATCCCATGCCCTCATCAAGTTCATTTCTGACTAGCTGGAGCGACCCAAAATAACAGCTGCCTGTATTACACGAGTCTGCAGCCCGAGTCAGCTCATCTGAAACTACAATCCTAATGGCACAAACATGAATAAATCCATAAAACATATGACCCCCCCCTCCCCCCCCTCTCTAATCTCTCTCTGTTGTCTCGCCTGCGTCTCTGCGACCCTCTTTCTGAGGAATTCTAGAACTTTTAGTTTCACTTCTAACTGCTGTACCTCTGTAATAAAACGCTTTTGTTTACGGGTAATTCACAGAACGCAAGATGCAGGTAAGGGAAAAGACTGGCAAATTGAGTTCCAGAGACACATTATTTAACAGGTGAAAGCCGCGTTTTTAACTAGAAAATGGAAAAGCAACGCCGTGAAATGCAAAGGCGAGTTCTGTGCGATATATCGTTCCTGAATTAAACGCTGCTTTGAATAGATGCGTTTGCTACATTACATGCAAGTTCCCTACTGCGCCATCCCCACTAAAGTCTATTGTGAATGATAATACCCTATTGTTATGTGCTGCGGCAGGTCGTCTCACAGCATCTCTGAATGTGTGGAGGAACTGCAGTGACTCACGCACAGACTGTACATTATATCTACCCCTCCCTTTCTCTCTCACTGCGGCTAGACAACCTCCAAAACTTCTTCACTGACCGAAACGCTTTCACTTACAGTATTCCAGTCATAAAATACTACAGCGGCAGCCAAACTATTATGTAATTGCTGCATAAAACAGATGGGAAGTGTCCATTCATTCTCGTTTGGACCGCTGGATGATGTAACAGTGTAACAGATAATCCAGCGCCCGCCACGAATTTATTTAAAGAGATAGTTCACCCCGTACAACGAAAATGGTCACGCTTAGTTAAAGTCTAATATATTTACCTTCTTGTTTCAAACATGCATGACTTCTTTACAAAATTATTTAATAAGCAGGATGACAACCTCACTTGGTCATCCTGCAACTTTCAATGCATCGAAAAATGATACAATAAGTGAATGTTACTTAAGCGGTCAGGTGAATTATCCATGAGAGTGTATTATATTAATATATCTCTCTCTAATAAATAATAATAACGTTATCTACCTATATCTATCTAGCTAGAGAGAGACAGATACTACTGGTGTAAGTTACTTACCGAGATTTGAAAGTCTCTCCACCAAACCCGCATCCCGGATGGCTTTGGGTCCATGTTCCACCCCTCTCCTTTTCTGAGTAAAAATCGTAAAAATACCGTCACATCACTAAATTATACATCGGTGAGTTTGTGTGAGTTCTAATTAAATAAATCTATATTTCTTACCTGTCCTTTGGAAAACGGAGCTCCCAAAATGGCAACAGATTGCGACCGGTTCTGCTGGCAGGAACTCAACGTGGATCTCAATAATCTAGACAGTGGTCCTCTCAAGGCCATGCTGACTCAACCGGAGAGTTCTGAGATCAAATATAAAAAACGCCGGGGAAGGTTGCAAACGAATAGTTTGTCGCCCGATGTGGCTTGCACTCTTCTGGCTGGCTGTTGAATCTCAAAGAACTGCCACGACGTTTTTCTTTAAGTCTGCCACTTAATTCATATTCATGAGTTGGTGAATAGCGGAAGGTAGAGCTCAAAGCCACACGCTTTGGGTGAAATCTCGAGACCGCCCCCCAAAATCTAACAATCCTCCAGCATCCAATTGTTTTAGACAGCTTCGTCCGCTCAGTGCGCTGTGAACCACGTTTTTCTATTCATAGAGCGGGCAAACCTGCGTCACACCCGATGACACACCTTCCTCCCAGCCAATCAGAAGCTCCGCCTTCGTGGGTTTGTTTCGATGAGCGTGGCTTTGGGCGAATGAGTGGCGTGAGAGATGGGGTGCTTTTTTTGTGGTGTTGGAAATTTCCATCTCTGCACTGCCGACTGCATATGTTTTTTTGGCTGGACTAATGTCTCGTCAACAAATTCCCATCGTACAGATACAGTGGATCAAAACAGATCCAGTGTGCATTGCATGGCTGTTTGACTGAATATTTATGTTCTATAGAAATGTCTGGAATACCTGTTTGACGAGGTGTGGCAAGTTGTTGACAACTTTGGCCTAATTTCAGTGTTTATATACACTAGCAAACATATTTATAAACATTACTACATATTTATACATAATCATTGAGATTTATTGATTGATCAGTTTAGCTAATCACTCATCTGTAATAAAGAATACATATATAGAGCGATTAGTAAATGGAGTCCATATTCTCTGCATTTTGGCTCCATCTGGTGGTCGAGTTTTTTTTAGATTTTTTTTTTTTTCTGCATGGTTTCGCTGCTATCACAACCATATGGCGGAGTTACATGGCCATACTTAGCATTTAATGTCATGTTGAATTTGTGTTTATGTCAGACTGCCTTGGTAGTGCATTATTTGGGTGATATTATTGCGCTTTTGAAATAGTTTACTATTTCTGCAAAAAGAAAGTCAGCTGGACGTGTGGTGGCGCTGTAGCATTAATGTGATGTTGTTTGCTGTATATCAAAGCATTTCCGGAAATATTTTCTCGTTGGGCGGAATGTTTTTAATATTTTTTCCTATGCACAAAAGTTCAATTCCTCTAGGGGCGCTTGCTGGCTCAAAATGCCGAATTCTCAATTCTATCACTTTCAAATCTCAGGATGATTTTTATTATACTGAGCACATTATCAATCTAAAAACGGTATTAAAATAAACCAATTAATTTAAACGATTTTTGTATCTGACACTGAAAAAAACACCATCCGCTTCATCTATAATAAAAAAAATGAATAAATCCTAAACAAATCCTGATTGGTCCGCGCTGAGAAAAGTATCAGGTACCACGTGACAAGGCCGTCCACGTGCTGCTTCATCAGCGTTCTTGACAACATTTAAACCCGAACTATCACACTGACAACTTTTGATAATCGACAAAGAGCAAATTCTCAGCGAACACTTGAGAAAGCATGAGAATTCTAATTGTTAACCCTCCATCATACCAGGTCACTAAGCCCCGCCCATCTTTACCAGCAGTTTCATGCTGACTTGCCATTCTTGTCGCTGACGATATTTTTGGGATTTTCTATGGATGCTCTTTATTATCAGAGGAACGCATGACCAAATCAAAAGAGAAACATTAAATATTTCACTGAACGTGGCGTTATATATCCATTCCTGTAGCGGATAGGAAGTCTTCTTATTTTTAGCGGCGTTGATACTAAAACCTTATTGGGTGAGTCTTAATCAATAGTAAATACAGAGGAAACATCTTTATTTTCCAGCTGGCCTCCTAGTTCAAGTAGGGTATAATGAAGTGTAGAGATTTGTTGTGGATGCAATGCATGTTGGTTCGTATGATTCATATTATACCCAGGATGAAATCACAGTTAAGATGACTTTGTATGGCCAAACGCTCTTTGGAACTGATATAAAATCTCTCTGACAGATCGGTGTGCCAGCAGACATGTCGTTCCCTCATCTGAACCAGATAGCCCAGTTGCCCCCTGGCATTTCCCCCACACAGTTTGCTGGGTTTCCCACCACTGTTCCTACAGGCACGTCATGAAGATAAGAAATATGTATATTCATATATATTGACATTGAAGTACTTAATCTTTGTTTATTTTTATTTTTCCTCAGCAAGTCCGATAATCCCAGTCCCTGTGGGAATGATGACTCCTTCTCCTGCGGTATGTCAAGAAACAGCTTAGACGTTTCTTTTGGTTTCCTTCATTTGTTTTGAATATTAACCCTGTTACCAGCCTGAGAATCATTTCCTGGAATATTTCCAAGAAAATCAGGTTTTACAATGTGCCATATATGCGTAATGTCTGTAGGCTATGTGCTATACACAGATCCTAAATACAGAGACCATACCAGATCTTCTGGTGCTTTACTCCTGACCATTTAAAATTATATGCATGCAAGCCTGTTATGCATCCAAATTCAGATGCATGGATCTGTCAGACAGATTGTGTTTATTATACTCTGTGCAGTTGTACTTTACTGTTTGTTCCTGAAATATGCTGCAGGTTTTGGTACAAACTGCAGTGCCAGTGGTTCAGAAGCTGACTAAGGACTCCATTGGCACCCGTAACAAGGACTCGGAGGAAGGTACGGGTAACAACACAGGACCGACCACCACAGTGTTTGTGGGAAACATCTCAGAAAAGGCCTCTGACATGTTGGTGCGGCAGTTGTTGGCGGTGAGTGTTTGAAATTTATTCTACAACTTTTATCTGCGCTGTAATATTAAATCTCTTAGACACATTACCTGTATAGAATTAGTTCTCTCCAGAAATAAAATGCTGTCATCTTTTACTCACTCTTATGTCATAGAGCACATCAATGGTAAACGGAAGTTCAAACTTACTTTCTTGACACATGAGAACCAATGAGGTTTGTTGCTGATTGATGTGCTCTATATGTATTGTGCTTTCATCAAAAATATCCTCACTTTTGTTTCGAAGGTAAATAAAAGTCATGTGAGTTTTGAGCAATATGAGGGTGAGTAAATAAGGACAACATTTAAATGTTCCTTGT
This sequence comes from Sinocyclocheilus anophthalmus, assembly GCA_018155175.1. Lineage (NCBI taxonomy): Eukaryota > Metazoa > Chordata > Actinopteri > Cypriniformes > Cyprinidae > Sinocyclocheilus > Sinocyclocheilus anophthalmus. Next base: position 148,945 of record JADLZN010002643.1, on the reverse strand, counting down.
AAGTTGATTAACACATTCTTTATTTGAACTGATGTTCATGGGAATGTCTGTGTTATGTTAGCTCAGAATTTTTTCATTGTCAGCTTGTCACAAAATACATTTTCCTCTCTTCTGCAGAAATGTGGTTTAGTCCTCAGCTGGAAAAGAGTCCAGGGGGCTTCTGGAAAACTGCAAGGTATAAAGAAAGACTATAATAATCATCAATGCATATTGTGTCAGTCTTTTGTAGTCCACCGTTATTGACAAAGATGTTATTGGTAAGTTCTAGCAATGCAGAACTTGGTATTTTCAAATTTAGTTTGACTATTTTAGGCCCAGCAGTTTAGATTTTTTTTAAGGGTCTCTATCCAAGATTGTGCTAGTATTTGTTAACATGGACTGTCTTAGGCAAACAGGAATATGTTTACAAAGATCAGACCTTCAGCTTTCTAAATTCATGTCATCTGTCCGCCCTGTCTGACCCAATGTTGTGAACTTCATACATTTTTATGTGTGTGTTTGTATGTGTAGCTTTTGGTTTCTGTGAGTACAAAGAGCCAGAGTCCACGCTGAGAGCTCTCCGACTGCTTCATGAGCTGCAAGTGGGTGATAAGAAGTTACTTGTGAAGGTGGATGCAAAGACCAAAGCACAGCTAGATACCTGGAAGGCCAGTCAGAGGAGACGAAATGGGGTACACCAAAAAAATTTAGACACATTAAAGGGGTGGTTCATTGCGATTTCACTTTTTAACGTTAGTTAGTGTGTAATGTTGCTGTTTGAGCATAAACAATATCTGCAAAGTTACGAAGCTGAAAGATCAATGCAAATGGAGATAACGTCTTTTCAAATTCTGGCAGTTTAAGGCCTACAAAAACGGCTGGTAGGGACTACAACGAGTTACTTCCCGGGTTCGTGACATCACAAACCCAGATAAACCCCGCCCTCAGGAAAAGGCAGCAAAGGGGGTGAGGCCTGCGCTGCTTTAGAGAAGAGGAAGAGAAAACTAGAGGTGCACGTAAAAATCTATTCATATATGAATCGCGAATCTGTCTTCTAACGATTCTAATGAATTCACAAGATTCAAAATCAATGTTCTAAAGCAGCGGTTCTTAATACTGTTCCTCCCATCCCCTCTCTGCACACACTCTGCATCTCTCTCTCTCTCTCTCTCTCTCTCATTCAGCTCAGCTCCAACCCAGGAACTTTTACACTTATACACTTATTCACATAGCTATGAAAGCGTTAACCATACGTGCCGTACTGTATGAAGCTTTAATCAGGATAAAACCGTATATTAAAAGCTATCATGAGCAGTAGCATTTACAAATAACAGCGTATCTAAAAGTATGAGACAACAGCAAGCAAAATACATAGGCCTACCATTAAAAGCTGTGCTTGCACAGGTTCTGCACAATCCTCTTCAATAATATCCTCTGCTTCTCAATCGGGCTCAAACTGATAAGCGATGTTAACGACGCCTTGTTTACAATACAACCGGAGCACATGCAGCTGAGGTGAGGGGCGTGACGTTCAGATGCGCACTAGAGGCGGTTTAGTGAATCACAACACACTGGGCCAGCTAATCAGTTAGAGCCCATCGCCTATTTCTGAGGGATGGGCTTCATAAAAGAAGGAAATTATCAGCGTGTTTCTCAGAGAAGGGACAGAGAGGTGTGGAATAAAGGTAAATTATGTGAAAAATAATGCGTTTTTTAAAAAACGAAGCATTAACACATGTTAGACTGCACCCTATAAACACAATCAAGCCTAGAAAAAAATCACTGAACCACCCCTTTAATTAAAATAACGAGCATGATTGAGCACCAAATCAGCATATTAGAATGATGTCTGAAGTGTTATGCTAAAGATACTTTCAGACATAAGAGAATTTCAAAAACATAAAACTCAAAACTGTTGAATGGTAGTGTACTCTACATCAATATTAACACATCTTTCATATGAATGCTTCTTACTTATGTCATTGATGGAAAGAGTTTGTTGGTGCATGTCAGTCTCAGAACGTCCCAGCTTAAAAGGAGTTTGTAAACCATGGTAATTGTCTGTCACATACAAATACATATTCCCTATACAGGCTCCTCAGACTGGAGAAGAGGCTAGAGATGAAGAGGAGGAAGAGCTTCTGGACGAGGAGATGAAGCGGCGTGATCAGATGGTGAAAGGTGCCATAGACAGTCTGATCCGGGAATACTCCAGCGAGCTCTCAGCCTCCTCACAGGATGCTGAAGCCCATCAACGCAAGAAACGTAAAGAGAAAAAGGAGGTATTTTTACTCTCACCATGGTAACCATACTGACCTAGCAGCCCTGTCATAATGACTTAACTGAAATACTGGGACATCTTCCAGAAAGTTTTAATTAAAGGAATACTCTGTCATCATTTACTCATTCCTCATGTAGTTTCAAACCCGTATTACTTATTTGCTTGCTTTTTCAAAAGATATCATATGACAGTATGTTCTCATATGATTTTCGAAGAGTAATATAGCATTGAAGTGAGTAAAGTCATAATTTTATGGTGTATTTTTTGTAGCTTGAAAGCTCCAGTCTCCCTTTATTGTAATTGTATTGAAAACATCAACTGATATATTATTAAAAATTGTAATTTCGTGTTCCACAGATGAAAGTCAGTTTTGAACAACATAAGACTGAATAAATGGTGACAGAATTTTTTATTTTTGGTGTAACTGTTACTTTGTAAGATCTATCTTATTGTTGCTCTTAAAGGTCATTTATTAAGATTTAATTTATCTGCTCACATGGTCAGTTTTACTATTCCCCCCCAGGATGATATAAATGCCATGGGGCTGGAAGATGACAAGCGAGACCTGATTTCCAGAGAGATTAGCAAATTCAGAGACACACACAAGGTAACACACTACTTTCTTTTTTTTCCTCTCTCCTTTTCTTAGCCTAGTCTGTGGACTGAAGACGGCCACATCTAGAGTACTCTAAACTCACATTATTATAACTGAAACTACACCTCAGTAGAGTAACTTCACACAAATAAATCTGTAGGAATTTGAGATATCCTGCCCATTTTAGACAGCTGCATGAGGCAATTTTTTAAATCCAAGAAACAACATTGTTCACGTTTATTAGAAATAATGCCTCTTTTGTTGTGTTATTTCACCTAGCAGCGTCCAAGCAAAAGATTTGTCAGATGACAACTTTAGAAGCTGTTCTCTGAAAGAATGATTATAGAAAAGAGATGGCTGAAGCCTCTTAGATTGTTTCTCTGAGTGGCAACAATGGCAGCAGATGGGCAGGACCAGTTCAGGCTAGATTTACCACACAAAAAGTGCATGAAAGAACTGTAAACCTCCCTCTAAAGCTAATCTGTTCATTAAACCCCACCATTACGGTAGAGGTCATATGGTGACTAAAGCAAGATGAATCTCAGAGCTTTGGAAAAAGTTGCTGGCATAGAGGATGTAAGTATGAGCTTCCTTTTCTATTCTTCATATCTTGGGCGCCCCCTTCTGGAGGATCAACAAAGGTGCAACTGGCTCTGGGTCTCAGAAATGTGGCTCTGAGGATGCGGTAGTGTTAAAAAAGACCAGCTGAAATGTAACACACTTTGATGTATTGACCTCAGGAGACAAACTGTAATCCTGAGTGTGTGCGTTCAGCAGAAGTTGCTCAATAAACCATATTTTTGGAAGCTGTTGTGTGGGCAGAGCTCAGTGAACCTTTGTGAGTCCTCTGTGTAAAAGCGTGGTTTTGGTGAGAAATGCAGTACTGAATAACCACTGCAGTATTTTTCACTGCAGTCTGAGGGGGGCGCCCTTTCACAGCACGCACAAAGCTGAAGATTCCTCAGGTAAGAAGTCATATTTCTTTCTTGTCCCATTCCCTCTTTCTCTCTGTTTCTATCTGTTGATTTTGTTATTTTTTTCTACATCACATTTGATACAATAATACAGTGCAGCTCTGATATGTTATCTGTATAGAATTTGCCCATATCTGTGTATTTAAGGCAGTCATATTATGAGGAATCAAATTTTCCTTGATTTGCTTGATTATATGAAGGAAACAGACTGATTAAAAAGGTCTCTAATCATTTAACAATGTAATGCCAGCTTATTGAGACTTATTGAAGTAAAACTGTATTGAACCTTACCGCGAACCTATAACTTAAAAGAGACAGAAGTAAAATAGCCCTAAGGGCCAGTGCGAGGGTAGAAAATGGGCATGGACAGACTATTTAAATGTGCAGGTGGAAAAAATTAATAATAAAAGGTATTATCTATGACCCCCCCTCTCAAAATAAGAGATATAAAAATAATAAAATAAAAGCTACTGTCTCAACTAGTTGTCATTGTTTACTGAGAGGTAAGTTCACTAAAAATATACTTTGCATATTCAATTTTTGGCTCACAAAATTTCAGCATCAGTCCCACATCTTTTCAATCCCACTTTATTTGTGCACATCTTTTGGTCATGCTCCTCATTTCTCTCTCTCTTTTTCTTGCATTTCCTCTCTTTTGTCAGCGTTCACCATTCGGAGCAGAGAGTTCTTGTCCTCAGCAATCATTCAGTAAAGCAGACAATATCTTTTCTATTGCCATAGCTATTTGAAACTTGTCTCTGTCTCTGCATGGTCAGCGTCTGTGTTTATATTTGTTGGGCGACTGAGGCCTGAGGGACAACAGAAGACGACAATTGGGTGAGATTCCACCTCTCTGATTTCATTCATTTTGCCAAAGTGAATGTATTTGGATGATACAGTGTATTACGGATCTCTGCAAAACCGATTTAAAAATAAATCAGTGATTGGAAAGAATGAGCATCGCTTTCAAAGCTGATATTGAATTATGAGAGAAATACACAGAGTTTGTTTGGAGTAAGGATGTACAAGTTCAATACTAACATAAAGAAGTGTAGTATCAGTCAATTTGGTACCCGAGGACTGTCTGACTGACAGGTTCGTGTTTCTGTGTCTGAACGGTCACGTCTTGGTCAAGATGGCCTTGAAGAGGTATTCATGTAAAGGGTCAGTTTGTCTTAAAGGAATGGACAAAGAATACCTTTGAAGTGTAAATGTAGCCAAATAGATCTATTGCTGTGCATTATGTTGTTATTATTAATCAAACACTGCTGTTTGCTACTTTCCTTTTTTTAAGTTTTGTTTATATTCATATTTTTACTGTCCAAATTAATACATATAAAGTGCTGTCAAATCGATTAATCGCATCCAAAATAAGTTTGTGTACACAATGTGTGTGCTGTGTATATTTAAATGTATATATCAATATATGCACATCAATATGACTTACATTATGCATAAAATATAAATATATGTTACATGTATTTCTTACATATATACATGTATGTGTGTGCATGTGCATTTATATATACATATAAATATACACAGTACACACACATAATGTGTTAACACAAACTTTTATTTAAACACTATTAATCATGGTTAATCGATTTGACAAATTCTTATATACAGTACTATTTTTTTTTTAAAGAACATATTAACACATTCTCACCAACCCCAAACCTTTGAACATAGTGAATTTATAAAGCGTATTAGTTTTTGCTGTTGCAATGAAATTGATATTCTACTCATATTGGTACAGACTACAGCTTTATTTATATATATATATTTTTTGGAATCAGAGCAACTCTGGTAGTGAGTATGTTTAAGTATATTTGTATGTATGTGAACTAACCCACCCTACCTCTTTTAAAGGCCTGGCAATGAAACCATCTCTGAACACAAAGAAATGTCTACCGCAGACAACTGTGTAGTCTCTTCAGGTCATTCATATAGAAAGCCTCTTTAGTGTAGTGTGGCCTCTTTATCTTACCAATTATTATTTGCTTTATTTAAAATATTTCAGATGTTTTTTTTCATGGTTTCTCCAAAATCATGTGTAGAAGGATGAAACTTAATGTGGGAGAGGAATACTGTGTGTGCATCTATTTGAGTGTAAGTGTTGAAATCATGAGATTTTCATCATACTGAGACACTGGCTTCATGATTTAAACCTCTTTCTGTTTCCAGGGAGATTCTGGAACGTTACCCTTCTTCTATATGTGTGTTCTCACACTTACATGAACTCTCTTTCCCCACCGGAACCCTGCAGAAACTAGAGGAGGAGAAGGAGAGAGAACGGCAGCAGATTGAGAACGAGCGGAGAGACCGAGACAAAGAGAGAGAACGAGAGAAAGAGCGACGTGATTGGGAGAGAGAGAAGGAGCGGGAGAGAGAGAGACAGAAGGAGAGAGAAAAGGAGCGAGAGCGAGAACGAACGAAGGAGAAAGAGCGGGAGAAAGAGAGGAGTCGTGATCGCAGTAAAGACAGAAGCAGATCAAGGTGTGTATGACTATAGAATCTGTACAAGCATCTGTATTTTTTACCTGACCGAAAACTTTGACCAGAATATTGCATAATAAAGTTGTGCAAACTATGACAATGTGCAAGACTTTATTTATTTATTTATTTTTAAATTATTTCCTGTTTCACTTGAAAATAATTCACATTACCTAATTAATTTGTAGCGAAAACCATTCTATCTTATTTTAAAAGACATCACGGAAGCAGAATTATTTTGTGGCTTTTAGTGCATGTCTGTCCATATCAAAGAAGTTGACTACTTGCTAATGTATTCCTGAAGTTCAGCTATATACACATTTGAAATGTATGGGCTTCTGGGAAAAACAAATGAAAATAACTTTATTTGTATAGCACCTTTCAAGTAGTGTTTCTCATATGAGACACTGGACCACAAAACCTTCTTAAATGTCAATTTTTCGAAACTGAGATGTATACATCATCTGAAAGCTGGATGAATAAGCTTTCCATTGATGTATGGTTTGTTAGGATAGGACAATATTTGGCCGAGATACAACTATTTGAATATCTGGAATCTGAGGGTACAAAAAAAATCTAAATATTGAGAAAATCACTTTTAAAGTTGTCCAAATGAAGTTCTTAGCAATACATATTACTAATCAATAATTAATTTTTGATATATTTACGGTAGGAGATTTATTAAATATCTTCATGGAACATAATCTTTCCTTAATATCCTAATGATTTTTGGCATAAAAGAAAAATCGATAATTTTGACCCATACAATGTATTTTTGGCTATTGCTACAAATATACCCCAGCGACTTCAGACTGGTTTTGTGCTCCAGGGTCACATATTATGGCATTTATATGCATAATGCCAGAAACACACAGAATAGGGTAGTTTTTAAATAATTAAAAGAAATACGACAATTTTAAAAGTAACAAGTAACTAAAACTAAGAATGAAAAGAGTGAATAAAACAAAAACAGTCCATCATAAAATATTAATATAATATATTTTACATAAAATAAATAAAAAGATTATAAAATATAGAAAAAGAAGTGTTAAAGGTGTTAGATAAAGCTAATATTTGTAATATTTCATTTGGTCGGGTTTAGTCTTCTAAAGTAGAATATTTAGACATTTCTGGAACCATCTAAAAGGTTCAGCTAGTATCTTTGTCTCTATATCCTTTGTAAGTGTTGTTTATCTTCTGTAAGTAGTGTAATTGCTAGTTTCTAATGTACAGAATAAATGTTGTGTGTGGGCGCGTTGTGTTTTGAAGGGAGAAGAGTCGAGAAGAGAAGAAAAGAGAGCGTGAGGAAGATGAGGAGGAGGCGTATGAACGACGGAAACTGGAGAGGAAGCTACGTGAAAAAGAAGCAGCCTATCAGGAGGTTTGGAATCCAAAATGTACTGTTTTAGATGATTATAATGGAACATCATGGATTTCCTCGCTCTTTGCACTTTAAAGATGTGATCTAATCTAAATGGTCATGTTAAACTAATGTATGAGGTTTTGGTCGATAAAAGTGCAGAAAGGCTGGTGAGAGAAAATCTGTGCCATTCCAGAGCACTGCTTCTGTCTCTGGAGCTCTGTAGTGTCCTGCTTCTAGATCATCTGCCCTCTTTTATTCTCAAATGCAGGACAAACAGATCTGTGCTTGTAACCGAACACAGTAAGATAATGTGATGTTTGTCTTTTACAGCGCCTGAAGAACTGGGAGATCAGAGAGAGGAAAAAAGCAAGGGATTACAGTAAAGAAACAGAGAGAGAAGAGGAAAGACACAGAGAGATGGTAAGAATAAATGTATAAAAACTATTAGCTATCAGAGTCTATTTATACACATGATGATAGAGGTAAAAACATTTTTTTGCTATGTGTTTTTGCTGAAATGGTTTAAAAATATATATTATTTTCTCCTCAGTTGGACGTACCATAATTTCAAGCAGCTGAATAGATTTTAAACTGTTTAATGCAAGAAGTAATATGATTATACATGTCTTTACTATCACTTTTGATCAATTTAATGCATTCTTGCTGAATAAAAATGATTAAAAAAAATTTTTTTTATAAGTATTTCTGTACCCAAGCCTTTGAACGGTAGTGTACATATATTTTTACTAATACATTTTTGCCATCTTTTTGTCTGATCTTTTTTTGTCACATTTTTGAGTCATAGTACAAGGAAGGAAATTAGTCTAGTGACACACTCTGTAGGAAACTTAATGGCTACAAATTCATCAATATATGTCTTGGCCCTAATTAGTTCCAAGAGAAAAGTATTCATATAAAACCCTTTTTTTCCGGCAGGCTAAAGAAGCCAAGCGCCTGAAAGAGTTCCTGGAGGATTATGATGATGACAGAGATGATCCCAAATACTACAGGTACAAACCCAATGAAATGATGCAAATACTTATATGTCAAGGTTGTTGAATAACAGTAATGCAGTTTTTACTCTGCAAGATTATGAAAAAGGTCTCAAAATATAAATATTTTTAATTTATCATTTTACAGTAGGTAACCATAGTTGAAGAAAAACCCATATATTCTGTTGTGCTCAAATACATTATCTCGCCCTGTCTATAATTCTAGTCTTGCTCTCTTTTTTTTGTCTGTCTCAGGGGCAGTGCATTGCAGAAGCGATTGAGAGATAGAGAGAAAGAGGTGGAATTAGATGAGAGGGACAGAAAAAGAGAGAAAGATGAGTTGGAGGAGATCAGACAGAGACTCCTAGCAGAAGGACACCCAGACCCTGATGCTGAACTTCAGAGAGTGCGTATGTGTGTGCGTTTTTATGTCTGCATTCGTCTGCATCTGTGCGTCTAACTTTGTTTTTTGCCTTAAAGATAGAGCAGGAGGCTGAGAAACAGCGGCAGCCTCCTCTAAAGCAAGAGCAGAGCGAGGAGGTGCTGCACATCTCCCATGAGGAGCATCAAAGAAAAGAAGGCGCGGAGCAAGAGGCGTACTCCTCAGACAATAACTTCACAGACCGAGAGGAAGACGAAGAGGAGGACGATGATGACCGAGAGTTCAAGCCATGCTTGAAGCCCACACTCAGACCTGTTCCAACGGCGCCCTCTATCTCTTCAGCCAGTGGCAATACCACGCCCCTCACACCTGGCAGCGAATCACCACAGGGCATCACCTTGCATGAGAATGCTTCACATGAGGCCCCGCCCACAGAAGAGCTCAGGCCTAAAATAGGCCTCAGTCTCAAACTAGGTCTGTGTGTTACTTGAACTATATTTTCTGTAAGGAATTAACAAAAGCATTGGAGCTGATGTGCAACAAATTCAGATTTAGTGCGATTTCTTATATAGGAATAGGAATATAGGAATTACTTTATTATTATGATTAAGCTTGACCCCTAACCCTTGTTTTTAAACATCTAAACTGCGATAGTTGTTACTTCAGCCTGAAGCACTGAACAACTCAGTTCTATCTATCTATCTATCCATCTATCCATCTATCTATCTATCCGTCTGCTGTCTGTCTGTCTGTCCTATTTTTATTTAGTCTATCTATTTTTATTTACACCACCGTTCAAAGGTTTGGCGTCTTTTATTTTGAAAAGAAATTAATACAGCAAGGATGCATTATTGATCGAAATTGACAGTAAAAACATTTATAATGTTACAAATGGTTTCTATTTCAAATAAATTCTGTTGCTTTTGAACTCTCTTTATCAAAAAATCCTGAAAAAAAAATCACTTTAAAATAGAAAACAGATGAAATTGTATTTGTAAATGTATTTTTGATCAAATAAATACAGCCTTGGTGAGCATAGGAAACTATCTTTTCAAACAAACACAACAAAAAATCTTACTTACTGACTCTAAATTTTGAATGGTAGTGTACATTAATAATATATTCAGTATTTAGATTTTTTTTTTCAGAAAGTTTTTCTTCTCCTTTGCATCAAATGATTTCAAACTACTTTTTGTCTCTCAGGTGCTGCAGGCAGTCCTAAATTGCCCCAGGCAGGAAGACGAAAGGCTCTTGCTGCAGTGGACAGCATCTTTAATAAGTTTGATGATGAGGAGGAGGCGGAGGAAGCACCCAAAAAGAGGAAGCTGGTACCTCTTGACTACAGTGAGGATGAGAGGGGAGGCCTTAGCCTAGATGGAGCAGAGGTCACAGGGTCACGGCCTGGTGTAAACACAGAAGAGAAACGAAAACATATCAAGAGTCTGATTGAGAAAATTCCCACAGTCAAACAAGAGCTGTTTAATTATCCACTGGACTGGAACATGGTGGACACGGTGAGAGAAAAGCTATTAGACAAGCTATTAGTGTGACTGCTTTAAATGGCTGTTTATTTGTATAGTTGCTTATATCGAACGGTTTATGTAGACGCGTGTGCATGTAATGTATTGATGACTCTTTTGCCCACACAGACATTGATGGACAGGAGGATCCGCCCCTGGATCAATAAGAAAATCATAGAATACATTGGAGAAGAGGAAGCCACCCTAGTTGACTTTGTCTGTTCAAAGGTGCGTGTTTCTGTCTATATCTTAGTGGGAATATTGTCTGTTTTCCATTCTCTGTATTAATGTGTTTTGTCTTGTTGCAGGTCATGGCTCACAGCACGCCAGAGGGAATTCTGGATGATGTTGCCATGGTAAATAGCACATTTAAAAGTGGTTTGATATTTGCACATACTCTTAATAAATAATATTGGGTGAATCCCACAAAACCTGTCATGTCAGTATCATGTTTCACCCTTATATTTATTATCTTTATTATATTTATATTATATTATAGTAGAATATGATATTTTGAAGTATATTACATAAGTCAAATTTTATATTTCTTTTCATCACAATTAAGCACATTTCTCATTACCAAAAGTGCCAAAGTTTCTCATTACCAAAGTAATGTTAACAATAAGCATTCTGTAGAAACACAGTACTTTTGTTTTGATTTTGTGGTGAAATGTGACCTGGACATGTTTTTGTTAGATTCACCCCTTTACTGTGTGGATAATCATTGGGTGTGTTTCCTACAGGTACTGGATGAGGAAGCAGAAGTGTTTATAGTGAAAATGTGGAGGCTTCTGATCTATGAAACAGAGGCCAAGAAAATCGGCCTGGTGAAATAACGTGAACTGAGAGTGATAGAAACAAGCAGGAGAGAAGTGAAGAACTCTCCTGCTTTTAGAGCCTTTAAATTAAAGTATGGTGGATGAATACTACACACTGATGCACTTCAACTCTTCCCATATATTCCAGAGGATTAACTGCACAGCTACTGGTGTGAATGAGTGTGTGAATGTGTGTGTGTGTGTGTGTGCATGTGCACACTGATGTGTGTGTGTGTATAATGTGCCAGTTGGTCTGACTGCATTGCCAAAACCGTGTAAAAGTCGAAAGTTCTTTCATGCCCAGATTAAACGGGGAGTCTAGTTTGGTTGGCTGTTTTCCAGTTGTAGGTTTTATTTCATTATTTTTTCAGTCTCCAATTTTTAGCACAACCAATTTAAATCAGCTTACATTTTTTTCCTTTTATTATTTGAGTGAACTCAGTTAGATTTTAATGTCTACCTGCCTCATTACAGGAAGGTATGATGATTTTTTTGTGCTGTATTATACAAACAAACAATGTTTGAGTAAGGATTAAATATGTCACTGTAAACAAACTGAATGAAGCCATACCTGTGGAGATATGGGATTTTCTCCAGGTTTGTCTGGTTTTGCAGCAGTGGTTTTGAATGTGGTGTATTTTGCACATACCAGCCCATCTGAAGGTTTGTTTCCATGGTGATTGATTTGACTTTGAAATATTAAAATGTCTGATTTTCTAAACTAGAACCACTTCTGTTGCTACTTTCATCTTTTTTGCTTTTATAATTCTCAGATTGAAATCGTTGCTGACCAAAGGATTCACCGAAAACAAGTAACATTATATAATGTATTTCATTTTTATGACTTGATGGTTAATGCTAAACAAATCAGTGCTTCAATGAATTGGGCAGACTAGGGCAAGTTGTCACAGGGTAACTAGATTTTGAGTCGAAGGTTCAGATACTAAAAAAGTACTTTTTCTCTAATTTTGTTCTCTGGACAAAGAAATATTCATAAATGTCATGTTTGTTTTATACAATTTACTAATTAATTAATTAATGTATTTTTGCCCAGCAGAAACTGTACATTTTCTATTTAATCTTGCAGTTCCATTAATTGTTTTGTTTACATTTTATTTAAAAGACGTTAAACAGCTGCTATATAATAGAGTACCTAATAGCAGGTTCCCATTGTGACAAATAAAAATTCAGCGTGTCAGTATAAGTTCCCTAGGTAATGATGGAAATGTTCAGTTGTCAGTCAAGTGTTAAAAAAAAAAAGCTATTAAAAACACATCTTTCTTTGTTGTCTATATTGCAGTTCTAGTGAAATTTCTAAGGGTGGCGCAGTTACTCAAGGATGCCGGTGAGCGCCTCTCCCCGACAAGCTGAACTAAATGTTGAGTGACTAATGCTAATTCAGAAACGTTCTATTCAGTGTTTTTATTTAGCACATACGTTCTTCCTGTGAAAAAGGCATGTGATGTATGAATCAACTTGGACTTTATGGAAATATCCAGGATCTTGTGGGCTGTGCAAGTAACAGGTGAGAGAACGGCCATGTGATTTACGTACGTTACTGCTGGAGTAATAAACTGTTTATCTCGGAGCTTCACAACAATTGCCTGTGAAAAGAGAAAAAAAGATTTTACATCTATATATTTTTACCGCAGTTGTTAAGCTGTAATCGCAAAACTTTACGACAAGATGGAGCCAATATTTTCACCTGTTTATAACCGATGTTTCGGTTACTGCACCACTGACGGAAAATTGCAATTTGCGTTGCGCGAGAAAAACTTTTAAAAGGTATCAATAATAACAGAAGTGAGCACGAAACAATATATATCAATCCAAAGAAAAAGTCAACCTCCCCTTCTTTAAATTCGCTCTCTGTTCACTACTATTGGTCTTTTGTAAGTTGGGCAAAAGAGTTGCAAAACCAGGTTGGAAATGGTAGGAAACACCAGGCGAGATATATTAATAAAGGATCGGGGGTTACAGAGAGAGAGATAGAGAGAGTGGTGCACAGGGAGGAGGGGGGAGACCTGTTACTGCTGTGCCAACTGCGCGCTTTCACTGCGCAAAAGCGCACAGAACTGTTATCTGCTTGAATCAAGATAGCATTCTCTTGATTCATTTTCTTATCAAAGCTTTTTTTCAAGACCAAATGTATTAATTTTACTCTCTTAGCATGTCTTTAGTATTTACGAAGTTGATCAGAATCCTCTTTTGACATACGAGGACCCTGCGTCTCCATGCGCCTTTTCTTTGAACTCACCGTTCCTAACATTTAACGCCATTTAAATGTTTTGAGACTAGGGCTGCGAGGATGTGGACGCTACCGAGGACCCGGTTCGCGCACTGTAACGGCTCGTCGAGCAGCGACGACAAAGAAATCGCCGTAAACATCGGCGGCGTGCGGCTGGTGCTGTGCGGAGACATTCTGAACCGCTATCCGGACAGCAGGCTCGCCGAACTAGTGAACTGCTCAACTCGGAGTTTTGATGTCATTTCCTCGCTCTGCGATGATTACGACCCTGGAAAACGAGAGTTCTACTTCGACAGAGATCCCGACTCGTTTAAATGCATCGTGGAAGTGTACTACTTTGGAGAGATCCATATGAAGCGCGGAATCTGCCCTATTTGTTTTATCAAAGAGATGGAGTTTTGGAAGATCGACTTGAGCTACTTGGACGAATGCTGCAAGAGTAACTTGACTGAGAAGGAGGAAGAGTTGGCAGAGATTGCAGACAAGGTGAAACTGATCCTGGATGATCTGGACTGTGACCCTAACGTGAGCCGCACTGAAAGGTGGCAGAAGTTCCTCTGGAAGTTCATGGAGAAACCAGAGTCCTCGCTCCCAGCACGCGTAATTGCCGTTGTGTCCTTCCTTTTCATCCTAGTGTCATCTGTGGTGATGTGTCTCGGGACCATACCGGACCTCCAGGTGGAGGACTCCGAGGGAAATCGCGTTGAGCACCCGAGCCTGGATGCTATCGAGACGGCGTGCATCGGCTGGTTCACAGTAGAGTACGTGCTGCGCCTCGCATCGTCCCCAAACAAGGTGCGCTTCACGCTCTCCTTCATGAACATGATAGACTTCTTGGCCATCCTGCCGTTCTACGTGGTGCTGGTTCTCACGTACCTCGGCACGGCCATGATGGAGCTGGCCAACGTGCAGCAGGCGGTGCAGGCGCTCCGCATCATGCGCATTGCGCGGATCTTCAAGCTAGCGCGCCATTCCTCTGGCCTGCAGACGCTCACGTACGCGCTCAAACGGAGCTTCAAGGAGCTGGGGCTGCTCCTCATGTACATGGGAGTGGGCATCTTCGTGTTCTCCGCGCTCGGGTACACCATGGAGCAGAGCCACCCGGAGACACTGTTCAGAAGCATCCCGCAGTCCTTCTGGTGGGCCATCATCACCATGACCACCGTCGGCTATGGGGACATCTACCCAAAAACCACCCTAGGCCGGTGCAACGCGGCCATCAGCTTCCTGTGCGGGGTGATCGCCATAGCGCTGCCCATCCACCCTATCATCAACAATTTCGTCATCTATTACAACAAGCAGAAGGTGCTAGAAACCGCCGCCAAGCACGAACTGGAACTCATGGAGCTGCGCGAGCTCGAGCTCGCGGTGAGAAGCTCCTCACGCCGGTCTGACGCGCCCGGGAACGCGTGGGAAGGTGCCTTACGCGCGTCGCGTAGCGATACATACATCCCGCTCCTTTCGGGAGCGCACAGAACTGAGAGGGAGCCCGTGAAGAAAAAAAGCCTGACTTAGGCCAAAAGTGAAAGAAACTTGCAAAGCACTTTAAGTTTCACGAGAGCTAGTGTTATTTTGGTCATTGTGCGCTATAAACTGCTGTGCTGCAGTGTGACCGTCAAGCTACTTGTGGTGTTTTCACTGGACATCAAAAGTCAGTTCCTCTTCAAAAGTGTTATTTTGTCTTTATTAAATAAAGTGCATGTCAAACTTCACGCGTATGTGTTTTAGATAACCAAAATATTTACATCAACATAATCAGAATCATACTAAACATACACACACGTACAATGAGCTACAGGTGTGAAATCAGTCTCATACATGATCACCATTCTCCAGAGGTGACTGTAGAAGTGTAAAAAATAAAGGATTTACAGGACACAAACCAAATTTGTGGTCAAAGTATAATTTCACTTTTTTTATTGTATTTTAGATCATGTTAATGGATGGTAAATGATTAAATTGATATTGTGAATTGGCGTTGTCAAAATTGTGATGAGGGTAGCATAAAAATTCATAAGCAAAATTAAATTTTTTATACATGTATAGGCCCATTCATTCATTCATTCATTTTTTTAGTATTAGTGTTACCACTCTTCAAGTACGTGGGATAGATTTTGAGAAATCACTCCTGAACTTGACGTAATTTAATATAATATAGTATATATATATATATATATAGATATATATATAATTATATATATATTTATATACTATATATATCAAAGCAGAGTTATTGGTTGTAGGAAGCAACGTCTGATGACAAACACCAACGTCTGTCTATTTTTATAGTACTCGTGTTTTTTTTTTTCCATTCTCAGTATTATAAGGACTTACAAGCATGTAGACATGAGAGAGATATTCTCAGACATTCTTTTCTGGAAGGAAGAGTGTGCAACTCAGGTGTTGGGGGAGCTACAGGTGAGCCTTGTCTTTTAAGCAATGAATCTTCAAAATAAATAATTTACACAGTCCTCAACTTTCTCGTACTCTCTCTTCCTCTATATCTGTCTCCTAACCTCTGCACTGATCAGATTTCAAGTGGTCAGTGCTAAATACAGTTGTAAATGGGGTCCAAAACCAATTGTGATTACTTGCAGCACATTTGGAGGTACTCAGAAATGCATGTAACTACATTGCATTTAGTGTAAAATAACTGTATTTGTCCTTGCATTATAGTGTTGTTCACAAGTGCACTATTTGCTCAGGTTTGCTTAAAAGCACACTGCTCCTTTGCAAGCAGTCAGCACAACAGGTGTTTGAAAAGTGAGCTGAGATTCTGAAATGTTGCTTTTTCACCATTTTGCTTTACATCTTTAGAGAGTTTTACTCTCATCCTTATGTTGCCGTTTCCTGTTGTCCAATTCCTGACTCAACATTCCAGCACAGAGATAAAAACAAATGAGTCACAGAATCCACCCAAACATGCCGGAATTCAGCGAAGGGCCACTGGAGGCTAAGAATAGGACCCCCAGCATGATGTGGGCTGGTGTCAGTCATGAGAACCGATACTGAGCGTTTATGGAGGGAATATGTGTCTGGTTGTTATATAGAGAAGCATTTGAACATGTCTGCACGGCAGGGGGTTCTCACATACACCCTCGACACGCTCTGACAAGATGGCTGCCCTGGCACTTACAAGCGTGATGAGATTAAATAGCTGACATGGTTTAGATTCACAGCCTGAGGAGTATGGGTGTGCTTCTGTGTGGGTTTGTGTGAATAGTTGAAAGGTTTCTTTTGGGGTGTACGTTTATTTTGTTCTCTGCAATGCGTACTTCGTTTGTATAACAGTTTTAGTGTTTCTGATAGTTTATATTGAATATTGTCGATTTGATTTTTGTACATGTACAGGTTTGAAGCTTTAATTCTTGCACAGTGAGTTGAGCCCACCTGTGCGGTCCTCTGATTCAGTGTTCTCCTAGTATTCCTGTCCATCCAGTCAGCTCTCTTGGGCTCCCATCACCATCACTATGGTTAGAGAACATCTGCCAATTAACAGGATCTAAACCAAGCTCAGCCATAATGATGCCACCAAATTCTGTTTCCATCTGGAACTGTTGTGATGTTCTGATTGAGAATAAGAGTGTTTACACCTAAGTCTGTTCCATAAACTCTGATCATTTATGCAGGATTCACATGGCTAGGAAACCCAGGAATATCGGAATATCAAAAAATCTAAAAGTGTTTTATTGAAATTTATAGAAATCATTAGCTGTAGATGATAAAGGTAATAAAAGGTCTAATGTGTATTCTCAGAAAATGGCAATACCAAATAAGTGTATAAATTTAACAATGACTGATTTAGTCATTTGTAATCTAACAGCCATAAACAGGGTTACCCTAGCTTTTGAACAGTACATTTTTACAACTGTTCCTATAAATATTTATATCTATCTGTCTGTCTGTCTGTCTGTCTCATTAATGCTAACACTCTCTACTCATTTCTCTTATCTATGTTTTCTTTATTATAAAAAACTGACATCTAACAAGAGCAGCATGTATGCGATTTTTTGTTTCTTTTAGTATTATAAAAAAGAACTTGACACTAGCATTCTGTATTCTCTTTCTACTCCATCTGCTAGTTTTCTTTATTATAAAAAATAATAGTAACGTGACCCTTTAACATTAGCTCTATCTATTTTATTTCAATTCTATCTACTTTTTGGTCTTTTTATTTATTAAAAAAAACCTTGCTATGTGTGCTGCATTAGGCTAACCAGGACTTGTCAGAGCACTTACTTATTGTTTTTTTTGGTTTGATTGCTTCTTTTGTCTTCACTTGTAAGTCACTGGATAAAAGGCATCTGATAAATGAATAAATGTAAATATATGACATTACGACAATTTTTGGAGAATACAACTTACACTTTTTAAATAACTATATCATCTATAATATGATACATTGTCTTAATTTTCTTACCCCATTGGTAACTTTTTTTATTTGTCCTTTAACGTTTATGCTTAATCAAATGTTTATTCTTTAAAAAAAAAGGTCAATGGAGTAAGAAAAATGTATACCTTAAAGATTTAAAGACATTTACATCTAAACCATATTGTTTCTTTACAGTGTATGAGTGAATTACAGTGCAGTTAAGAGAATGAGTGAAATTCTGTCTACAATGTGAACATATTTGCAAATTGCAAGTATGCATATGGCTGAAGTTTTGTACATGTGAGTGCATGTGCATTGCATGTCTCACATAAGCATTGGACCATGAGATTGAGTGGCCACTCTTGTGCTGTAATCCCTGCAGACACCAGAGCATTCACACTTCATCCTCATTGTGAGAGTGACTGCATGCTTTATAGCTCAAGATTACACTTTCCAGTTAGTGCTGACATGATTACAGTTGCTCTACTTGCTGAAATAGTTTGAGAGCGTGCTTGCGTGTTCACAGCCGAGTATATTTTAACCAGAAAGTTTTTTCCTCATGACTGCACACAGGTTAGAAACGTGAAGTGTATTTGTGAGAGGCAAAAAAAAAAAAAGACAGCAGCTACTTTACTCTAATATTTTAATATTAGATACTATTATTTTGTAACTTTTGCTCACGAAATACTAGTATTGGTACTTTTAGTCAGCTCAATTTTGTTCACTCACAGCAGAGAATAAGTGTTTTTGACAAAGGCTGCAAGAGAATAATGCACTGCTGAAAGTGGCATTCCCTTGCTGAAAGAATCTGAACAATTTTTCACTCATTTATCTATGCAATTTTATTCATTCCATCCATTCCGTTATCTGCCATTATGTGACTCAAGTGTTTTGTTGACATTTAAACATCCAATTCTGTGTAATCTCAAGCACTTAATGGCATTTAATGTTTCGCTAAAAATTTAATTTTGGAATTATGCTGGATAAAGAAAAAAAACATTTCAGTATAAATGGAGATGTCTAATAAGAACTGATTCTCAGAATTCTCCTTTTGCTAAGAAAGGTAAATGGCTCTTGGGTGAAATCATTCATCCATTCGTTCTTCTTAAGTTTTACTCGGCGTCTTCAGTCTCATGAAAGAAAAATCGCAAATGAGATCTCTTTTTCTCCATCTTTAGACAGCAATCAGATGTGAAAGGTTTGTGTGACCAGACTTTGGTTCAGCCGCACTCAGCTTGTTCTCGCTGTAAAGGTGACGTTAGGAGCACAGCTGGGTGTTTTGTGATTTAGAGCTTGGCTGAATGTGTGTGTTTTAGTGCAAAATTTAGGAGACTGTCTGATTGTTAGTGATCATTTGTAAGCACTGATCATGTTCTGCCAGCTCACGCCTACAGTTCTGCTGCTCATTAGGGTTCTAACAGCAAAAATAATTAGTCCAACACTCTGGCAATTCCAGTCCGAGATAATTACTCCAACACGGTGCAGTCCTTCACACAGACAGAACAACTTGACCTTTTACTTCAAAGAGCGCCAGTGAGAAAACGAGTAATGATTGTCTTTTATGAGACAGAAAAAAACTGCCTTTTCACATTGTGCTCCTAACCACCTTACCCAAGGAAATGATTCGATGAATAGAGGAAAAGCTGCATGGATGAAACCCTTTTTGAATGATTCCTGTTTCACCTATGTTGTGTATATAGTATTTCTGCTGTGTTTCAGATTTGTGCCCTGGAGAGAGGGCAAAAGGTACTCCACAGGGGCGTTATGGGTATCATCATTATAAACGTCCTCAGCATTGTGTCTGTCTGTATGGAGGATGTGTGTGGGGTCAGCTTTTGCCATCATTGTTGGGATCAAATTGTGCCCACAAGGATAGTACAACCTGTAATTACCTACATGACTGGGAACATCTAATGGTCCCTATCAGCAAAAAATGGCTTTAATAAAGCACATTTAAAAATGCCTTAAATGTAGAGTTCGCCCAAAAAAAAAGAAATTCTGTTATCTACATCATTTACTCACATATCTTTTAGAATAAATGTTTTCCTTCTGTACGACACAAAAGGAAAAGGCAGGACATTCATTCAGATCTTTTCTGTAGAATGAAAGTGAATAGTGACCAGGGACTGTAGCGTAGTGTAGTGTAGTGTAGTGAATGTCTTGTACATTACATTCCAAGTTTTCTGAAGCGGTTGTGTGTAACAATGTTGAAATTTGGCATGTTGCGATTAGTTATGAGAATTATTCATGGTCATTGATATCAAACCTGCTGTTTGGTTGATGTGTGCAAACATGAAAAAGATTTGAGAACTATGGTGGAAGAAATATTCTGTGATTTACATTTTAAGCACTATCAACATTCTATAAAGCTAAGTATAGTTAAAGTCTATTAGCATATTTACTGACATATCGCTCGAGACTTAGGCTACTGATATAGAATTATAATTAAACTTTATTTGGAGTATTACCTGTGCACAAGGCACATTTCTTAATATTAAGCCTAAATTGTGTTTTAATGTCGCTATTGATGAAGATTGTCTTTAAATGCAAGATATTTAAAGTGTACCTAAAGTATATCCTTGCTATAGTTCCACTTTAGCACAATCAAATGTACTTCAGTATATCTTTAGTTGGACCTCAGCACTACTTTCGCAATATTAAAGTGCATTAAGCAAAAAATTAGTTGTTCAAATTTAGCAGACTGTTTAGTATACTAAAAGTACAATTGCAAATTATTTTTTTTAAGTCCATAAATATGTAAATGTATTTGTAGTAAACTTAGCATGAAATAAATGTATTTCATATACATTTTAGTATATTTATTTTTCACTAGGGTATGCTTTTGTGTTCAATGGAAGAATGCAACTATTAATTTGAACTTTAATTTTAATAGAATATATTATTGTTGTTATATTAAATATTGATAGGTTTAATATTAATAATTATTTTCTTCAAACATTCTGAATTTTTAATTGCAATAATTATTGAAGTAATTACATTTTAAATAATAATTTATATTATAATTGTGTTGTCGTTAGTTCAACTATTAACATTAAATGTATAATTAAACTTTTAAAGTCATCATGAAAAGAAAATTAATGCGATCTATTTTCTAAATGTGCATTATTGATCTTACTGTGAACAATTCAACAATGTATTTATATCTTTTTTATTTTAACGTTGTAATTTTTAATCAGAATCAGAAATATCATAACTGGATTTTCCGATGAAATGTCAGACTTCTCTCTGGTGATGTATGCAGAACTACAAATATTTAGTCCACTTAAATCCCAGGCTATTGTACAATTGACGTGAAGCTCACATTCAGATCTGCCTCTATCCAAACAACAACCAATGAACTGAACTAAATTCCCACCCATAAATAAATTTTTTCGATAATCTGTTTCACTTAGATACAGAAAGGATCTATCTTTTACATGACATGGCTTTTACATCATTACTTCTTTTACATGGCAACTTTAATTTTAAAACATTTATTTTCAAATCCAAAAAATATTTCTGCAAGGGTTAGATTAAAGGTTAAGGGATAGAAAATATAAAAAGCTCAGCTTAAAACAGTTGGAAGCCAAAGAAAAGTCCCCATGCACTATGATAGAATGTGCGTGTTTGTGTGTAGCAGAGAGAACCGAAAACATGCTAGATGGCAAGATAGATGTGAGTGTGTGTGGGCTGTGAGAGAAAAACAGTCAGGAGGTTCAACTCATGGATTTATTGACTGATTCCTGGACAGACTGACAAAGAATAATGTTGGTGTTTGCTGACACGGCCTGGATAGCGAGCAGCAGAAGACTTGATGAGGATTCATTATTTATCTAAATTTAATCTGGTATCTTTAGAAAAAGAGAAGCAGGAGAGAGAATATTTCACAGATGGACAGAACAATGAATAACTGATCATTTCAATTAACCTGTTTAGTGGTGCAGGAAGTGAGACTGTTGGGGAAATGATGGGAAGTCGCATTTAATTGGTCCCGAGGACAGTGTGATTACTTGCTTCGGTACCCAGCTGACAAGAAGAGACAGTGAACAATCTTGCAAAAAAATGGTGAAATAATGATACCGTACTCTGCTAGCATCTTGTCCTGACTGTGGATTCTTGAGCCATAGAAAAAGGACAAAAAAGGCAGAAGTATCACATTGAGATCAATGATAACTTTTGAATGGCATGCAGGTGTCTTATGAACTGCCTAGACTTGGCAGAGCATGAAATAGCAGTGTTTCTTTCGATACGAACACAGCCACAGGGATGCTGAGCTCTGCTTTCTAAGATGTTGCTGGTTTCGGAAACACAAACTGTAGGCGGGGCTTAGTGGGAGTGGGAAAGTGGATGGGCCGTATCTGTCAATGATAATAAGGTATAGGTGTCTTGTTTAGAAATGTTCAGGGCTGATTGATGCAGTTATGTACATAATCGCTCTTTTTCCTACATGTGTCTGTCTCTTACAGTTTACACACTGGGAACCATTAATCCATGATGATCAATACAGTCTGACAGAGTCAACATGTTCCTCATTTTACACAAGCACAAGCACGAAATGCACATGCAGAGTGTTTCTGCACTTGTAACCTGCCAGCAGGACCGTTAATTATTATTTAGGCTTCCAGAGGTTTTAGAGTGAGAAAATATTTCGATAAAATGAACCTTTGTTCAGTTCAGTTGTTATTTTAAGCCCCGTTCACACCAAGAACGATAACTATAAAGATAACGATATTAGCGAACGATATCGTCTGTTTATTCTAAGCGCATATGCGTCTGCCGCTTTAAATTCTCGAGCTTGTTGTAGCAGGATGGATTCTGATTGGCTGTCAATGTTTGTATCGTTCATCAGCTTGAAAAAAATCGTTCTGGAAGTGATTCCAAAGATATCGTTTCTCTGTGCCTTTATCGTTATAGTTGTCGTGTGGACTCTGCTATTCTTTAATATTGAGAACGATTTTTAGAACTATATCTTTTATCGTTATCTTTATAGTTATCATACTTGGTGTGAACGGGCCTTTAGTCTTAGTCTACTGCACTGATCGGAGTGGGTTGAAGGCTTTTAGTTAGTTCTTGGAGTCATGTTGTATATGGTAGATTCACCTTTTATGTACATCTTGTGATGGTAAAAAGCAATAATCATCTATATCACAGCCAGTGTTATTTCATTCTATCATTGATATACAGCTGGTAAAATAAGTATTGAACACGTCACATTTTTCTCAGTAAATATATTTCTAAAGTGGTTTGCCCGTTGGACACAAAAAGTTCACCAGATGTTCGGTAACAGTTACCCAAGTAAACCACTACATTATTAAAACCAAAACAAATAATTAAGAAATTAGTTATGTGTAAGAAAAGGGAAATGACAGGGGAATAATGATCGAATACTGAATGTAATTTAATACTTTGTTACAAAAGCATTTGTTGGTAATGAAAGCTTCAAGAGCCTCCTGTATGGAGAAAACCAGTCGCATGAATTGCTCAGGTGTGATTGGAACAGTCTTCCAGTCTTCAAATCGATAATCATTAGTTCTAGATTTTCTTTTGGATTCAAGTCAGGTGATTGGCTGGGCCATTATTGCAGCTTTATTTTCTTTCTCTGAAACCAAATGAGAGTTTCCTTGGCTGTGTTTGGGATCATTGTCTTGCTGAAATGTCCACCCTTGTTTCATCTTCATCATCCTGGTACTGTAGGTGTTGGGACTGAAGCAGCTAATATTAATTTCCACTGACTAGGGGCAGGATTGCTTTCTAATCACTGATTACACTGATGGCTTTCCATGCCTTTTTGCACCTTCCTTTCTTCATGTGTTCAATACTTTTCCCCTGTGTCATTCTATTTTATTACACGGAACTTAATTTCTGAACTTATTTGTTTTGTTTTATTTGTATGTATGGATTACTTGGGTTTTTACCGACATCTGGTGAAAATGTCAAGTCAACAGCACCTTTAGAAATATATTTACTGAGAAAAATGGTGATGTGTTCAATACTTATTTTACCCGCTGTACTATGTTTTTTTTTAACATGCTTGTGTTGGATGTTCTGTGAGCCTCTGCTTTACTCTCGTCTGCCCCTCAGGTCTGAGTGGAGTGGCATCCTAATCCTTTTCTACAGTAGATTGAGATCTGCATCTTCAGCCTTTTTCAAAGACTACACTTGTGTCTGCGCGTGTGTGTGTAGATTCTGAGTAGAGAGAGTGAGAAGGATGGTGGAAGGGCTTGCTGAGTCTAATTTCTGTTTGTGAAAAAGGAACATTTTGAGTTTGATGTTATCCAGGGATGGACTGGGACTACGAAACTGCCTATAGGACCTTTACCAGCCAAATACATGCCTGCTCTATTATTTAGTTAATTTACAGGTATATTGATTTTGGCAATGTTTTGATATGTCTGAAATGGTGTTGGGCAGTTTGACCAAAAATCTGTATCATGGGTTGTTTTTTTTAGGATTCTGATGGTTTCACGGTTTATCCCGGCTTTCCCTGACTGTGCCTTTATATGAATCAGAATCCAAACAAGAACATAACCTGTTACATGTAGCATGAGCAGTGTTTGATATAAATTAGATTGTATAATTTCAAAATCTGAAGCAAAAACAGAATGGTCTGACTTCAGCGTTGTAAAATTATGCTTCATATAAAACATGCCTGCACGAAACAGAAACAGCAGACAGGCCTAAATGCAACACTCACTCTCTGACAGCAGGTGGCGCTTATGGAACAGCAGCACAGAGCTTCCTTTGTTACTGCTGTAAACAAAGCAGCACTGAGCTTTTAAATTGGCTTCCACATTAAATGAAAAAGAAATACCATCTAAACTTTCCTTAAGACACGTCAGTTTCCTCAGATATACATTTATACCCCTCCCCAATTTCAGGTATTAGATTTTTTCCAATAGTTGGCGCATTAAGTGAGTTTGCTCTCCTGTACAGTTTTTTACCCTCTTTTCATTTTCACTGTCTCTGGCCTGTTGAACGTCCATTACAGTTGGTTTACTTGCCATTTAAAGAATTAGTTGTGTCTAATTAATATTTTTAAAAGTTCTCTATAGTGTATGCAGTTAACAGGGATCTTCTCTCAATTCATTTTAAAAGTGGCAGGGACAGCTGTCAGGTGATGTGACCCTCAACGGCCAAACAAATTATGTACATAATGTACAAAGTACATTCATATTCATATAATAAATTCTATGTAGAATACTAATTGCCATGTTTTAGAGGACCCTAATGGCAATTTTGGGAACATAACATGATAGCTTACAGGAAGCAAGACAGCTACAGGGACCTATTTTTGTGATATCATACTCAAAAACCTTAACTCTAACCCTAATTTAAAAATAACTGCAGGACTTGGGACTTAGAGACCACTGTGGACATCTATACTTTATTTTTATTAAATAAAGATATTTTATGCACAATATTTCAGTTACGCTACACTTAAATGATAACTTTTATCCTAATTCTTAACAGTTGGACAAAAAAGTGTCTTTAAAAGCTATTGGAGCACACTGCCTTTACCTATACTCTTAAAAATAAAGGTGCTTAAAAGGTTGTTCTTCAAGCGATGCCATAGAATAACTATTTTTGGTTCCACAAAGAAGCATTCGGTCAAAGGTTCTTTAAAGGGGTCATATGATGCTTTTTTAAGATCATTATTTTGTGTATTTGGTGTCACAGAATATGCTGACATGCTTTAATGTAAAAAAAAACACATTATTTTTCAAATACGGTACATTATTGTAGGTAAACATACTGTACACAATGAGCTGACATACTGGATTTGAGCTGTCTCTCTCTCTCTCTCTCTCTCTCTTCTTCACACACACACACAGACACGATGCGCAAAACTCCGCATTTGAACAGTCAATAGCAAATATTAAACTAATAACAAAACAGTAGCTGAATCAGAAGTGCCAGATTGTCATAGCAAAAGTCAGAATTACCTCCTCTCCTAGATCACGAAACGGTCGTCCATAAAATGCATTTGCTGTGATCTTAAGTGATCTTAAAGATTCCTAATTGCATCTACTTCGGAAGGCCAAATAAAGTGCTTTTGCTTTCGCAACAGAAACCCACAGCGTCTCCCTGACATCAACACTAACTGCGGTTACTGAAAACCACGCCTTCTTTCTTTGCGTGCACATTTGGGCGCATTATGCAATATTTCCACATAGTGAGGTAGATATATGTGGGG
This sequence comes from Sinocyclocheilus anophthalmus, assembly GCA_018155175.1. Taxonomy (NCBI): domain Eukaryota; kingdom Metazoa; phylum Chordata; class Actinopteri; order Cypriniformes; family Cyprinidae; genus Sinocyclocheilus; species Sinocyclocheilus anophthalmus. The sequence goes on along the minus strand of JADLZN010002643.1, from coordinate 122,731 downwards.
GCGTGTTAGAACGAGCCGTTAGGTAGGTGTGGCTGACTCTTAACTTTATAAAGAATATCTATTTGGTGTTGAGACTTTAGTCTTTGCAACTTCAGGATCTTATCTATGCACAATCAGCTTGTAACACTCCAAAGAGAAAGGAGAAATAAATTGAAATCGCATCATGTGACCCCCTTTAAAGACCCATCTCTTTCTTACCTTTTTGTAATCTGAAGAACTTTATTTCGCCACAAAGAACCTTTTTAGGAAACAGAAAGGTTCTTCAGATGTTAAAGGCTCTTCATGGAACCATGACAAAAAGGTTCTTCTATGGCATCGTGAATAACCTTTATTTTTAAGAGTGTATACAACAAATTATATTTAACAATTTGAACATAAAATGAAAATATATATTAATGTTTAATTCCTTAAAACATTGGCAAGTAGTCCCAGTTAAAAAAAAAAACACTGCCTTAAAATAATTATATTCTTTCAAGTTCTCACCTGTATAGATTCTGGAAAGGTCGAGCAACTGTCCTCCACTCTCTCTCTGTCAGTGACAGACCAGTTAAAGTTAAGAACATAGCCGTAATGAATTGAAGTACTAAGATATGATAACTATTCGGCGCAAAACAACTTTGCTTTATTGGGAAAGGATAATTCTACTCCGGACGCAAGTGGCGCGACGCGACAAAAGAACCCAATATTTAGTTATGCTGTCCATATTTACATTTACTCATTTAGCAGATGCTTTTATTCAAAGTTACTTACAAATGAGGACAATATATAAACACAACACTTGGATCCAGCGCGAGGTCACATGCCTAGTTCTTAACGGGTTCTTTTGTCGCATCACTCACATCGTGTAGATGCCCCGTCAGATCAAATCTTAACGTAGCAATTCGATTGCGTGATTTGTGTCATCGTGACAATCGTAACAGTCTGTTTTTTCTGGGGTGCGTTTTGCCCCCAAACCGCCCAAAGAGCAAAGTGAAATCGCGAGAGCAACAGGACATTTGAAGCTCATGACAGAAGCGCCCAAGAGATGATTCGCCTTGTGATTGCCTGAATAGTTCACTCAAATCTAAATAAACAAATCAGAGAACACGGGCGGAAATATAGGCGGTGGGTAAAAACAAAGTGGAGGGGACAGAATAACCTTTTACTAAAAGTGCGGGGGACACGTCCCCCCCGTCCCCCGCGGCTGCTACGCCCCTGAGGACAGCTGAACCGCAGGTTGACCAGCCCACATGGGAAAAGTCCCGGTGCTCCCCATGGTCAGTCTCCGTCCACTGTACTGATTGATTGGAATTCCCTCTCCGTCTAACCTCTGTCCTTGTGGTCCTGTTGTAATTGAACACACTAGCCCATGCCCTCCTCTTCATTGTGACTAAGAAAATCATCAGTGTTTATGTATACATGAAATACTTTTATTCAGCAAGGATGCAATAAATAATCCAAAGTGGCATGTAAAACATTTACAATGTTTACAGATTTCTATATAAATACCTTAATTTTTTATCATAGAATCCTGAAAAAAATGTGGATTCCACAAATATATTTGGCAGCACAACTGTTTTCAGCATTTGTTGAATGTTTCTTGAGCACTAAATCAGCATATTAGAATGATTTCTGAAGGATCATGTGACACTGAAGAGTGGAGTAATGATGCTGATGCTTTTGCCATCAGAGGGAAAAGTGAAATTTTTTTTTTTAAACTAAAAAGTGATTTTAAATTGTTATATTTCACAATATCACTAAATAAATCTAGCTTTGGTGAGCATAAGAGACTTTTCTCGTACTGACCCCAAATGTTTGAACCATGTATATTGTTGGCCCTAAAGCTGTAGCATGGTGTTTAAGTCATAAATTCAAGATCTTCCATTCATATTTTTTTCTTTAAATCTTCCATTATTGTTTGGATTCCAAACTGCTGTGTAGAGCCGTTTCTGTCTGCTCAATGAATCATTTCCATTTGGGAGCTACAATGCATCTGGAATTTGGTTACAATGACGTCTCCTCAGAGTGTATTGGTTTCTTATTTGCAGGAATGGACTGAGATGGATTTGCTTACTCACAAGCCTAGACAAGTATTTGGGCGTCCTCTGAAGTGTCCATCTCTCCATTCTGTCATTTATTGGTATCGCTTCTTATGTGTGATTCACTCGTGTGATCCGTAAATGAGCTTAATATAGGACAGCAGCGGCACATATGCGTTATGTTGACAAAACATACAATCATGAATGTGTGTGTGTGTGTGTGTGTGCGTGCGTGCATGTAAGACACTCATAAATCACAGAGATTAATGCTGGCTAACGGAGCAAAAAAGTTCAACCAATCACTTATATTGATTCACTCTTAATCGCTTTGAAAAGAAGAGCATGTGGTGTCCATTCTGTTGAAGCCGATTTTAGATTAAATTAGCAAGTATCATAAACAGGCAGAGGGACAAGAGAGTCTGTGTGTGTGTGTAGTCAGTGTCTCATTCATCTGTGTCTGTTTGAGTGTGTTTATGTGTGTAGCACAGAAGTGTGTTGTTTGAGGTGGCGATACTGAATAGCACAAGGAAGAAACATTGGTGGATTTTGCACTTGATAGCGATTTTTTTATTTATTATTTTTTATTGTATGTACAGAATATATGTGTGATCAAAACGTTGGAGTGAGAAAGAGTCTGTAGCTCAAGAGGAAAATATGGTTTGTTGTTTGTTGTTGTTGTTTTTCAAAGAGGTGCACAACAGTTACTTACTGGTTTTTTTTTTTAAAAAAAAACCCCCAAAATGATCCTGTGTGCAGTTACTTCAAGGGTTAATTTGGCGACACAGAAGAACTTCTAAACAATCCTTTCTGGGGACATCCATGTACAGTGGGTGCGGGAAGTATTCAGACCCCCTTAAATTTTCACTCTTTGTTATATTGCAGCCATTGCTAAAATCATTTAAGTTCCTTTTTTTTTCCTCATTAATGTACACAGAGCACCCCATATTGACAGAAAAACACAGAATGTTGACATTTTTGCAGATTTATTAAAAAAGGAAAAACTGAAATATCACATGGTCCAAAAATATTCAGACCCTTTGCTGTGACACTCAAATATTTAACTCAGGTTCTGTCCATTTCTTCTAATCATCCTTGAGATGGTTCTACACCTTCATTTGAGTCCAGCTGTGTTTGATTATACTGATTGGACTTGATTAGGAAAGCCACACACCTGTCTATATAAGACCTTACAGCTCACAGTGCATGTCAGAGCAAATGTGAATCATGAGGTCAAAGGAACTGCCTGAAGAGCTGAGACAGAATTGTGGCAAGGCACAGATCTGGCCAAGGGTACAAAAAAATTTCTGCTGCACTTAAAATTCCTAAGAGCACAGTGGCCTCCATAAACCCTAAATGGAGGACATTTGGGACGACCAGAACCCTTCCTAGAGCCGGCCGTCCGGCCAAACTGAGCTATCGGGGGAAGAAGAGCCTTGGTGAGAGAGGTAAAAAAAGAACCCAAAGATCACTGTGGCTGAACTCCAGAGATGCAGTCGGGAGATGGGAGAAAGTTGTAGAAAGTCAACATCACTGCAGCCCTCCACCAGTCGGAACTTTATGGCAGAGTGGCCCGGACGGAAGCCTCTCCTTAGTGCAAGACACATGAAAAAACACATGAAGGACTCCAAGATGGTGAGAAATAAGATTCTCTGGTTGGATGAGACCAAGATAGAACTTTTTGACCTTAATTATAAGCGGTATGTGTGGAGAAAACCAGGCACTGCTCGTCACCTGTCCAATACAGTCCCAACAGTGAAGCATGGTGGTGGCAGCATCATGCTGTGGGGGTGTTTTTCAGCTGCAGGGATAGGACGACTGGTTGCAATCGAGGGAAAGATGAATGCGGCCAAGTACGGGATATCCTGGACGAAAACCTTCTCAAGAGTGCTCAAGACCTCAGACTGGGCAGAAGGTTTACCTTCCAACAAGACAATGACCCTAAGAACACAGCTAAAATAACGAACGAAGGAGTGGCTTCACAACAACTATGTGACAGTTCTTGAATGGCCCAGCCAGAGCCCAGACTTAAACCCAATTGAGCATCTCTGGAGAGACCTAAAATGGCTGTCCACCAACATTTACCATACAACCTGACAGAACTGGAAAGGATCTGCAATGAGGAATGGCAGAGGATCCCCAAATCCATGTGTGAAAAACTTGTTGCATCTTTCCCAAAAGGATTAAGGGGGTATTAGAAAATTTTCAAAAGGGTGCTTCTACTAAATCTGAGCAAAGGGTCTGAATTACTTAGGACCATGCGATATTTCAGTTTTCCTTTTTTAATAAATCTGCAAAAATGTCAAACAATTCTGTTTTTTTCTGTCAATATGGGGTGTTGTGTGTACAGTAATGAGGAAAAAAAATTAACAAATGATTCTAGCAAATGGCTGCAATATAACAAAGAAAAATTTAAGCGGGTCTGAATACTTTACGTACCCACTGTATACTGTAATTCATAAATGTTTCAGTGATAAATAATTATACTACTGTTAAAAGGTGTTGTGGTTAAGATTTTTAATATTCTTGAAAACTAAAGCTGCATGTACTTGACAAGATATATTAATATGCAAAAATAACAGTACAAAAATAAATATTTATTACAATTTAAACAATTTTTCCAGAAATGTATGTATTTTAAAATGTAATTTGTTCCTGTGATGAAAAGCTGAAGTTTCAGCAGCCATCACGGCAGTCTTTGTGTAACATGGCTCAGAAATCATTCTAATATATGATTTGCTGCTCAATGACATTTCTTATTATTTCAATGTTTGAAAACACATTTTGAAATATAAATTTTTGTAAATTATAAAATGCTTTACTATCCCCATCTTTTCATTTGTAATAACTAATAATAAAAAAACCCTTAGTGACCCCAACTTTTGAATGGTAGTGTATATTCTCTAATTCTAAAATAATTTTTTACATTTTATAAAATAAGTTGTAAAATAAATATCATTGGCATCTTTAAAAGTAATTTAAATTTAAAGGACAATATAGAGTAGACAGGAAAGTAAGGAGAGAGGGGAGGAACGGGATTGGGTCACGGCCCAGGTCGGATTCAAATCTGAATCCCTGTGAGCCAACAGCTTTTGTGTTGTGTGTTGTGAGAATGTGTACAGCCCACAGTACCACAGGTCCAACATTTTAATAAAATTCTAAAACAAACAAAAAATAATTAAATAATTTCAAGGTCAGAATTTTTCTTGAGTCATTATAGTTACCTTTATATAAAAACAATAGAAGTTATATCCTAGTTTAGGTAAATGTACGTGTGCATGTGTGTGAGTTTAGGGAGGCTCAAGCCCTTATTATGATGAGAGTAAAATAAAGGAGAAGAGTCTTATCACATAGAAACAGGTGTGAAAATGACAGTGTGGGGGCGGAAGCACTCACGCACTCTCTCTCTCTCTCTCTCTCTCTCTCTCTCTCTCTCACACACACACACACACTCACACTCTGAGCAGGCTTTGAAGCCGTTCTGCCTGCAGGCTTTCTGTCCGCCCTGATACACATTTATTTCTTGGTAGCAAGTGGTCTGATTGGTGTATGTATGTGTATGACAGGGTTTTTCTTCCTCCTTTCTTTCCTCTAACAATAGTGTATTGCTTTATATTCACACCAAATCAAATAAGATTTGCGTAGAAATCTTCTTTAAAGAATCTAAGCCCATTACTGAAGACCAGACGGACGTACAAAAGTCTGAGAGCACTAGTGAAAATGCTTCTCTGTTACAATCATTTCTAATTGAATACAACATACAAATTATATTATCAGCATGACCGTTGAGTGAAAAGTTGAAGTGAAAATGTTTTTTTTTATGAATTACAAAATGTCTCTGTATTTGGTTTGTCCCTCTTTCGTGTTAATGAGCGCAGCACTTAAACTGCATGAACTCCACAAGTTTGTGTGAAACTGAAAAGCGTCTTTGAAAAATATCTTCTCAACAGAGTTGTCCATATCAGTGTTCTCACAAACATCCTTAGAATCCAGAATATTTATTTGGAATCTTAAAAAAAAAGTGTTTATTTATTCCCAGTTTAAATGATTTAAAAACATATATTTTTACTTTAAAAAAAAAATAATTTAATTAAAAAAAAGGTTTTCAACAATGTGGTCTTAGACTTTTGTGTCCCAAAACAATGTCCCAAACATTCAGAAATCTACAGGTGTGTTTGGACATACCTGATGCTCAGAGTCTCCTGCTGTCTTTTGAGTGAGATCTGAGAGCAGCAGGTCTCTGGGGAGCATTTGTTGTCTCAACGGGGTGCGAATGTCTTTTTATGGGTACCGGCAGATCCCTGGTGTAGCTGAGCTGTGTGTGTTTGTGAGTGTGTGTAAACTCTTGCCGCTCCAACAGAGTATGTAGCTGTGATCATCCAACAGAGCCCTGGGTAGACAGCACAGGCTCGGATACACAATACAGTATATAAACGACACAATGGGACGCACATATCTCTCAATTTCTCTCTCAATATGATGTCTTAGTCCTGCAGAGTGTTTTGCTTGTGTGCATCTCACATTTCTTCTTTTCTACCAGACAGATTGTGCCATCTTTCCCCCACTCTGTAATGCTGCAGCAACTCGATACTGTCTGGCAGCACATTTTTCAACTTTCCAACACTTTTTAAACTTTAAAAAATATCTGTATCAGTCAGTAGTAGTAAGTGTATTTTTCTTGGATCTAAAGAAGATTATTTTAAAAATTTGCCTTTTTTTTTACTCTAGTGTTTTATTCGTTTATGGTTTAGTCTGATACTGCACAAGAATAGGGTAAACAGCTTTTTGATTGTTAATTGTTCTCCCTGAAAAGGAAAATAGTTACAAATAGTTGCAAGTTTATAAATAGCTACAAAGACATGGCAAGTAGCACGTTGTCTTATGCATGAAATTTAGAAGTTGAGAGACTGAAATAGTTTCTTGTAAAACATAATACAATAATCTTCATTTACGACTTTGAAAAAAATTTTCAAAGTGGAGAAAATTCTAACAAAATTGCCAAATGTTACAATATTTATGAATTCTCATGAGATTTTTTATTTTTTTTTGTCAATTTGTCTTTTTTTGTCAATTTGTCACAAATATTACGTATTTTGGAGAGCGGTGATCTGCTTGTGAATTGAATTTGTACAATCTAATTTGTACTTTTCAGATCAGGGGTTTCTCTTACTACTGAAAACCCTTAGTAGAGACTCTGTCTCTACTGTTTTTTAGTTTGTGTGTTGCTTGATGCTTATTGCACACAATGCTGGATGCTTTTGATTCATTTGGAACTATTTCAAAAACTAGAATTCAGTATTGGAACTGTCAGTTTGATCATTTTTAGAATTTAAAATGGATTGATTCATAGAAATTCCTATGACAGTTACCTCCAAGGTCATTTGTCTTGAGGTGATTTAATGGAGTATCTATCATGGTTGGATGTTTAACGTGGCATTGGACCCACACAGCACTTTTACTGTTTGGTCTGTCAGTCAAATTGAATTACAGTCTCTTTAGCTCTTGTTGGCAAGCCAAATCAGATGTACTGATGTTGTATTTACATATTTATTAGATATATCTATCAGATTCTCAGTCTGAGAAACATCAGCCATTAATCACAGTATAAACTGTTACATATGCAACATGCAAAATAATCTCCAGCTGAGATGACTGTGCAGAAACTCAAATAGTATTTCAATGTTCTAAACCCCCCGTCAGCTCTGTTGTGTCCCCTATCAACTAAAAGATCCTATGTTTTTTATTTGTCATCTCTTATCTCTCTCTATTGCTCTTTCTCTCTCTACATGACTTTGCAATTGTGTGTTTGTTTGTGCATGTGTGTGTATGATTGGCTGCATCCTCTGTCTATCATCTAATGTTATTTTTTCAGTCTCTGTATGTGCGTGAGCTTCTTTGTTTGTGCGTCTGTCATTTTCTCACTTAATGAGGGCTTGTTTTTTTTTCAGTTCCCATAGTAATGTCAAGATAATGATGCCTCTGTGTCTTGTCAAGACGTCTGACAACACGGTGGGTTGTCTGTGACATCCAAACTTACACAGCATTGTGAGAAAAGTCCCATGCGAGCGGCACCATCTCAGTGGTCGAAGAAATTAGAGGAACTCTATTATATCGGAGTCTGTTAAAAAGACAAAATGGGGACAGATAGGAAGATACAATGAGGGAGCAAGAGACAGAGACAGGTATTTTTCTTGTTAGGTGTAGTTATAGTGGAAAACTTGCTTGTTTAAATCATGACAGCTCTCAGTCTCTGTGTTAACTCAGTTTTTTGTAACTCGGGTAACTTGTTTTGTATCCAATATTGCTCATCACTCTTGTACAGTTTCCACCAACACAAAAAAACAACAATTTTTATCCTTGTTCACAGAAATTATAATTGCAGGGGCTGATTATCTATTCAAAAGAGTAAACTAATACATTTTGAGATTTGCATCACATGAATAGCTCCATATATATGGCTTTTCTGACATAGTAAACTTGCTCAGTAGCTCACCTGGTACAGCATTGCACTTGTGATGTGGAGAGCACTGGTACGGGTCCTGTGAAACACAAGCCGCGATAAAAGATATCAAAGACTTGCAGAAGCAAGCTAAAATGGCCTGGCTGCTTCAGTAAATGATTTGTATCTAATGTTTGCTTTCGTTAACACTATCAGATAGGTTTAGGGTAGGGTTTAGTGTAGGTGGTACATTATTTTCAAATGCGATAGACCTTTCACCACCTCTCACTGGACATTGTATTGTCAAACTGCTGCCATACATACAACAAGCAAAGCAATAAAATGTTGACAGGTTCATGTTCATCTGTTTTGATCAAAACTGAACACAATTTTAGCACCACTTACAGAACATTTCACTTTGAATGTGTCATGAAACACAAAAAGTAATGTAATATCCTTTTGCAGAATGTTCCAAGTTATGGCATAATGTCAAATACCACAAAAAATCGCTTGTTATATTCCTCATTTGTAAGTTGTTTTCAATAAAAGAGTCTACTAAATTAATAAACATAAATGTAATATAATTGATGTTAAACATTATTTACATTACAGCAAACTCCACCAACCAATTTTCATCCACAAAAGTAGTCCCAGGATGGAAGACTGTGATAGTTTTACAGATCAAATAAGAAACATTTTTATGGAATAATGTTTGAAAGTGCTTTTACAAAAATAGGAACTTCACATTTCTAAGTATAAATGCTTGTAAATGCTTATGTCTCGTTATGATTCTTTGGATTTTCAAAAATATAAAAATAAAGAAATAAATAAAAATGAAAAATAACAATACTTACTGAATAATAACTGAACTTACTAACTGAAAAATGATTGAATTGGGTTTTAAAACGTTAATATAGAAATGACAAAACTGTAAATTAAAACTAGAACCAAGCATCCACACCTTGACATAATGAAAGCGGAGAGAGAAAATAAATCTGCTGGATGACAAAAGGCTAAAACATGATGTACAATATGCAGAAAACAAGCATCTGAAAGACATAATGAAAGACTAAAGAGAGATGTCTTCTTGCTTTGGTTTTTTTAAACTCCTCTCTCATTTGTATTCAGCCCAGTCGTCAACAGATAAACACACAGCCCATTCACACTGTTAGGCTTCTCATACTGATCTAACTTCCGAGAACAAACGCTTTCATCAACACACCTGATATGAAACGCTGTGACAGTCCGTTTTGTTTTAAATTAACAGACGTTCAGGGACAACGGGTTGTTTGTCAGTGCCCACAGGCAGAGATAGTGGTCTATTCACAGGAGAATCCAGTGGCGATTTAAATGCACGCTCACGCACACACATGAGACGAGGGAACATCATCCCCTGAGTGAATCTTTCATGGTTCTCCTCTTTATTCCTCCTAAATAAAACTCTCTGCTGAATTATTGACGCTGTAACTTTTCGGAGCTCCAGTTCTCTCATCTAAAACCCTCAATAATGCTCCTCGAGATTCTCAGCAACCCTTGAAAAACTTCTTTCTCCTGACTCATTCACTTCTTCAAAGCACTTTTTCTGGAGAAGAGAAAGTATGACTGTATAGCTGAGACTTTGTATAGGGGCAAGTGGGTCACTGGCTTGCAGCTTTATAAACCGTGCCTGTTCTGTGACCTTTGAAGTCCTTTTTGGGATTTTTAGTTTTTATCATTTGATGTTTTTTGCTCCAAAGTGGAAATGTTCTGTAGTTCAAAACTCATATGATTTTCAGTCTTCCATGCACCACCCTTTCTGCGTCGCACCATCAGTTGAAGCAATTATAAATGAGTTGAAATCACTTTTATATACTACCTTTCAAAAGTATGGGGTCAGGGAAATGAATACTTATAATTTCTGAAGGATCATGTGACACTGAAGACTGGAATAATGGCTGTGGAAAATTCAATTTTGCCATAGGAATAAATTATATTTTAAAAGTTATTAAAATAGTAAATGGTTATTTTAAAATGTAATAATATTTCATAATTTTACTTTTTTTTTTAATCAAATAAATATGGCCTTGGTGAGGATAAGAGAATATCAAAAACATTAAAAGTCTTACTGACCCCAAACTTTTGAACATTTGTGTATTTGACTACCATCCTGCCAAGATAACAGAAGTTGTAATTCTGCGTACAAATATAAAGGATTCATGGGACAAAACTTATTTGCAGGAACAATTTCACATCTGGTATCATCTGAATCAGCAGGCTTTCGTCTTTGTTGTCTTATACCACAAAAAACACAAGGATATACACGTTGAAAACAAAATCTCCCTTGCTTCAGCAAGAAGCAATGCGGTGTGTTTGAGTGTGTGTTTGATCTCAACATGACATTTGAGAGAAGCTGTTATAATAAGGGTTTATGAATGAGAGCTCGTGTTGTTTTCTCTCTGTCTCTGAACATCCTGCAGGCTGAAAAACAACCTCATTCTCTGCACAACAAACAAATGAAAGGCACAGTGTGTGGAGAACAAGCAGAGTGAATCCATAAAGCCATCCTCTTGACAGTCTCGAATGCTCTTTGAAGTATATACACTCTTAAAAATAAAGATGCTTCAAAAGGTTCTTCAAGCGATGCCATAGAAGAACCATTTTTGGTTCCACAAAGAACCATTCAGTCAAAGGCTCTTTAAAGAACCATCTCTTTCTTATCTTTTTAGAATCTGAATAACCTTCTTTCGCCCCAAAGAACCTTTTGTGAAACAGAAAGGTTCTTTATATGTTAAAGGTTCTTTATGGAACCATTTAGACAAAAAGGTTCTTCTATGGCATCGTGAAGCACCTTTATTTTTAAGAGTGTACTGTGTTTTTGTATTAAGAATAACAAAAGTCCGTTCACTATGGCTTCTATAAAACTGTTTCTTCCAGGATTCACACGATCCATGGTAGATTCATTACCGGCTTCAGGTAGAGCAGTGTTCACCACAATATCTGAGCTCAGGACTACAGCTAAACACAGCTCAAGTGCTGAAATTTACCCCTGAGAGAGACAAATCACTAAAACACCTTTAGGGTATGCATGCATGTGACCTTCTCTACTAATTGCTTTCATTTTTCGTGTTTACATGCAGGAGAAACATTAGAAAAATTATGCACATGGCATTTTTGTGCAATGTTTTCTCAGAATGTCTCTTGCTTCTTTTTCACAACATATTAAATTAATAAAACTTTAGTCGTCTATCATTCTACCCAAACAAACCATCATGATGTATATCCCTAGGAAAATGCACAAAAAAAATTTCTGGCAAAAATAAATAAATAGTATTTAAACAAAAGGGTTCAATTGGATTCCTTTAAATATGCTTAACGTTGTGTAAAATGTATTTAAAAATAGAATTGTACAAATAATGTTTTAATAATGTTTTCATGTTTCTTTTTTATAAATAAAAAGCTTTAAAAGTCCGTAATTTTAAATCCAAATACTTCACATTTGTGCACCCTTTGAAGGTAACTAAGATATTTTTATGCAGTTGAAATGCATAAACCTTTTGAAAACATGATTCAAGTCTTTGGAGTCTAATACTGCTCGTAGTTCGTAAAAAAAAAGTAAATTCTGTCTTTTACTTAAACCTGTGTTGTTATTTTTTTCTTCTGTAAAACACAATAATAATATATTGATAATCTTTGAAGAAAGTGCCAAAAAAGAAAAGAAAAAAAAAACATCATAAAAGTAGTCCATGTACTATATTCTGGCAGCAGATTAAAATTTTGGCTGTTAGTCACTAAAAATCTTAATTGAACTTTTTTGTACACTTTTTTTTCTTTTTTTTTTTACATTCAGGATGTTGGTGGTTTGTATTTGATTCGAGTGTGTGTGTGGAATACGGATCAGTGAAACCCATGCAGATCGGATCAATTCTAATTAGCTGTCCGGGGATTTCTGTATTGCAAGGCCACTAAGCAGCTGGGCATTTTAATCACATATCTTAAAGTGGCCGACCTGAAAGTGACCTTTTGAAAAAGAAAGGTAACTGCTCGCTTTTAGCTCTAAACCGTAGATTGCAGTGAACATCCCTGAACCATGAGCAGAAAAAGCATCTCTTTCTTCCCTCTACCATTTTTCTGGTCATACTTAAAGATCAGCTTCTCCTCAAGGAGCAGAAGTATATGTTCTTTGTGGAAGTGTATTAGACTTAAATGTCAAAAGGCTGTTAAAATGATACGGGGAAAAGGCTGTAATCGCTATGATTCTCCTTCTTCTTAGGCCTTTCTCTCCACATTCTACTTTATTCTCTTTTTCCCTCCATTTCCTCTTCCTCTTCAATGTCACTGTATAAAGTCAACATTAAACATGCACCAGTCAGCCAGAAGCTAACGAAGACTCTCTCTCCCTCTCTGTAAGAAACTAAAAAGATGTACACAAAATTAAGGGAAAATAAATGAGCTTCTCCACAGTACCAACAGCCAGAGGGGCCAAACAGAGCTGCTCTTGTAGTTCAGTGATGATAAGTAGAAAAACAATCTGACAGAGAAACACACAAGAGTTGTTCTGTACTCCAGTTTTGGAGAAGCTGCTTTAAATTAAGAGCAGCTTGTAGCTTGACAAGGTTCAAAGTATGTAAACTACAGTTAAACTTCTCTTTACAGAAATGTATGCTACTGACAATTTATCATTTAATCAAAGCTGTCATTTCTAGCACAAAATAATAAGGGTTTTTGAATTATTTATCAATATCAGTTCAAATAAAAGGACTAATACAGATAAATCTACACTAAAACAACTATACATTGATACTTATATAAATTATTAAAATATTGCAGTGACATCACTATCTAAATCAACATCAGTGTGTTCTTTAGGTTTTTGTTTAGTTTAGTTCTTTATTTTGAGTTGTTTTGTTTTTTGGGAATGAGTAGGGTAGCTAGTACCTTGCTGCTGGAAAAGCTACAATACACTATTGTACTGTAAAAGCTGCATCACGCACAAGCGGTCAGCGAAACACTATATATATTCCATATCAAGTTTCAACTGTTTATATTTCATATTTCTCAGATCATATTTCTCTCTTGATCTCACCTCTCTGTTTCTTCTTCATCCTCACATGGAGACTTTCAGCCTCCCCTTACATTCATAATTCAGTTCTGCCCCATATTCCCCCCAGTATTTATAGATTTAAGTCAGCCGTTAGTGCTGATCCACGATCAGTCTCCTCTTGTGTGCCATTCTCTTTAAGTAAACAAGGTATTTAATTTTTATTTAGATTGGACTTGTTTTGTTTAAAAGCTGATGAAGAGAAAGCTGACATTGGGAATTTAATAATCAGTCAAAATGAGTTAAAACAGTACATAAATCAGTATAGATGACTCTGAGATTCCCAACTGAGATTAAAGAACTGAGTTCATTATAACACAGACATTAGCTCCGGCTGTGCTAAAACATTCGAATATGAAGCTGCAGTTCCTGACTTGTGAATTAATTTGTTTGTACTCACGTCATGTTATACTTAGAACTTTTTCCTCATTCACCTTCAAACCGTCTGTGAAACTCGGTCAGCTTTGCACGGGAAGTTCCTGTGGCATCGACATGGGACTTCCTGTCATTCTAGCCACATCGCTGCACTGATTACTGACTCAGCAGTGTAACAACATCTGCTTGGTATCAAAGCTCAGAAACGCAATACCACCTTTTTATGTCTCCTGGATGACCTGTTCAGAAAAATTGCTGTCCTATTTTCATCTCGGTGTCTGATAAATGTGTTACTGAGAACTTTTTTTTCAAACTGGTCTTGGGAAGATTGTGTGTGAGAACAGAAGCATTATTCTGTGTTTTAGTGTTAGAATGATCTAGACCTCATAAAAAACTAGTAATAATGGGCAACACTTTACAGTAAGGTTCTATTTGTTACCAGAGGATGCAACATAATTTACATAACGAACAATGCAAATGGGGGGAGGGGGGGGGGGTGTAAGGCATTTATTAGTCTTGGTTAATGTTTAATTTTATTAACGGAACCTGGGCTAACATGAACAATGAACAGTTTATTTTCATTATCTATTGTTAAAAAAAAACAATAAATATTGTAAAAAATGTTTTGCGCTAACTAATAGGACCTTATTGTAAAGTATTAGCCCAAAAATGATACAGTGGTACTACTATGGGCTTATTACCACAGTACTGTGGTAATACCATGTTATTTTTCAATATGTTGTATTGATCCGATATCTGCTGCAAATTTCTTAAGATATTTCCTAGAAAAAAGCAAGATACTGTATTTGAGAGATCTCTATGTTTTAAAATAAAAGTATGATGCATTAAAAGCATCTCTACAGCCTCGGTTTGAGCTTTGATGGTAGAAATTATTCTTTTGTACCAAGCCAGTATGAAAGTACAAACCCGATTCCAAAAAAGTTTCCGATTCCAAATTGTGAATAAAAACAGAATGCAATGATGTGGAAGTTTCAAATTTCAATAGTTTATTCAGAATACAACATAGATGACATATCAAATGTTTAAACTGAGAAAATGTATCATTTTAAGGGAAAAATAAGTTGATTTTAAATTTCATGGCATTAACACATCTCAAAAAAGTTGGGACAAGGCCATGTTTACCACTGTGTTGCATCCCCTCTTCTTTTTATAACAGTTTGCAAACGTCTGGGGACTGAGGAGACAGTTGCTCAAGTTTAGGAATAGGAATGTTGTCCCTTTCTTGTCTAATACAGGCTTCTAGTTTCTGAACTGTCTTAGGTCTTCTTTGTCGCATCTTCTTCTTTATGATGCGCCAAATGTTTTCTTTGGGTGAAAGATCTGGACTGCAGGCTGTCCATTTCAGTACCCGGATCCTTCTTCTACGCAGCCATGATGTTGTAATTGCAGTATGTGGTCTGGCATTGTCATGTTGGAAAATGCAAGGTCTTCCCTGAAAGAGACGACGTCTGGATGGGAGCATATGTTGTTCTAGAACTTGGATATACCTTTCAGCATTGATGGTGCCTTTTCCAGATGTGTAAGCTGCCCATGCCACACGCACTCATGCAACCCCTTACCATCAGAGATGCAGGCTTCTGAATTGAGTGCTGATAACAACTTGGGTTGTCCTTTTCCGGATGACATGGCGTCCCAGTTTTCCCAAAAAGAACTTCAAATTTTGATTCGTCTGACCACAGAACGGTTTTCCACTTTGCCACAGTCATTTTTAAATGAGCCTTGGCCCAGAGAAACGCCTGCGCTTCTGGATCATGTTTAGATATGGCTTCTTTTTTGACCGATAGAGTTTTAGCCGGCAACGGCGAATGGCACGGTGGATTGTGTTCACCGACAATGTTTTCTGGAAGTATTCCTGAGCCCATGTTGTGATTTCCATTACAGTAGCATTCCTGTATGTGATGCAGTGCCGTCTAAGGGCCGAAGATCACGGGCATCCAGTATGGTTTTCCGGCCTTGACCCTTACGCACAGAGATTGTTCCAGATTCTCTGAATCTTTGGATGATATTATGCACTTTAGATGATGATAACTTCAAACGCTTTGCAATTTTTCTCCGAGAAACTCCTTTCTGATATTGCTCCACTATTTTACATTTCGCCGCAGCATTGGGGGAATTGGTGATCCTCTGCCCATTGGTGATCCTTCTGAGAGACACTGCCACTCTGAGAGGCTCTTTTTATACCCAATCATGTTGCCAATTGACCTAATAAGTTGCAAATTGGTCCTCCAGCTGTTCCTTATATGTACATTTACCTTTTCCGGCCTCTTATTGCTACCTGTCCCATCTTTTTTGGAATGTGTAGCTCTCATGAAATCCAAAATGAGCCAATATTTGGCATGACATTTCAAAATGTCTCACTTTCAACATTTGATATGTTATCTATATTCTATTGTGAATAAAATATAAGTTTATGAGATTTGTAAATTATTCCATTCCTTTTTTACTCACAATTTGTACAGTGTCCCAACTTTTTTGGAATTGGGTTTGTATGAAACCAAAACACATGAAGTGTGAAAGTGTGTGTATGTTTGTGTCTTTTTAAAGCAGTGTCCCTGTGTGTGTGTTGATTTGGATGTGTGAGCTGCAAATTCTTAAAGTGTAACAGCTTGAACATAGCAAGACCTGCCGCAATGCAGTGCATGTGTGTATTTGTGAATTCAAAGGCCATAATCTCTTTCAAATTTATTGCAGAATCAAATGCAATCTCATTATCACTCTCCCAGGCCATCTGTAGATAAACTGGAAAGAAGTCCTGATGAACCATTTAAATAAACAATTTTTTGAGGCGGTCCACTTGATTTTCCCAGCTGTGTCATAAAGATGAGGGTTTTTTTAATCGTTTCTTTGAGCTGTTTCAGCCACAGAACAAGCGTTATCTAAGTGCTTTGGTTGTTGATTTTATCTCATATGCTTGTTCTGTATTGAGCTCGTAATTGACTGTAAACCCATCACGTTGCAGCATATTTTTATGTCCTTTCTGAACTCATTACAGCTTGTGGTTGGAAATGCATGTCTTTGCAGAGTGGAGATAAGAATGTAATCGACCACTGGTAAATTCATTGTTATTTTAATTTCCTAGAATCCCCTTTGCATATATAATGCTGTTGCTTTTTAATTTTTTTATTAAATGTAAAAAAAATTATCAGTGATATTAATTACTTTATCATTAAGTGTGTGTGCTATATACAGTAATATTGTGAAATATTATTACAATTTAAAATAACTTTTGAATTTTAATATATTTTAAAGTAGTGAAAATCAAGTTTTTAACACTATTTAAGACAAACCATGTGCTAATTAATCAGTCAACACCATGTATGAGCATTTTCTCCTTAAAATCTGGGTGTATCAAAGTCTCAAAAACGCGGTTTAAAACAGCCCCTTGTTCCTTCTGTTACAAACATGTAACAAATCCCATCAACCTGCGGGGCGAGGCTTTTTGTGGGTGAGCATTTGTAGCCAATCACAGATATCACATATCTGTTGAGTCGACTCATGGCTAATTAAGGTTTAAGTTAGTCATGCAGAATCCACTCACCGCTCAAAAGTTTTTGAGCGCCAGGAATTTGTTCAGTGCTGAGTTCTGCACGCTCGCGAATCATCTCGTTATACCAAACAAAGTGTAGTAGACGCAATGTAAATTGAGATTAGGCTTGTTCGAGATGCATCGGCGCTGCGCAGACCGATCGTCGTATGACATCGAAGTACCGCGAGAGCAATTCAAAAGCGTAAAGAGACGTTTGCTCTCCATTGCTTTCGATATCTTCATGACATATAACAACTTTGTAAGATCGGCAATGAACAAAGATGATGTAGCTTTTTAGTGATTATAAGAGGAGCACTCTTGGCACCCTGTGTATAATCCATTTGAATAAATTCACTCTCTCACAAAGTTTTAGGAACTATGAAAAGGTTCCTCTAGTGCGAAAGCACCTATATTAATGGATCTGCATATAACGAGGTAAGTATGTAAAGTTACATTTAAGCCATTTTGAGACATAAAAGATGTAATCTAAAGATATGAATATGTGAGTGATTGTGGCAAAGGGAATCGCTTGAGGATTTGTGAGAGATGTCATATGGTCCATTATTAGGCTAATTCAGCATTACGCTAATTATACAACCTTGATATCAGCCATGTCTTGCCCTGCTGATAACACCTATCGTAACTTTCCCTTCTCATCCTTTTCTTTGCCTCTTCCTCTTCTTCTCACATTTTACAGCTTCCTTTGAAGCCCCAGTAGAAGCAGAAATAAAACTTTGTTCAGATTGCCTTCAGCTTCAAACCGAGAGATGCTTTTGAAGAGCTCGTTTCCACAGGAAAACTCTGACCACCACACATGGAAGTTCTTGGGCTGTTAGCATTTTGAGTTTCATATTGAGAATACTGAAATAGATCCGCATTCAGCAGCGAGTCTTGGGTAAAGTTAATCTCATATCCATGGAAATGAAAGAAGAAACCCTCTCTTCTCCATTTCACCTCACACCACTACAGTATATATTATTACAAAAGTTTCTATAGATATCTGTAATAGAACTGCATTAAATACTATGTAATTCAAGGTCTTGTGTGACAGGTAGCCAAATAAATGCACTTAAAGCCAATATATATCTGAATTGGTGAAGTGGAGAACTAGACAGATGCCCTGATGATACACTGAATACACATCGCAAATAACAAATAGATGTTATTTCCATTGTGTAATTAATTTCATTTTTTTATATATTCTACATTTGAAATTAACACCTCTATGAGCATAGATGGGAAAAGGGAGAACATGTGATTGAAAAAAGGCAGACTCAAGTTGGTTGTATCAAAAGCTAAATCTACTTTACTTGGTCTATCTGACTTAGTTTTTAATGTTGACATCTAGTATGATGATATCTAGAAGAGTTTCTGTTATGTTTTTGAGTTTTGTGGTTACCATTGTACTAGGGGAGCTCATGCTTAGCTTGTGGGAGGCTACGTGATATACTGCAATATATGTGTGTTCCTTCATTCAGTGAGCAATAACTCTGCTAATGCTAGTACTGAGACCAGTCTCTTCTTACTTGCTCATCTGATATTACATGGTAATAAATGTAATTGTCTTTAACATGCTGTTGCTAGTTATTAACTTAAATCTATTAAGTAGGTTTGACAAAACATTTGTTTAAATTAACTTGTTTTAGTCTTCTTATACAGCCCTAAACTAATTGCATGGAAAATGTTTCCTTAATTTAGTTAACCCAGTGGTGGGTGGAATTAGTGGAAATAGCCTTTGTGAACTGGCTACAGTCTAAGAAAACTTAAGTTAATGTGAAGGAATTTTGAAGGATTTTACACAGTTTAACCTGTATTTTGGATTTTTGTGTTTTAAGTGAAGTCAAGTCACCTTTATTTATATAGCACTTTATACAATATTGTGTCATAGCAGCTTTACAGTATTAAAGAGGAAAATAGTGTGTCGATAATGCACAAGGTCAATAGTCCATTGTCCTCATTTGTTAGTCGCTTTGGATAAAAGCGTCTTCTGAATGACTAAATGTAAATAGTAAACACTTAATTTTCCAGTTTAAGTCAGTTCATCATTGATTTAGTGATGTCATCATGCAGCTCAGTTCAGTTCAAATAGTATCTGTGTAATCAAGTCAACAATATTGCCAGAAATTAAGTAATTTAGGGCTAAATCAAGTTACCATTACATTTTCCATTTTCTGTGAATTTTTGTATTTGCAGTTATTTAAAATAGAAACTCTGTAAAGTAAATGCATACACTTTACATATTTAAAGCCAAAGTTCTCCATTCACAATCTATTTTACATAATTTGATGCTGTTTCAGAGGAAGATGAAGTTTTGTTAAAAGATTACTCTAACCAACATTTTTTTTATTATGAATGACGTGCATAAATAAGTATAAAAGGTCTAATTTGATTTCAGTTTTATGATAAGATTTACTCTTCAGTGAATATTGCACATGCAAACAAACACCCTCTCTTGTTTTCTCTCTCTCCCTTTGTGTTGTTTGCTTCACATGATCTGTTAGAGGACAGCAGGTGAAACTGAATGGCTAATATATTTTGACCTTTACATGTCCTCATCCCCACCTCTTAGAATCTCTCTCTCCATTCCTAACAATATCTTTCACTCTCTTTCCCTTCCTCCCTGCCTCTCTTTCCATTTAATTTCTCTGTTCAATGGTCTGGTGGCATTTAGAGTTTCCTGCTGAGCTGAAGAAGATGGAAAATGTTCAGAAAAGAGAAAAGTGCTTTTTCTTTCCTTCCTTCATTCTTTTTTTTTTAAAGAAAGGGTCTATATTTTGTGGCCTGTGCTCTTTACATTGATCAATAATCCATGTGCAGTGGAGACGTTGCTGTGTGTGTTTCAGTGAGAAAGAAAAAGAGTTTTTCCCTTGCAGATGGACGTGGGGAGCAGCAGGAAGCCTTCTGCTCGTCCACTCAACCTTGGCAGAATCATTTCTCTGTGTCACACAGACAGATACAGACGACTCAATTTACATGTTTTTAATATTTAGTGAGTTTCCAGAGACATTGTGCCGGTGACTGCTGCAGCTTTTAGTACATAACATGTACAGCGATGCTCTTAGCAGATGTGTTCCTACCAAAACATCTTACAAAAAAATGCATCTGTCATGCTTGTGAATGTTACTGTGTGTTGTTTTGAAACATTCAGCAGTACCAATGTGTGTGTGTGTGTGTGTGTGTGTGGGTATAGATATATACCCATATATATATATATAAGAATATAAACATCTATACTGTATATCAGATATACATATACGTATACATATACCTATATGTGTGTGTGTATGATAATATAAAAATGTCAAACCTTCCAGCTTTTACTTAGATTTTTTTTTGCAGCGACTCATTTAGATACAGAATATATTAGATACTGAACATTTATTATTTGAATAATATACAATTTATTGTGCTTCATGGCTATTTCTTTCATATTTTAATGGCAATACTATTTATTACTTTTGACAGTTATATGAGGCAAAAGAAGACTGAACTCTTCAATGTGGCTTCTGCTTAAAGAAGGCTGCTTATTGAGAGTAAACCCTTCTTTCTTTCTTTCTTTCTTTCCTTTTCTTTCCTCAACCATGTACCAACATACACGACACCGCACGCCACACACCCACATGGGAAGTGAATGACTCAACATCATATCAGACAGCTGTGACTTCAGAGGTCTGTGGTCGTGTTGCTTTACTTGGCAGGGAGGTGATTTTTCAGTCCTCAATTATTATATACAATAAAGGAGAGCTTATTACCATCAATCTTCTCATCCCTCAATCTTCAAGCTGCAGAGACCAGAATAAATGTAAATGGGTTTCAGACTGAGAGCACTGAAAATGCTTATATTTTGCATTCTTCTGTGATATATTTTTACATTACAAATTAGCATATATCATTAGCCTAACAGTTTAAATGAAAATCTAAAGTAAACAAAAATATACATTTCAGAAAGTCACATTATTTGGTTTGTTATTCTTTTGCTTTAAAGACAGCAGCACTTAAGCTGCATGAGCTTCACAAGTTTGTGTAAAACCTGGTGATCATGTTCTCCAGTATGATATGAGAAACATCCAAAGAACATCTTGTGCGTCAGTGAAAGCAAGAACATATTACCTTTTGTATAAAGGAATTGACATGTCACAAATGTGCCTTCTAGTGACCTAGAATTGTGTACGACCTTAAATATTTGAAATTGATAATGTCTTTTTTTATTTTTATAATACTTTCAAGTCCTTAAACTTTTTTATTTTTTAAGTATTTATTTATAAATGAAAAAAAAACCTCAGATTTTGAGTGTGCTCTCAGATATTTGGTCACTGTGATTGTATGATTAAACAAAACCATGAGGGAAAGAATGTTTGAATCAGTGGAGGATGCTTGAAGATAAACTTAAATGTGTGTGTACAGTATGTGTGAGATAATATGTATGTGTGTGAACTCCAGAACATTTAATAGGACAGTCTATTTTCAGTGAGGCTCGGTGAAGCAAGTCTGCTTGGTGAGAGGTTAATGAAGGAAGGGAAGAAATTATTCACACCATCCCCACTCCTCTTTTTCATCAATCTATCACTGACCTCTACCTCTCCTCCAACTGCCCACAGATATTAATGCCTCCACCTTTAAAACTTGATTTGTCTATGGTATGATTAGTTTTGTATTTGTTGTCAGACTGACTGCTTTTGTCAACAAAGATGATCACTCCTTATTCAGTGTTCAATTTGCAGGCTTGAAGTTTATTCCGAAACACACAGGCAGCGTTTTGAAGGGAAAATAGATATTTGAACTGTGAGATTTGGATGTGTAGATGGTGCATATGTATAGAATCTGCTCTTCACAGATACTGGTGTGCTTTTTTGAGACGATTTTGTCCATATTTCCTGGAGCCTGAAGCGGGTGCAGTCGGGAAATGAGTGAAAGGCCATGGGGCATGACTATGAATAAGCAGTCAAGAGTGTCTTTGTGAAAGGTTTTCTCAGATTGAATCTCTGTGTAGGCTCTAAAGGCCTTTTGAGAGCCAAGGGACTCCTCTTGGTGACGTGTACAGAATACTCTGTATTTCATTTGACTAACCATCACTGGTTTGTGTGGTCTTACTGTGACTTTTTTGGGGGCGGGGGACTTTTTTATTAACTGCAACCTGGAGTTCAGTGCCTAATTTTTAGTTGTGATTTTTATTTTAGTGTTTATTAATTAATACAAAGTTGGTTTACCGTATTTTTGATAAAAATGCAGCTTTGATGAGCAGAAACTTTTATTTGCATATATACTCTTCGGTTCCTGGGTCGCCTTTACTTGGCACTGAACTTGCATTAGGTTTCCATCTTTTCTGGCTTCCTAGTGCCTAGTTGACATTTGCGTTTTAATAGCAGCAGAGACTTCTGAAAGGTAACGCTGAAAATAACAGTTCACTTCTCAGCAGTAAGATTCGAAATAGCTCTACTTATTGGCTTCTGGAGTCAGACTGTTTTGTGTGTGAAGAGTGAAGGCTACTTTGAAGAGTTTCCTTCGATCCGTCTTCTAAACATTTGTAGCTGCAGTTTATAAGGGCACCTCTACACTTCAGTCATGGACATATTGCTTGTAAACTAGTGCAGTCCCTTAGGCAGCAGTGGGAACATTTCAGTAAGGGTCCTCAAAGGTCCACTTTTCTTTACATTAAAAGGTGCTCTTGACTTTCACTTGACATGAAATCAATTCTAGTTTAGACTTTGGGTGTGAAATATTGCCTGAACAGCACATATAGGAAAAACTGATTTGTTTAATATAGCCTAATGTGAAAATTATATAAAACTAATATTTGAAATTGAGGGCATATGCAATTACACGTTTGATTGGTTTTATTTTATTTATGTCATGTTTATTCTTTTACGCAGTGCTGCTGTGGTTTTTGCAGTCCTTGAATGGCATGTTAATTCACTACATATATTTTTTCCCTGCAGACAAGTGAAATCATGTAGAATAATCTTGGGAAACAGAACTGAGCCTGATCTTCGGGCCATTAGAACAAAGGTTATATTTTGAAAGTGATTTCTAGATGTGCTTCCTCATGAGTCCAAACAATGGACCTGTATATTGTCACTGAATTTAGAAAATAATGCCTAACAGAATCATGTTTTGAATAGTATTTAGAATTTAAAAAAAAATTTTTATTTAAATATTTTTATATGACTAGATATTAAGTGTTCAAGAGATGCATCATGCTATTTACACCTTTTTAAAAAGAGCTAAAATATTTAAATATTTAAAAAGAGCTCAAATGCATGGGTTATATATATATATATATATATGTAGGCCTGGGCGATAAAATGGTATCGATATTTATCGGCGGTACACCTTCGATAACGATAGAAAAAATGTTCGATATAGCGCACGATATAAGCACGTGCTATGAGTGATGCACACAGCACACACAAACACGAACACATGCTGAAATGAGTGCTGTTGTGCCTGCTTGTGATGAGGAGATTGTGAATAAAAAATTTTAATATTAGTCGAATTTAAAATAAACCATTTGCATTTGAATGTTAGGAGGGCGTTAGGGAGCGTCATCAGTGGCGCGTGAGATGCGGTGATGATGTAAGTGACGTTGTTGCATTTTAATGTTTTGTTAGTCTAGCCCACGAGACACGCCATGCGTTATTCATTCAAAATATTAGAGAAATATAGAAGCTCAATGCAGAGAAGATCTTGATTAGGTTAAAACCGAAACCAAGCCATTCACACAGAGCGCATATTCAGCGCATTTTCTAGACGGACAAGACTGCTGCACTCGCGTCACACAAGATGTAGCCATGCAAAGTTAAAACAACTTAAACTTTTAGAAAACACGTCACAAACTTGTGGAGGTTTATTCCTTTTCACTGAGTCTCATATGTTTTTAAATGCAATCTGAGTGAATGACGCTTCGGCTCTTTGGATTAAGCAATGCATAAATACATGATGCTGTTTTGTTCATAATTGATTATACAATTTACGAAATTGTATTTGATTTTATGAGTTAATTTAGATGTAATGCACGTTTTTTTTTTATAGACAGTTACTTCCTTAAGTTTACAATTTAATGTGCTGCATTATTTTGTTCATTGTGCCCTCCTGTGGCCTCGGGGAAACAAGCCAAAAGTTTAACCTATTAATCTGCATATAAAACATTAGAAATGCGAGGTTTATTGTGTTTGAATGTTAAAACAAAAAATATTTGTTGTTTGTCTAAATAAATTGGGTTAATTTAAAAATACAGTGGCTAAATCTAAACAATTTTTTCTATTGCTCTTTGTTTTAAAAAAATTTATTAAAAATGTCAATAATTATCGATACCAAACTATATGAAACATTATATCGTTGATAATTTTTTTAGCTATATCGCCCAGAACTATATAAGAGATATATAATATATATATATATAGAGATACTGTATATGAATACAGTTTGCAAGTAGTCAGTTCTATTAAACATTTAATATTATTAAAAAATATGAATAAAAATTTAATTCAGAAATTCAATAATTAATCAATATTAATATCAAATTCAATATTATTAAAAGTCTAGAGCAGATCACAGGCTATAAGATACAATCTTAAATCATACCTGATGATATTACATTGCCTGATGAACTTAATCTGAAAATACAATAGAGGGACAGGTAGGTCAGCCGACTCCTGGCCCTGTATAATGAGTCCTCCTTTTAAAATAGAGGAATATGAAGTCAGGAATCTGGTGCGGAAGCAGAACAACAGGCCCTGACTCCATATCATCTGCAACATTGAAGTGGTGTGCGTTCATCCTTGCCCCATTATTCACCGATATGTCACCGATATATTCAACTGGACGCTAAGAGTCCCAGCATGTTTTAAAGCAGTTGTTATAATTCCAGTGCCAAAAAAGGTGTATGTCAGTTGCTTAGATTATTACAGACCAGTGGCCCTAACTTCAGTTGCTATGAAAATCTTTGAGCGATTGGTGCTTAGGTATCTAATTTCTAAAATCTGTTTGGATTCTCACCAATTTTTTTGCAGAACAGAACACAAGTAGTTAAAATGAATATAGCCTACATTCTCAAGTTTTAAGACAATTAGTGTGGGGGCCCCACAAGGATGTGTACTGTCACCATTATTGTACTCTGTGTACACTAATGATTGGGAGTTTCACATTGTAAATCAGTGCAATTTTTAAGTTTGCAGATGATACTACATTGATTGCTTTAATAACAGATAATAATGAATCGGACTATAGAAGGGAGGTTTCTACACTGTTTGAATGGAGTTGCACAAAAACAAAGGAAATGGTATTTGATTTCCAATGTAGGACAAATGCTGTCTTGCCATTGACTATTAATGGTCAGGACATTGAAAAAGTTCAATGTTTTAAGTTTCTCGGGACTACCATCTCTGCAACATTAAAGTGGGATGACAACCTAAGAGGCATTGTTAAAAAATCCCATCAAAGGCTTTTTTTCTTAAGTTTGTTGTTGTTACCAAAAGTTGGCATGTTCAATTTTTATAGAGCTGTCATTGAAAGCGTGCTGCCTTTATCACTTATAGTGTGGTTTGATTGCTCCACAGTTCAGCAGAGAAGTCAGATTTGTAATGTAACACAGTGCTGGGTTCAAGGTCAGAATAATTTAAGAGGAAATGACAAGTGTGAAGCAGCCCCTAAAGTGATCATTAGGGGAAAAAGAGAGAAAGGAAACACATTCTTTGTCAGCCCAGAGGAGATAACAGAGGTGAAAGAGGAGTTCTGTGTCTATGGAGGGAGGGATGCTGTCACACAGTGGGCTTTAAAGAGTTTGTTTATCCTTAGTAAATACACATCAGACTTCAGCTTCATGCAGCCAGACTGTAAGATCATGGTTTCTGGCAAGACTTAATATGCCAAATTAGCATATAAAGCAGTGAAGTGAGAAATTACTGCATGTTGAACTCTGCATCTTTGTCTGCTTTTCATGTTTTTGTTGTTTTCCTTCAAAAGAAGGAGCATTTCCTAGACAAGACCTCCTCTTACTGATGCGTTATGGGTTGATCATCAAAGTACATTTAGGTAAATTAATGCAAATGGCAAATGTACATAAAAATGTATCTAAAACAAATTCTAATTGTGTCTAAAACTACTTAAAGAAAGGAATAATTTAGTCAAAAAATTTAATTCTACCATTATTTACTCACCATCATGTTGCTCCAAACCCTTCCGTGGAACAATAAGTAAATAAATAAAAAAGATTTTTAAAGTAAATAAATATAATTTTGTATTTTCTGAGTCATTTGTATTAATTTGATCTTATTTCTTTTTTAAATATATGTCTTAAATATACGTATTTGATATATATATGTCTATTTGAAAATAGATTTTATATTTTTAATTACATTTTATATCATAAAGTTATATTAAATATCTGTACAATTTTTCTTAATGTTTAATTAAATGTGTAGTTTTAGTGATAAGTATAAAGTTAAACTAAATGAAAATGAGAAATATTGCTTTGGAAACTAGCTGGATTAAAAAAAGTTTTTTTCATATTTTATTTTATTTCAGTTTTTATGGTTTTTGTTTTAGTTAAATGTAACCCTAAGATACACTGTAAAACCCAACAACTTGAGGAAACCAATTAGCTTAATACATTTAAGTTTAGAAATAATTACTTGTGAATACTTTTAACTTATTTCATTTGAATTCACTATAAAAATGATACATTCTAATGAACAATAAAACTATAATGTACAATTAAACTATAAACTCCATTCAAATACCTTGTTCAAATGAAATTTCACTGTATTGATTAAAACCATTATATTTAGAAACACGGACTCAACTATAAATCGGTTGTAACTCTTTCAGTTTGAGTTCTGCTTAATATATCAGTCATTGACTTCACATAACTTCACATAAAAGTGCAGTGACCTTTAAGTAATATTTGAGTGAAATTAACCTGTTTAATTGAATTAATTTGACTTTTAGGTTTCACAGTGTATAATGAAATCATAAAATTAGTCCATACTGTATTAATATTCACTGTAATTATGCTCCAAATGGAAAAACTAAACTTTTCATACTTTGTTCTTCACACAGTGTATAGCACTGAAAGACTTCAAATATAGTGCACTAGTTTTATGGACCACTTTTTTGGCAATTTTATTGTTCTTTTTGTCCTCTTTGGAGCTTGACAGCCCCATTCATTATGTAAAGAAATATTAGCATATACTTCAAAATTCCTTTTGTTCTGCCTTAAGCTTCATGAGGGTTTAGAACTACACGAGGTTGAGTAAATGATGACAGAAGTTTCATTTTTCATATTTCTTTTCTTCTATTTGTGTCGATAATTCAGACACACTGCCGTGGCTTTTCCATTAGTGCGAGAGAGATGTGGGCTCCCTCCCACCTGTCAGTGGGAGTCGGTTCCCCGCTGACTGCACCGTAAGGTCCCCTGTCTGCAGCTACGGTCTGGACGAGTGTCCTGAATGAATCAAACACTGATTCACCGATGTGAGCTGAACACAAATGGGCTTTCACGGAAAGGCTTTAAAAAACAGAACCTGTGAGAGAATCATGATTAAAGATCCTCAGGCCTTTCTCGTGATGTGCAACACTTTTCAGACTGAGAGTAGAAAGTGCAGATGACTTCCCCCTGTTTTTCTCTTTTTATTCCTGAGCTTTAAATAACAGCTCTTTACAAAGAGGTACGTGTATGGCTGCAGAGAGAGGGGTTGGGGGTCTTGTTGCCTGGACAACACCATTTGAGGAGCCATCAGTCGTCATTTTGGAGTGATTATCCTCCTGCTGATCGTCAGTTAGATGCTGTAGTGGTCAGAGGAAGGAAGCGAGGTTGAGAATTGCTCCCCTGTTTAGCTGTTTACCTGTTTGTAGAGAAGCTGGGTTAGTTACATAAGTTCATGTGAACTTGAGAAAGCTGCTTAGGTATGGAAATAGACTGTTTACATTTTTTTAAAATAACGTCTTCTATAAAATAAGAAATAAAAGTCCTTTTTAAAAGGACTAATTAGCAAAGATCTATATATATATCTATAATTACTTATATATATAGATATATGCTGATATATATTATATATATATATATTCTATATGAGTTATATATATATATATATATATATATAGATATGTATTGTATATATATGTATATGTATATGTATATGTAAATTCCTTCCCATCAAGCTCTTTGTCTTTTACTGGTTTGTTTTTCTTTTGAGCGATTGTTTACATCCATCTGTTAAATGTTTTATGTTCACTAAAATATTTATACTAAAATAATTACCAAATAATTTATGCTACATAAAAAAATATTTCAATGCTCAATGCCATGTTTAACCAATCAGAATTGAATTGAATTTAATTTAATTTTTTTGTTTCATCTTCTCCACACAGGAAAAATATAAAACATAATACCCATTAAACAGGTCAGAAAAATAAGTACTAAATAAAACATCAAAAAGAAGCGTCAAAATATTTATCTGTAAAATAAATGAGTGTACAGATGTTCTCTTTACTTATGTGATGTGTTTAAAGCACTCTGGGAAGATGTTGTTCTCATTAAACTTTGATGTGCTGCCTAGACTGAATTTACCAGAAGCATCCTAGCACAGAGCGTCAGGTCCTTGAGAGTTTTGCTCAGACAAGTCTTCTAAAATATTCTAAATAAATAAGAGCAAAACCTGTAAACACAATATTCTGCTTGCTAGTAATTCAGAGTGTCTGAGTGCAACATATTAAATGGCTTTTTTTGCATGTGCAAAAAGTGTGTAATACTTATAGGATTTCTTTTGAAATACTGAGAAACAAAAGGCTTTAAACTAAGGTTTTAGTAACACACTTTCAGACTTTAGAATAATTTTCTTGTTCTCAGAACAAGAAACCTCCTTTGTGCAGAACAACCTCCTTTGTGCAGAACATAACTTGTAGTGAATCCCGATCTGACCTGTACAGAGTTCTGATTCACATCCTGCAGTTCCAATACATCAATTTCTCAGTCTGTCATCAGCTAGTCCAAAACAGTATTTATATTTTAACAGTGTCCCATAATCAATTTGTGTGGAATCTGAAAAGAATATACGATGTGCGAGATCAATTTATCAAACAATGTTCTGACAGTTTGTTGTGACACCGAAATGCATCTGGCAGTGCTGATACTCCCACAGGCCCTGTTCCTCCGGCTGCACTGAGACTGCTCTGCCAGACTCTCTGTGAACATTTGCACACGAATAAAATCGGCAACGGCAACTACCACATGGAATGGCAAAAATAATGATTGTTTTCAAACAAGTTTCCAGAACACTCTCTTCCACTGTCATTTCTCAGATAAACAGATAGCCCCAAACTCACGCCATTGGTTGACTCAGTGTTGCAGTGTTGGGATCTTCAAACACTCAAAGCAATGTTTTGAAAGTTACACTTTCCAGGGAAACCAGTGTTAGTTTAGTATTATTTATACACTATTATCGCATTTATTCATATTTTGAATTTTCATTTATTTTATTTTTTAGGTTTTTTGGTTTCTCTTTTTAAGTTATTAGTAATAGTTAGTAATTTTAGTAAAGGTTAGTAAAGTTAGTAATTTTATGAGTAATTTCATTTTTTCCAGTTTTAGATTTAGTAATTTTTGGTTTTCCATCTAATATTTGTGTTTTATATTTACACTTTATTTTAGTTAGTGAAATTATTTTTAATTGTTATAGTTTTAGTTAACAATAGCAACACTGTAAAAAAAACAGCATATTTATATTTGTCTCTATATTCACCTGGGCTTGTAGAAGGTATCTGAATGTGCTTTTACATTTATATTTTTAAGAAAGTATTTTAAGTTAAATACTTCAGCTTTTAAGCAGTGGCTGGATTCTAAAAGTTGTATTTTTTAGGTTCTGTAAAACAAGATTATTCATTTTCATTTCATTTCATTTCATAAAACGATTAAAGTTATTACAAAGACAATTATTTAATTTTTTTATAGACTGTATTATAATTTCATAAATCTCACACAAATCAGTCTTATACATACAGTACACACACACACACACACACACACATATATATATACACACACATATACTGTACATATACATATATATAAATGTTTCAATAAGAGATTTATATTTTTGCCCTGTTGTCTTTCTGATAGGGAGTTTATAGTAACTGTTGCTTCCCTTCGGAATCACATCTTTTAAAGATATTGCATTGTGGATCACCTGCTTTGCCTCTTACTTCAGTGAGAAACTCTGCTGTTAGAATTACATAATCTTTCACGCTGTCCTTACCCACATAAACAAGCCCTCAAAATGTCCTTCAAGTCTATTCTACGCTCCATGAGTTCTACAAACAGCGCATGAAACTAAATCGTTCCCTCGCTCCTCAGAATAAAATTTTTCTTTGTAGGATTACTGTTCCAACATCCTTCCATCCTCTATCGGAGCATCGCTTGCTCTCTCTTGTGGGTTAATCTGTTTGCTTTGTGGCTTGGGACAGATTCTCTGTGTCTTGGAGAGCCGGGAGCCGAGCAGGGTCTGGTGTGGAGGTGATAACTCTAAAAGGATTAACTTCACAGAGCGAGAGAGAAGAAAAAGAGACAGAGAGAGCCACAGAGAGTGGGAGAGTCAGGAGAGAGTTGGGAGAATTGGCCTGAGAGAATAAAACTGGCAGTGTTAGAGTAAGTCAAGGACAGTCTGGCTAGTAACTGGGCTGCTCAAATATACACAAACACAGTGTTATCAGAGTTAATTACAGCTTTCTGTGTGCCAGAGCACATGTGCCCTCTCTTTAACATGGAAAAACCCCATTTAATACCAGTCTAGTGCTTCTTTTCGTTGGTGTATACAACAGTGAAGATGTTAGCATTTAATTCCTGAATGGTGCATTTTCAGATTTAAAACTGGATGTTTTCATTCACTTAGAGTTGTGTTACACACTTCATGGAAGGTAATTTTCAAAAATCCATAATAGGGGCACTTTAAAATGGTTTCTTAATCATTGAGTGGTGACCCTTGAAAGATGATTTTTGAATCTCTTAATCTATTTTTTTCATGATTGGTGGTCACTTAAAGTAGTCTCAGCTAGAGATCTGCGCGGGAGTATTTTTCAGTCCCGCTCACACCCGCTTCCGCAAGATTCTGTCCGGCGCCCGCAGAAATATATCTTATCTGGTCCCGCTCCCGCCCGCGACATTCATCTTTTGTCCCGCTCCCGCCCGCAAAAGCCTGCATAAAAGTAATCTATATAGATTTTTTTCGTAAATCGAAGAAAAGAAAATTACATGACAAAGGGTTCTGTAACATTTCCTAAGTCCCAACATCCCAGCATAAACACTCCCAATAAAATATTTGTTATTTAGGCTAAGCATCACCATTCACAACAGAAAAGCAAGCATGGGCTGCTGCGTGCATGGTTTGTGCCTAGAAAACAAAGATGATGTGATGCCAAACCCCCTAATGGAAGAAGAAAACTGTGGCAATGAGCGCATATCAGGATTCAACTAAATGCTGGATTTTCAAAAGTATGTGAAATATGTATAGTTTGCGCATAGACTCGTCAAAGGGTTTTACACACCAGTCTGTTTTTGTGGCAACATTTCCACGCCCCTAAACAGACCACACACACGAACGGCTTACCGTCAGTCATATGACCTCTTGGGCAGGCCTTGGCCATTCAAAGTGGCCAAGGTTCACAGACCTTCTGCTGTCATTCTGAAGGTCTGACTACGCAAGACTACACTTAAAGCAACTGTTTGTAATTTTGTCTATTTTTGTCTTTAGATCTCCCTAAAGTCAAGTGAGTGGAATTCACTGTTGTATATATGGATAGCTGTATGCATGCATATGTTGCTGACGTGAAGCAATTCACACTTTTTGCATAGTTTTGTTCCTGCTCGCCAAACTTATATTCTTCCAGAACAGACATCATTTGCCTTCAGTGTACCATCAGAATGATTTTGAAACTGATATTTAAAAAAAAAAAAAGAAAAAAAACTTACATTCACTTGCTTTAAGATGTCAGTCTAAAAGCATTAAAAGTCAGATGTCAGTCAGATGTCAGTCTAAAAGCATATTCTACTATAATGATAATAACTATATTAGTGTCCACACCAACGGACGATAACATTCTGTTTTTTATAAACGACCACACAGTTTTGTCGTTTACCACTTTATATGCTGGAGTCAGGTGGATTCTGATTGGCTCAATGTTTTTATCTATAAAAAAATTTCAACAAATTCATTCCTATGTGTAGTTATCATTATACAGTTATATAGGTGTAGTTATCATTATACATTATACATATATGTAGTTGTGGACTTCCCTATTCTCATAGGATTAGAACGATTATTAAGACTTTACATTTAAAGTCTATAAACTTTATAGTTTATAGTTATCTTGGGTGTAAATTGGCCTTAAGTAGGAGGTACTTGGAAAGAATCAGATGCAATGAGAAATAGACCTCAAGCCACATCAGAAGTCTGGCTGCATGAGACGAAGGTCAACTTGTTTCAGACTGGGTGGTTGAAAGTGCCATAAACAATGCTTCTTAAAAAGGTGGTTTATTGAATGTATAGATCCAGTGACTTGTTCCATTATTTCTGTTTCTTGAGTCAAGTTTGCTGTACAGCAACTAAGAGAACAAGAGGTCAAAAATATCCTTTCTATGCAGACTGGAGCCCTTTTAGTTCTACTGCCTACTGATTAACAAAATAAATACCCTGGATGCATCTCATTTGGACAGATTAGCACAGTAATTAAAGCGATTTGGAACTGAAAATTAAGCTTTGTTTGTTCCATCCGAGGTGCTATAGCTGTATGCCAATTTACTAAAAACAGAGCGCTGCTTTTACTTGATGCATGACTTTATTCAGTAGCGTGAATGATTGGCGGTGTATTACTTTTGAGGTGATGTGCAGCTCTATTTTTGCTTTATTATTAGGAAATCATAGAGTTATGTGATGTTGATTGAAGTATGAAATCCGGCTGGTCAGTGTGAGTGTTCCTTGCTGTTACATGTGCATTTTAATGTTCTTATGATTTTGTTTTGGTTGCCTTGACGTCATCACTTCCCTAATTTTAGAGCGTGGTTGGTATGTTGTTGCTTGGTTACCAAGTCGTATGCTCAAGCTTCCTGTCGCCTGAAGAAACTTGAGGTGTTGGGAGAAAAAAAAGGAGGCAAAACAACACAGAGACGCAAAGAGGCACAACGGTAGAGAAAAATAAAGCACTTAACGTATGACAATCTCCATAAACAAAAGACAGACTAGTGCTTTTAAAGCGTTGTACTGTCATTCTTATGGAAATCATCAGGTTGCCCTGTCTTTTGTCATTGTCTTCTCCCTCTCTCTTTCTTTCTATCTCACACTGGTTTTTAATTACTGTCTTCAAGCATGTAAAAGCCCATAAATGCTGAATACAAACAGAGGCCTGTGTAATTAAATGGCTGATTAGTCGTATCTAAGGGAAACCGTGAGGCAGGGGCTCAATTCAACTGCCACAAGTTATCAAACCCAATTCGCATATGCACTTACAAACACACCCACACTAATACTTGCATTAATATGAACACACACACCTTTCCATTTTTCAAATAGACGCAAATATATTTCATTTCCAATGGCTTTGTAGAAGTAATTGGTGAAAGGTGTGAGCAAAGAAAGAGAAAGGGACAGAATGAAACAGAAAGGGAATAAAGAACACAAGGCTTTACCGTTTCCTCTGCCAGGCGGGCAGCAGCCCGTTTTGTCTGCTTTGCGGCAGGATAATTACAGTCATCATGCCTCCATCTCTCTGTGGAAAGGATGCAGGGAAAAATAGCAATTATATAACAGCTTTAGAGAGGGTCATTGGACTGCAACCCCAAGGGAGGATTTTGCTGTAAAAAGTAACTGCAGAGTCTATCCCCGGTTCATTATCAGTCAGGGGTCAGCATGGTGTGCGATGGAAGCCCCCCATCTTGAGTGGGAGGAAGAATTAAGGAAAATAATAGGAAGAATGACACGGTGGGCTCCTTATTTGACCCCTTTATCTGTGATTTGACATTTCTGGTCTTATTGTAAATGGTTTCTTCTGTTATTATGTGTAATTGTTGAGCGCAGACCCTTGAAAGATGTTTTTCTGTATCTTTTAAAGTAACGTTTTTGTCTAATGTACCTTGACTGAATCTTTTTTCTTGTTTTTCTTGCTTGGAAGCTTTCAGTACGCCTGGGCTTCATCAGAGATCACAAGCCAAAAAGCATTCGTGCTGCTAAAAAAAGCCAAGTGATTTCCAGTCAAGTGAGCTCTTGATTGCGAGGCGATTTGTGTCACTTCTTTGCACTTTCCCCTTATAGTTTAGACTTCTTGTAGGGCATAAAGCAAGATGACAGGGAGCAGTGTAACTGTATCTATGCAACTGAATCAAGGGTGGAACTGAATCTGTTGGTGAAATTGTTCTTCGTGCATCTTTGAACAGAATTTCTAAACTCACTGAACAGTGAGGATTAACAAAGAGATTATTTGTCTTTTTTGCATATTATTTTGGCGAAACGGAGGCTAGTGGTCATACGGAGAAGTTGTCAAATGGGTTTTGTTTCAGCAAACATAAGGTTTTGAATCTAGAGTTAAGTGTGTTTTTTCTCTAGCTGTGTTTTTATATGCTGGTTTCAAAGATCCCTCTTAAATGTTTTGTGAGTTCTGTCATTCAAACAAAAAATGTAACATCATCATATTGTTGGATTGTCTATTTGTAAACCAATGAACACACACACACACACACACACACACCACAACACATCAAAACACAACACCACACAACACACAACACACCACACAAAACCGGTAGTAGGGGGAAGCTGTCACATAGGTTTTAAATGTAATCGTTTTGTAATTTTGTTTGACAAAAAACAATTGCTTGGTATTTTATGACACTTTTTTTGTTTTTTTTAGATAATTTTACAGTTTAAATTATAACTATAATAGGCTATTTAATGCTAGTTTACCCCATATACTGTGCAAAAACATGCCCATTATTGCATGTTAAATGTACTGTGTCTGTTAAATGAACTGTATCTTTTCCTGGTCTTTCTTTTTCTGATTTTCAGGTATATGCCTATAGAGAAACTGACTTTAAAGATAATTCCACTTTAAGCAATATTCACAGGAGTAAAATGTGAGACAACTTACCCTGATCTCTGTTCAAATGTTCATTCCACCACTCAATTCGATATAACACACACACACACACACACACACACACACACACACACACAAAACACAGAGAATACCACACAATTCGATATATAAATCAAATTGTTCTAAATTATACATTTTCAGGTTTCAGAATGATATATCATGACACAAAACTAAAGTTCACTTAATATGACAATCGCAATGACATTTAAAATGTTTGATTATGTTATAGTGACTGTCATCTTTTTAAATTACCTTTAAATGTAATTAGTGTGTTTGCCTCAATAAAAATGTATAATAAAAATGTAAAATGCATGCACATCCATGCAATATGGGTATACCGTATAGGTGCAATGCAATAACCAATAAATAAATTCAAACACTGAAACTAGTGCAACATTTCAATTAGCTCTTCATCAGACATTTTGTGCTTCATGTAATTTCTCTCAGTACTTTTAGAACAAGTTCCAGATCAGTGAGACTCATTTAAAATGAGGTTAAATAAATTATAGGCCTGTCGGCACACTCTTTTAGCTGAGGCAAGAGTGATCATGTCCATCTCTCTATTAATCCCGTGTGACTACACTATATTGAGGAGAAACATGTTGTGAATATGTGACTGTGATGTTTCCTTAACTAAAGAATCCATAAACATGTGATTTCAAAATAATCCTGAAGGTGTTTTGGTATATGATCCTCCTGGATCACTATGTTCAGTGGTTGTTCTTTTTGTGCCTTTGTCTCTTGGTGACTTTGTTTACTTTGCTGCTTGTCATTTGATATACAGTAGAACATTTCTTATAATCAGACCAACATAGTAACATCACATATACAACTGGCAGGGTATTTTAAAAGGATTTTAGGAATTGGATTTTTGAAATGATTTTAAAGGGGTCATATGATGCGATTTAAATTTTTCCTTTCTCTTTGGAGTATTACAAGCTCTTGGTGCATAAAGAAGATCTGTAAAGTTGTAAAGACTAAAGTCTCAAATCCAAAGAGATATTCTTTATAAAAGTTAAGAGTCAGCCACGCCTACCTAAAACGGCTCGTTCTAACACGCCCCCACATATCTACATCACTATGTGGGAAGATTTGCATAACACCGCCCAAATGTTCACGCAAAGAAAAAAGGCGTAACTTTTATTCTCGCTGTAGTATTGTTGTTGCCGCCGCCATGTCGTGAAGGCACTGTGTGATTCGTTGTGAAACAGACAGACGAAGCAGAGTCCAGCTTGGGGTCGTCACATGTGGTTGCCGCAAGCCCACACTCCCACCATTCTTATGCCCACCGGCCGCCGCTAACTCTAGGCCGCCGCCACCGCTCACCCTAGGCCACCGTGTGTGATGCTGTGTGTTTCGTTGTGAAAGCGAAAGTAATTTGTTTGGTCTTCCAAAAGAGGGCACAACTCTAAATCAGTGGTTAAGTTGTATTTACAACACTATTCCCAGAACACTTCAAACCCAAATATTCAGATGTGTGCAGCACATTTTATGGATGACTGTTTCCTGATCCTGGTAGAGTAGACTACAGTGCCGGCTGTTCTGACTCAAAGACTGTAAGTACATCTTTTATATTTAAAGAGTTTTTATATTTTATATATTTAAAGCGAGTTTTTTTTTGGGCAGTGTAGAGTAGCACTTGTTTTTTTGTTGTTTCTCCGATCACAAATGCCGACATGGTTTTATGTTTAGCGGCGCGATGCAACACAACACGTAAAAAAACAGTACAAGTCATTATAATCAGTAAATATGCCCCCACTGGATGCAACAAATGCCTCATTTATCATGGGTTTGTAATGTTTTTGTCTCGTCGCTCTGGCCTGACAGGGCATCATCACAGTATGGTGAGGGGCGTAACATTTCCGTCACATGCTTGAGGTATTCAGCCAGTCACAATGCACTGGATAGCTGGCCAATCACAGCACACCTCGCTTTTTCAGACCGATGAGCGTTGTAAAAATCGAAGCGTTTCAGAAAGGCGGGGCATAGAGGAGAACATAATTTACAGTATGTGGAAAATAATGTGTTTTTTTTTTACCTTAAACCGCATAAACACATTCCATTACACAAAATAATGTTGTTTTTAGCAGGATCATATGACCCCTTTAAGATCACTTGTACCTGCAAACTTTTGGTCAAGAGTGTTTTCGGTTTTACAGCAAATAGTAACATTGTCACCTTTTTGTTGATTTTTATACTTCTATAATTGACTGATTGTTGTATCTGTAATGTTATTTAATCGACAGGATGACTGACTGCTCTCAGATGTGATCACACTGCTGGAAAAGAACCTGCGGGAGAATAACACACAATCACATGCGCGCCCACACACACACACACACACACACCCACAGACAGACAGTGTTTTTAGTTCTTTCACAGATTTATATTAGCTTGGTTTTAATGAAATGGATACACCTGAGTACAGATATAAGATAATATTGGTGTATTTTCTTTAAATTACTCATCTATGGTTATATGATGTATTGAATGATTGATTGTCCCCTGGGACCGCAGAGTACTAAAAAACTGTTTAATATTAAGTCAAAATTTGGCACGATGAGAATTAGGCATTAAGGATGTTGAGGGACGATCCTAAAGGATATCATCATCTCCCTCTACCGCCATCATGACAAACAATGCGCATAGAAGAAAGGGGCACATATGAACGATAAAAATCTCAGAAGGAGCATATAACTTTAAGTGCGTGATCCGCGACACAGCACAGCAACACAACGGACGCACAGCATAGACATAGCAAGCAGACGACATCGACGATAATAGACTAATGAAAAAAACGACTGATTAGGATCTTCCTACTTTTCATCTGGTTCAGTTCACCCTTAACAACCCTATATAACTCGGAACAGGGCACCTCCAAAATACACGCATACTCTGGTATCATACAGCCAGCATTAACGTGATGTTTTCTCACCATCTGATCAAAATAAAGTCACTTTGTGAATGTGTAGGAGGTCCTTTGAGGAAATAGGGATAAACTCTTTCTAAGTTAATTAGTAGTCTCCAAAGACCAGATCAGAGAAGTGGATCACAGTCTCAATCAAACGACTTTTAATGAAACGACAGTTTCAGATTGGTAAAACCAGTCGGAAATAGTCCTTCTCTGATCTTATTGTACCATTCAGAAAGGGATTTCATCTCTCTCGCTCTTCACCTTTTCCAACAATTTTGTCACCTTGAGTGAGGCTGATAGGAAGATGTGTGTGGGCGTCGTGCGTCAGGAATCGGATGTCTATCCATAGGAAAAATTGCCTCTAATCATTTCACTAAATGCATTCATGGTGAAAGGCAGTAATTGGTTGGGGGTGATGAGTAAGCCTTGCCTAAAATGGGCTGGAAGACTACAGCACCCCACAAGGCTCTTGCAAATCAATATAGAGGTTGGCAGGATGTTTAAAAGCTGGAAATTATGGACGTCTCCCCCTGCTGTGGGAGTGACTGTCTGACATGCCTTGGGTATCCTGGCTGGCTTTCTATCCTAAAAATGTATCTGAGAAAATATCAGTATTACACTTTAAAGCAGAAGCAAAAGGTCAAAACATGAAAACCTTGTAGATGAAAACTCATTTTTTATGAATAACTTAATCTGTCTGACAGTATCAGATCTCTCAGTTCTTAAAATAAACACTTTTTCCTCTGTAAAGAACCTTTTGTGCAATGTTCCATGGATGTTAATGATTATTTATGGAACCACAGATGCCAATAAAGAACCTTTATTTACGAATTTATATAATCTATTATCATCATCAGGCTAATTTTATAGAAATACTCTATTTGTGTTTACATGTATTTGTGTTTTTTTAAACAATAGATCCATGTGACAGGACTGCATCCCAGTCATATAAAGATTTGATTCATAAAATCAAAACTGGCTTAAACTACAAGTCAAGCAACTGAAAACATACTCTTTGAATAAATTTAGGCAGGCTGCTCATGATGTTATTGCTCCTGACTATAGTTTTGACTGCTATGACACAAAGTTGGCCAGTTCTTTTACTGAAATAAATTGATATAGAAAATATCATCATAGTTTTAACCAGGTTATTTAAGCCCTGTCCAATATGATGTTCTCTATCTGCAATGGACATTCTCGTTTCCATTAGGTATGCAGAACTGGAACTGTCTGACTCACTGCAGGTTCAAACATCACCTGCACCCCAAAAGCTGAAGTCAGAACTACTGTCACAGTGAATCATAGGCTTTACTGGACTCCGCCAAATTATTTAACGCCGTGACACGGTATGTGAACTCAGTTCATCCCATAGCCCTGAAAGAGAAAGGCAGAAAATGCTCTCTAAAAATATTTCAGCGAGAAACTGTTAAACTCATAACATTTAATTATGGACTAAAATTATAGGCTTAAAGTTGTTATTTTTTACTTTCCTCTCTCTCTCTCTAATTTACATTTGGGTGATTAACCTGCTGCTGCTGCTTATAAGTTGGCAAGCTAAATATGGAGTATACCGCCCCCTTTAGGGAAACAGGAAAACAAGAAAAACGTCTAATAAAATGAGCACCTCCAACAATATTAAAGAAACATTGCATAGTACTTAAAATAATTGATAATGATATTTTTCAGACAGCAGATTTAAGCAAAAACTCATCAACCATCTAGACGTAATATGGCATGCAGTAAGAAAACGACTCAAAGCAAATTTTCATAAGTTTTACAGTATTTACTTGGGACAACATGTAAAATTTAAAATAAAAGCATGAAATTGTATTTGTTCTGCCATTTAAATGGTTAAAAAAAACTAATTTTAAATATGTGACCCTGGACCACAAATCCAGTCATAAGTAGCATGGTTATATGCTAAATATATCAAAACTTTGATTTGTAATATGCATTGCTAAGAACTTAATTCGGTCAACTTTAAAGGACTTTTTCTCAAAATTTTTTTTTTTTTGCACCCTCAGATTCCAGATTTTTAAATAGTTGTATCTCGGCCAAATATTGTCCTATACTAACAAACATACATCTGTTACGGAGTGAACAGGTCGAGAGGCATGCGGATCCATTTGGAAAGCTTTATTTAAAGACGTGGTCAAAACAGGCTAGGGTCAGACAATGGCACACAGGTATATCCAGGGCAAGACAAAAGAGTAATCCAGTAAACAGGCGTGGGTCAATCGACGGCGAACGTAATCCAACAGGGCAAGACAAAGAGAGATAATCCAGGTACACTGCAATAGTCCAGGCAGGGGCAAACAGAGTCCGAACGGCAAGACGAAAAGGTAATCCAAAATACACAGGCAAGAATCTGAACACGGGAAAGCATGGGAAAGCATTGGAACATGGGAAATGTAATCCAGGGTGACATGTACCAATCTGTGTAGTGTGAGAGTCAATATAATCAGAAGGCGACCTCTGGTGGCGACAGGCCTAGCTTCAGAATCAAATCACTGAGGGTGCTTCTTAAATTAGTGAGGGTGCTCTAACTATATACATATATATTATATCACACACACACATACATATATATATAAATTCAATATATTATTTAGTGGCGTCCGTTCTATGGCGCAACGAGCGCGCGTTGCATAATCACAGTAAAGCTGTCACTCATCTTAGTTCATCGCAATCTCACAAAGATACGTTATTATCATTAAAGTTCTCTACGCTGCACAACGAATCTCTTATTTATATTGCATCAACACTTTGTTATAATAAGTTGATTCCTGCTGAACACAATAGCCTACCTGAAAAAACCTCCTGAGTGGATTCTAACTTAAAAGCCTCTGATTCAAGAAATCAACGGATATGTCTGTGATTGGCTACACGGCTCAGAAAATCCGAAAGGACTCGAAATAGAAATCGATCTCCAGTCCAGAGCGCAAACCATAACGCACTGGATAGTTTACCAAATATTCAATAAAATACCATTAATACAGCTTTAACTGAGGGTGCTTTTGATTTCGTTTGAGGGTGCTTAGCACTCTCTAGCACCCCCTGGGTGGCGAGTGGACGGAAGACCACAGACAGGATTCGTGACAACATCAATGGAAAGCTTATTTATTGAGCTATCAGATGATGTATAAATCTCAATTTCAAAAAAAAATGGACCCTTATGACTGGTTTTGTTGTCTAGGGTCACATCGTTTCAATGTTTTACAAAGTAAAATTTAAAGAGAAAACTGTGTAAAGCAGTGTTATTTTAGTATCATTGATATACTTTATTATAGTTTTTGTTAACATTTTGAATTAGATTTTTTCTCCGTTTGTTTTCATTTTAATTTACATTTTAAAGTTTTAGTAATTATTTTATGTAATTTGTAGTTTTTGTATTTTAATTATATCTATTATATCTATATAGTTTTATTTAGTTTTAGTTATTTTACTTAAGTACTGGTAACATTTTTTAACTATTTTATTTCATTTCATTTCATGTTTATTTTATTTCAACTACTTTCAACTAATGTTTCTTTTATAATAATAAACTTGGTTACAGGCCTTTTTTATGTTAACAGAGCAGATCACAGTAACCTCTCATTTAGAGGTCAAATGTCACCATGTAACAATTCATTATTGTTTGGGAAAAGATTTGCAGTATCACCCTCTATCCTCTGTGCAATAGAATCTTCTCTAAAGACAGGATTTTTTTCAACTGAGTAGGCCTGCATGTTTGTTCTCATCATTGCACAGACATTACCTGCACAAAACTGCAGCTTTGGATGAATTAACTACTGCCACAAACTTCAACAGGCTACTGTTTGTCTGTTGCAACTTGCATGCAGTTGAGGACATAAGGGAAAAAATAATATGTCAGTGTTTTTTCTTTTCTTTTCTCTTTTCTCTTTTCTCATATTTGAACATTTTGGTTGAATAGCTGCTCTTTTATGTAGGCCCACGTGCACTGTTATGTCACCAGTCTGTCAGTCTTTGGCTTTTGTAAAACTAATTTGCTGCATTGTTGCCTCGTATGTCTCGCCTCCTCGTGAATTAACAAAAGCTTTGAGAGGGTATCCCAGCATCGCCTGGCTGTCTCCTGGGGAAACGTCCGGGGTAAACAAGAGCCAATCTCCGCGCAACCGGGCGGCAGCGGCAGCAGCAGCAGCTCTCGTGTTGTGATTGCTGGAACTGGCGCGCCACACGTCCCTCCACCTCAGAGCAAGACAGGGAGGTTTGCTAAAAAGAAAATCTCTTACATTAAGACAACAGTTTAACTAAATAGGTTAAAATGGACTTTACAGTGGCTTAAATATATATATTTGACGAGCTCAAGGACTGAGTGATGGATAGGAAAGGAAACATGCTGCGCGCCACTTCAGCTGGGTACCGTTTACCGGACCGACCCAATGGTCCTCTCGCCTCTCAGTCCTCGGTCTCAGTGTTCAGGCATTCAGCAGGCAGGACACGAAACACCGGTGAGACACCGGCGCAAGACGATGATACCCGAGATCCGGTAAAACAGGACCAGGTTTGGAGAGAGTTTGTGCGCGCAGAGCGAACCGGTGTGAAAGAATGGTAAGAAAGATAATTGCATTCACTTTCTTAGAAATGTCATGGAGTTGCCGGTTTGTTTTCTCACTTTCTCTGGAGTTACGTTACTAATCTTTTCTTTCACCTCTTAAATGTGGCATTGTTTGACCCGTTATTTGATACGGGATGGATTGTGGTTGACCAGGCACCCCCTGGACGGTGTGCGTTACGGTTACTCATCTCTTGTTCTTTACCAACTACTGTATATATACAGCCGTGGTTACTGTACACACAACCTCCATCGTATAATAAAACGATCACAATTTCGCTTCTAAATCATTCATTGCATCGTATCGTCTGGAGATAGGAGAAGATCATGCTGTAAAATGCTTCATTATTGTTTTATCACAGGGAGAAGAACTGGAGTTTCCTGATGAACTTTGACCAGCTGGTAAGAAACCCACTTATCAGTGATGACCCAGAACTGGTACTCATGAGTTTTATTGCAATATTGTTCAAATGTAAATTTAATTAACATATATTGCAAATATAAATTACTATAGTTTGGGATCGGTAAGATTTTCCTAAAACAATTGAATATTTTTTTAATATTCTGAGAAAGGATGCATTAAATTGATCAAAAGTAACAGTAAATACATTTATGGTTACAAAAGATTTACA
Source organism: Sinocyclocheilus anophthalmus (assembly GCA_018155175.1). NCBI lineage: Eukaryota > Metazoa > Chordata > Actinopteri > Cypriniformes > Cyprinidae > Sinocyclocheilus > Sinocyclocheilus anophthalmus. The sequence continues at coordinate 79,021 of JADLZN010002643.1, read as the reverse complement.
ATTCAGATAAATTATGTTCTTTTGAATTTTCTATTCATCAAATAATCCTGAAAAATTGTATCACAGTTTCTGGAATGATTTTGAAGGATCATATGACACTGAAGACTACAGTAATGACTGCTTAACATTCAGCTTTGCCATCACAGGAATACATTATATTTTAAATTATATTTAAACAGTTGTAATAATCTAATTAAAATCAAATTGTAATAATATTTCAGAATACTGCAGTTTTTACTGTGTTCTTAATGAAATTCATGCAATTTGGGTGAGCATAAGAGACTTCTTTCATCCCAAACTTTTGAATGATTATTTGATCATTTTCACTGAATTATATTACAATTATTTGCAGCTATTGTTTGAAATAGTTATTGCTCTTTCTAATAAATTATTTCATGCACTCATTCATTTTTGTTAGTTAAGTAGTTGTAAAATATCATTAAAATGAGGTGGAAATAATATCAGTTTGCATGCATGGGATTGGTCAGACTTCATGTTCACATGATGTTATTTCTACTACTAATAACAATAATGATAATGATTTATATGTGACCTTGGACCACAAAACCATTCATAAGTGTCAATTTTTCTGAAATTGAGATTTATACATCAGATTTATTACAATGCTTCATTGATGATGGGTTTGTTGTATGACAATCTGTGGGTGCAAAAAAAATTCAAAATTTTGAGAAAATCGCCTTTAAATGTGTCCAAATGAAGTTCTTAGCAATGCATATTACTAATCAAAAATTAAGTTTTGATATATTTACAGAAGATAATTTATAAAATATCTTGATGGAACATGATCTTTACTTAATATCCTAGTGATTTTTGGCATAAAAGAAAAATCGAAAGTTTTGCCCCATACAATGTATTGTTTGCTATTGCTACAAATACACCTGTGTTACTTATGACTGGTTTTGTGGTCTAGGGTCACATATTTATCGTTCCCTCAATCCATGCTCAAGGTGCTTTACGAAGCATTTATTATTATTAATATTATTTTATTAAAGCTATCATTCATCTTTATTTTTAGGTGAATATTTTCATGGTCAGTTGTCATGATGGATGCATTATTAAGCCTGTATGTCAATTTAGTTGTATTTCCCTTGTCACTCTCACAGGACCACCCACGTACAGAAACTCCTCTCCCCAGCTCTGTGTCTTTATACTCAGACAGAGTCCCAAACACCAGGAACCAAATGTTCGGCAGCGGCCTGTACACTGAGCTGGGCAAAGAGCTGATTCGCTTGGACAATCTGCTAACCCTGACAGCGAACCACCGCAAGACCAAAAGGAATCCAGAGATGCAACCCTGCTGAGGTTTACCAGGCAAAGGATCTGTTCAAAACACTGTATTAGCAGAGATTTGTTGCCTTCTCTAGAGACCTTCCCTTGGGTCGTTTGGTTTGTCTTGCCTTTACCTGTATAACAAACTCAAGGGTGTTCAGTGGGTGACCGTTTGTTTTGTAAATGTATTTTTTTCTCTGGACAGCCTAAATACCAGCGGCCAACCTGTGTACTGTATGTATGTGTGTGTGTGTGTGTTTGTTGTTTGTTTTGACAGTGTGTTGAGAGCTTATGTTTTTATATTAGATTTTGTGTTGACATTAATATGCATCTCTCAGAGTACTGTAATATGTTGATAAAGTAAAGATGCAGTAAAGATGACCCTGATTTTAGAATATACTATTTGCATATTCATTTTTTAGATGAACGCTGTTACTCCTCAGTGTATAAATGCTAATTAGTTACAGAACTGGATTAAAACTCCTAGCTCAGAGAGATTTATTTTTCTGTACTTGAAAGGGTTAAAAATTTTTGCATCTCAAGAGAAAAGAGGAATTAGATGTGTCCGGTAATTCTTCACAGTTCAGTTTACAAATAGTCCTAGCCAATTTAGACATCTTATCCACGGAACATTAGAGGATTAGAACTGGAATATTTTGCCAAGACCTTCTACATTTGTAATGTTTAAAAATATACATCTTGCCTAATTATATTCCAATAAAGTTTTTCTCCTTTTAAACGGCTACACTGTGTGATGTGATGACAGTCAAAAGAGATTTCAAAATACATTCTCATATATATATATATATTTTTTTATTTGTACTCTGAGAGAAAGAGGGATGAAATGCTTTTGACAGGCCAGATCACTGCAGCTCCAAATGGCTTGAACTTTTTATTTTCCTAGTAATTTTATGTGTAATAATTAGGATTGATTTGAAACTTGAGGAAGGGTAGGAATGCATAAAATGGAGAGTCGGTTTAATCTTGCTTGTGATACCAAATATATTTCAGGTAATATTACTACAGCCAGGTTGTTTCTCGTGTGTCCCATTAGAGCTAAAACTCGCCCTCTAGTGGACGAATTTGCCTTCTTAACCATATCAACAAGTGAACATTTACTTCATAATGGAGTTGCACCGACAAGAGGTCGCTGTTCCACTCATTCATTAAGAGGTTTTGTTGCTTTAGTGTTCCTCGCGCTACTTCAAAATTGGTTTGAGAATAAATTCATAAAGGACTCTGAATTTTATGAATAAACCAATAGGCCATTTATGAGGACCAACTTTCATTTCATTTAATTTGAAAACTTCATATACATGCAATTCTTTATTTGATTCTCCTTATAAATAAACAAATAAAAAGGCAATTTACAATGTACACCACTGTGCAGCAACATCCTCCGTTCAGTCACCTCTCATTTCACACTCAGTTCAGTCAACTCACGTTCATTAAAGCACAACCTTTACTCCTGAACACTGTGTGATGTGGAGTAACGTTAAACTAATCTAACTAAAAGTCGAGTGATGTCCTGTGATTCTTCTGTGATATGTGGTGGGTGTGAGAATGCTATCCACTGGAGGATATTTACATTATCCCGTGTGCCGGTGTTCGTGGGCGAGACAGAGAGAAGAGAGGCTTATGGGTAAAGACTGCTGTTGTCGTCGACGTTAGCGATGGATTCATTTCAGCGAATCGGTTCTTTTGGCCAACTCCTTTCAAAGAATCGCTTACATAAACGATCCAACAATTCTTTTACGTCATGACGCACTCGCGTCATCACGTGGTTCTTGATATCCTAGTATGTATGGCATATTGCCTACTGCAAAACCTTCATATAAGCCACATTCAGGCACGTTTATTGCAATTTCATGTGCTTTCATTGAATTAGAATTTAGTAATTAGAATTTAAGTCAATATTAGTTGCTAACTCGAGAACTGCTCAGGCGAATCGTTTGGACCATTTTTATGAGTCGGATCAACTGATTCATTTAAAAAGGTCCGAGTCAAAAGAACGATTCGATCACGGATCGGACATCGCTAGTTGATGTCAGAGAAACGAACTCGAGGCTCGAGCCACCGGCTGGAATACCGAAGAACCGATCCGCGGAACTGGCGCGAGCGACCTAATCCACTAACGACATGCGAGACACTTTAGGAAAGCGCTTGCGAGTAACTTAAAATAATTAACTTTATCAGATATTATTAATAAAACGCACCGGTTCCGTTTCACGTCGCAGTTAGTGTGTTGTTGCAGGAATGCGTTGGAGTTTGTGGTCTGGTCGACTCCAACAGATGCTCGCCTTTGAACAACAGCAACGTTGTTTATGAACTGGGGAAGATTTGAAGTCAGGCTCAGCCAGAGGGGGGAGAGGGGAGAGGAGAGGAGAGGAGGTGAGGGGAGGGAGGAGAGAGGCGAGGCGGGGAGGAGAGAAGAGGAGAGGAGAGGGGCGCCCAGAAAACGCCCTGCTGCTCAATCCTCTCAAAATTAAAAGTTTATCGCGCCATTGACGGTACGCTCGCATTAAAGGATGGGAAGTTTGAGTATGCTCAGTTGTTTAAAGTAACCACTTCATAGATTGTTTTGAGGGGGAAAGTTAGGAAAACCTCTATTGTTCCCATTGGATTTTTTTTTTCCGCTTTATTCTGGACAAGCCCGGGGCACTTTTTGGAGGGCGGGGAGTCGGAGGCTGTCTAGGCCCGCTGCTCGACAACTTGAAAGAAGATCTTGTATCTTTAATGTGAACCAGAAAAGTTGGGAATATCGCTCTTCGTTGCTCAGACTGGCGCCAGGACAAGGCAAAAATGTCGCTAGGAGCGGAGAGAAGGATGGAAAACCGGCTGAGACAACTGGAAGCCATGCTCAAAGAGCCGCGGTCTGCGATCAACTTGGAAAGTTTGCTGGTAAGTTCACCGTCCTTTTTCATGAATGTTTAATGCGCCTCGAAGATCCGTTGCCTAGTGACACTGAGGGACAAAAAAAGAAAAATAGCAACAACCTAACCGCGATTGCAGAAACATCATTTGTGAGGAAGCTCAGTGTGCACGTTGATGTCTCTTTTAATATCCTCGGCATTTGTACATAAACATCGCGCCACTTCCTACTTTCCTTGTCAATAACTTGTGGCTAACCTCAAGTCCCAATCTCCGTGTATAAAAGTATTCTCTCATACACTTGCCATATTTGAATAACTGCTCCGTCAAGTTCTGAGTTCAACTGTTGCCTCGCTCCAAATATAGTAATATTGTTGGCCTACAACATGACAATTTCGTAATTCCCCCTTCCTGCTGTTGATGGCTTGTTTGGGTCTGGAAGTAGACTGTGCTATTAGCTGGCCTGCAGGTGAAGGTATTGGATACATATCTCTGAGAGCAGAAATCTTCACAGATTATTCTAATCTTTTCGAAGTGCACTTCGTAGAATTTATTTATTTATTTATTTGTGAACTGATAGATGAACGTTCAGTGCCCTTATGTGTTTGTGGGCACATGTGCTGCTCAGTTGGTGCCAAGTGATAATATCTCAAGAGCTTGTCAATCAGTTTATGTCTGACCTAGCTATTAAAAATACATAAGATAGGCAGAATGCCAGAAGTTAGATAAATCTGAGAAAACCTCCTTTTGGGGACACCATCAAACAGAAAAATGTAATAAACTATATATACTTAATGAAAATTATTTTAAAAGTTTATTTTAGAAGACTGTGATTATAAATAACTTGAAAGCAAGAGAAATTAATTGTAATGCTCGTCAGATATGTTTTTTTTTCAATGACCAATCACTACTGTTTAAAAGTTGGGATCAATGATATATACATTGATCCCATTTTATAATATTATAATATATATATAATTATTATATATTATTAATTATATATATCGTTTTTTGTTTACATAATATGTGTGCGCACATAATATGTGATCATGTAACACTGACAACTGTAGTTATGGCTGATGATAAATCAGATTTGCCATCACAGGAATGGATTACATTTAAAATGTTAAAATAGAAAACATTCAATAAAAAATTCTAATAATATTTCTCTGTTTTACCATATTTTTGATTAAATAAATGCAGCAAAACATGTCAATTGAAAAGAAACTGTACATTATTGACAAAACCAATACTGATTATTGGCAGATTCCAATAGCTTTATCACTAGTTTAGTCCTAATTTTGATAGGTAATGCTTACTTGTCTAATTTCTGCAACACTAATGACATTAAACAAGTATGACAAACTCTCAACCTATCAACCTTTGGTCAGTATGACATATAGTCCCACCCCAAACTCTTGCTATTGGTTAAATCAGTGTTGTTGTGTTGGGCTGGTTGTAATGCATAAACTAACAGTCATGATTTGACAGAACAACAGTGTTCACTGTTCAGGGAAACCAGCCTATTAATGGATTACTTATGATTTTGGAAAAGATAGCAAACTATTTGCATGCCTAAAAGAAAGTATTTTATATCGGAATAATTGTTAGTTTTACATATGTGTGTTTGGACTTATACAAACATATGTGTGTGTGGACACAGATACATGAAGTAGTTGTGAAACTTACTGCTCATAGTAAGTGAAGTGATTTATTTGAGGCAGTCAAGGAGGCAGTTCTTTTGGTACTGAATGTTCCTGCATGCATAAACTGCATGTAAAATGTCAGATCTTTGTGGCTGATTAAAGTTAATCTGGTCCAAAACCAAACAATACTCCACAGACACTTGATGAAGCAGGATTTGACTCACTGTATCTGGGCCAGAGTTTGGTCTAAGCTCTGAACAGATATCTGAGAGAGAGAGATATGGGTCATCTTGCTGAGAGAATCGGTGTGTATGCTTATCAAGGAGGTGTGTGTGTGTGTGTTGTGTGTGTGTGTGTGTGTTGTTGTTCATTAGGAGAGTGCTGGTGACAGAGTTTCTCCACAGCTGAAGAATATGTGTGTTTCCTGGTGAGGAGATGAGCAGAGGAGAAGTGGGAAGCAGTGAGTGGGAGTGAACAGGCTTCACTCTCTTTCTCTCTTTCTGTCTTTCTCTCTGCCATTTTTAGCTCAAGTCCCTCTCTGGTTTAGCTCAAGGTAGGAGATAGCTCTGTGTGAGAGTGTTTAGCTGTAACGAGATGCTTCTAGAAAACACATCACAGATATTTCCATTTCGTTAATGCAATATTCTTCCAATAAGAAGTTGAGAATGCAAACACTTCTTATCCCCAAAAATACAAATATTCTGTTTCTCTTTGCTTTCACCCCCTTCATGAACTCTTTAACTTGTCATTAATTATAGCTCAAGCTGATTACTGACAGTTATCCAGCATAATGCGATTGATTTCAAGCCTTTAAATCAAGTATTTGAGCCTGAGATTATACCCGCTTTATACCCACTGGCGTCTGTGTGTGTTTGGAAGAGTGATGCCAAGTGAATATATCAGGAATTTTTTGAATTTTCCATGTATGTTTCCAAAAGCACTTTTCCATATTTATGGTGTAATGTAAGCCTCCTTTTTTACTCTGATTACTACATTGTCTTATTGTGACAATGTATTTATAGTCCTGCACTACAGGCACAAAAAAGGTTCCAACAGTTCTTGAATCAACCCCCCCCCCTCCCCCATGTCAGAAACTGTATTTTTACATGTAATGGTCACCTGATATATTTTTTTAAACAGCTGATGTGGATGATGCCGAGGGTATGACACGCGTTTAAGTTTTTAAAAGGTATGCAGTAGGTGTTAGCTAGTAAACAACATATGCATAACAATTGTAAGCAAAATGTAGTATTAAAATAAATCATATAGTATTTTACACACAAAAAAAAGGAAATGGTTAAAAACAATGAAAAAAACAGCAGTGCACTGGCAAATCTGTGCACACTAGGAATCATATTTCCCTTAAATAAAGACACACTCTTGTGTGTGAGGATTTAGGTTATAGATTCTCAGTGCTGTCAAAATAAAGGTCTTTCTGTTGTGACACTTATTGGCCAATGCTGATAAATAAAAATGGCCTAATATCGGCTAGGGCTGGGTATCGATTCAGATGTCCCGATTCGATTTCGATTCGCAAGCTCCCGATTCGATTCGATTCTCGATTTTTTTGATTACATTCAGTGAATATAGTTTTAATACAAATGCTATTGATATTTCAAAAAAATTATCAGTAAACATCAGTTTACAAATGGTGAATTAATAAAAAAAAATTAAGAACCACATGCCTGTATTTTAAACCATTCTTTTTTTTGTATAGGGTCCTTTTTTAAACAATAATAGGGCCCTATAAAATGTTCTTAATTTTTCTGGTAATCAGATTGAAGCTATTAAAACAAAAAAAAACAAAAAAAAAAAAGAAAAAAAGTAAAAAAAAAAAAAAAAAAAAAAAATAATTGCATTTACCAATCAAAGACATAAACTCTTTTATTTTTTTGGCAAACAAAGTGCTGCACAACAGAGGTTTACTGTTAAAATTAAAAAGAAAACAGATGTGATTATTCCTTTAAAAATAAAGATTTATTAATATTTATTAACAGTAGTAGCATTGAGTCTTAAGACTGCTAAATAGTATATTCTGACAGTAGAACGTTAAACTAAACATTTATTTTGACAGGTTGCCGTGAAGAAATTCCAGCTGCTGTGTATGTGATATGACGGTAGTTTTCTCAAATGAAACGGTAAATGCTAATGAAGTAACTCTCAGAGCAGCTGGAGATGACATTCGTGTTCACATCATCATATAGTGAGACGGCAGAAGCTGAAAACACCGCGAGCGTCATCCGCGCTTTAGTATGTGTGTAGTAAACAAAAAAGTGCACCGCACCATCCGCCATTCATTCATTGCGGAAATCATGGCGCCTTATGCATGATATCAAATGCTTCCGCAGATTTATATTTCTATAGCATTTCACCTGAGCAGTGAATTGTGCGTCTTGCTGATAAGTGCTGAATGAAAACATGAAGGATTATTTTGTAACACGCGCAGGTAAATAAGGGTGGACATCGTAGTGGAGAAGACTAATGATGAGATTCACATTAATCTGATCTTGTTTTAAATGTGTGCTGAAATATATACTGGAAAAGATCGCTTCGCGGCTTTTGAGAATCGATATCGAATCGACGTCATAAAAAAATAACGATTAATCGGAAAAACTAATTTTTTTGCCCAGCCCTAATATCGGCTTTGATTTATATATTGTTCGTCCACTATTTACATGCAGAGTTATAATCGAGATAAATTTATAAATACATTTTTATTTTAGTATTTAACACCGTGCATAATAGAATATTTGAAAGAATAAATACATGTTGTGTCTGTTAGTCCAACTTGAAAAAAACAGACTGGTATGAATTCAGTTTAGACTAAAGTGTTTAAATGACATTTAAAGTGTCAAAGTTTAGAAAATAGGGACAAATCATTCTTTGTATTGTCACATACATCTGAATGTAACAGAATATTGAAAAGGAAAAAAATGTAGTCCTTTGTTTAATCTGTTGGTTGTTGATTGGATGGAGGCAGATCTGAATGCAAACTTGCAGTCAGTTGTATGAAAGAGGCTGGGTTTACGAGGACAAAATAATCTGAGAAGTCCAGAGAGAAGTCTGTTGTTTCACTAGAAAATTGGGTAATTTCTATGATTAAAAAAATTTACATATATGCATGAAAAAAATCACACAATAATTTCAATAACCTGCATTTTGAAAATGTTATGCAAAATTGTTTTAGTCTGACGTAAATTAAAGTTGTAACATGCATGTAAATGCACTTACTGTGGATTCTGTGACAGTATTCTAATCCAGATGTGACCTGTTGAACTGAAAATTCAGAAATGGCAACCACGCCAACATTCCAGAGAGTGGATTTCTCCACTTCAACCTGAAGATGATGTAATATTCCTGCTAAATTTAGGGGACAGCAATTGGACTTGGAGTTTTACACTTCCTCTAAGATAAACTGACACTCACTTTACCAAAACTCTAATCTTTTAACAAATGATCTTTCATGATCAGCACGATGGAAGATCATTAAGCTGGTTGCATTGTACAGTTAAAGTTGCTCCAGGTGGCAGAGTGGTCTGAGAGAAAGGGCAAAGGTCAGGCTCAGGAGGGTAGGTTAATGAATAACCAGTCTGTCATTTATTTAGTTGCTGTCAGAAAGGCAGCGCTTACACAGATAATTGTAGCGCGAACAATCCCAGGCTAACCGTAAAACCAGGCTGCTATTCTTTATTCCTAGAAATCAGGTCTTGTGTTGCTCTGGATTGGGTTAAAGTGGAATGTTTCAGTTGCGGGGTGTTTTTTAGACACTTACTTTGCAACCCTGAATAGGTCTGGCTAAGATAACCGGCGGTCACGCTGTAGTCTGGAATGTTGATGGGCCTTATCTCTGTTCCCTTCTTCCCTTGAGGTGTGTGGATAGCGTCTGCTTGTATGGTTTGTGTGTGTTTGTAAGGTTGCAGTGGGTAAGAGATGCTGACCACAGTGTTCAAATTCCACCCTTGTTCCCCACATGCACATTAAACCTGTGTTTTGCATTTTGCTAATAAGCTACTTTTTAGGGTGAACTTTCCATTTTATACTAATTTGCTGATCGCCGATCATAGAAAGCAGGATCTGCCGATACCGATCTTTTTAAAGCCTTCTTTTGATCATTTATATCTATTTATAGTGATACTGCAATCAGAATTGGAATTAAAATTTTAGACCAGTTATGCCGCGAGCAGAATTTCATTTTTGAAAATGGGGGGAATTACCCTTTTAGGTGGATCCGTGAGAGGGGAAGAGCTTTCACACGGAGTCCGCTTGATCCATGGCTGTTTACCACAAACACAACATTTATTCATTATTTTGATTTTAAATCCAAACATTGTTACTTAAAATGTTTTTTCAGCATTGTGATTCTTTTTTTACACAATACAGTAATACAATCTTTCACAGGTGTGTTTAAACACAATAAATATAAGCATCACATTATTCAATGCTTTTTATATATTTATATATCAAGTTGCTCAAGCAAGTGGCAAAACATTTAAACTACTTTTCTTACATTATCACAAACTACCATTGACAGAAATAGTCAGCTCTACTGCCTTTTCTTTTGCATTTAAATCTTTATTGTAAGCAATCATTTAGTTCGTACAAGCCATTCATAAAGAACTTTGTTTTCCCACGAGTGCCATCTATTATTGCCTTAAAGTGCTCTTTCCCTTTAAACCTAGACAAAAGCCATATGTGTTGACTGTGAAACACCGTAGATTTTAATAAAATGCATTTATGGTATAATAAATAAATTTTCGTGTCAATCCATGTTCATATTTACTGCAAACAATGCGCTGTTACTTTAATTCAGTGATAGTGATCGGTAGCCGATCAATCGGAGCACCCCTATTTTATACTTTCGTTTTTTTTATGAAGATCGTTAAAACTTTTCTTTATCTTGCCTTCATGATGTTTGTTTTAAGCTTTTTATATCCCTTTAAACCATTTATAGCTTTTTTTTATCTCAGACTTTTAATCTTTCCAACTCTAACCCTAATAAAGTTTTTTAACAAGTGTATTTGTTTACAAAAGAGATACCAGTGAAGAGCTTGGGATGAAAAATTAGATGTGTGATGTGTGAGAGGAAAAATCAATGTGAATATAACTTGTGAATCAAATTTGGGAATTTTGTGAAACTTGTGAATTTTGACATTGCAAAATGCTGGCTATAAAATTAGCATTAGCAAGACTATGCTAATGTCATTCCAGCATTTTTCCCCCCAATTTGTTAAAATGTAATTTTCATCATTGTCATTTCCACCACACAATGTTGTTAAACACAATACATCATTAGAATTGTGGTGAAAAACTATTGTGTTCTGAATTTTCATGACTAAACTTGAGAGAGTGTGAAGAGTGCATGTTTAGAGAGTTTTTATGTTCACAGGAGCAAAAGTTCCATAGTTGAAGAAGTTTACACCCATGACTTCCTGTTAAAAAAAAACATTTTGTTGAATTTCGAAAAGAAAATAGAAAGGGTTTGGAGGTCAGTAGTACTTATTTGGAAACATTAATACTTTTATTTAGCAAGGAACGCATGATATGCGGTTCTTTTGCACTTTCTGTTCATCAAAAAATAGAAAGGTCAGGAGTAATGGCTTCTGAAATTTTGCTTTGCATCATAGGTACATTTTTAAATATATTAAAATGGTAAAAATTTTAATTATTTTACAGTATTTCTGTTTTCACTGTATTATTTTGATCAAATAAATTCAGCCTGGTTGAGTATAAGAGACTTATTTTATAAAAAAAAGATTTTACTGAAGACCAGGCATCTGAAACATTAAGACATCTCTGAGTCTCTGAATCCTCACTGTTACTGTAACTGTATCTATGTGCTGGTGTCTCAGCTCCTGTATCTTACAGTAGCGTTACAACTGGCAAGTCTTCCACACTGAAGCAATAACATGAGCGCACACACAGACTCCTGTGAAAGCTGTTGTGTTTGTAAGGTTTATCCAGGAACATCTGGGATAAGCAAGAATCCAGCTGGATCCTGATAGTGTTATTGTTTGTTGTCATTGTTGGCTCTTATCAGTCCGCAGCAGGTTTAATCTCATCAGGAGAGGATCTGTTCTGCAGTGGGAGAGGAGATGTGATTTTTAAAGGGGTCATATGATGTTGCTAAAAAGAACATTGTTTTATGTATTTGGTGTAATGAAATGTGTTTATGCAGTTTAAGGTTAAAAAAACACATTATTTTCCACATACTGTACATTATTGTTTCTCCTCTATGCCCCACCTTTCTGAAACGCGTCGATTTTTACAAAGCTCATCGGTATGAAAAGCGAGGTGTGCTCTGATTGGCCAGCTATCCAGTGCGTTGTGATTGGCCGAATACCTCAAGCGTGTGATGGAAATGTTATGCCCCTCACCATACTGTGATGCCCTGTCCGGCTGTAGCGACGAGACAAAAACATTAAAACCCATTATAAACGAGGCATTTGTTGCATCCAGTGGGGACATAATTACAGATTATAACGACTTATACTGGTCTGGTTTACGCATTGACTTGCTCGCCCCGCTGCTAAACATAAAACCATGTTTGCATTTGCGATCGGAGAAATGACAAACAACTAGCGTTTCTCTACACTGCCCAAGACTCGCGTTTGAATCATCATTGGCAAATTCTTTAAATATAAAAAACGTAACTACAGTCTGTGAGTCAGAACAGCCGGCATTGTAGTCTACTCTATCAGGAAACAGTCCTCCATAAAATGTGCTGCACACATATGGATATTTGGGTTAAACTGTTCTGGAACAGTGATGTAAATACAACTTAACCAATGATTTCTAGTCGTGTCCTCTTTTGGAAGACCAAACAAAGTAGTTTCACTTTCACAACGAAACACAGCATCACACACAGCGGCCTAGAGTGAGCAGAGACCGGGGGCTAGAGTGAGGAACGGCTGGAGGACTAGAGTGAGCAGAGGCCGGAGGGCTTGAGAACGGCGCGGCCGGGAGGGCTCTGCGGCACCAGCATGTGTGACGACCAGGGCTGGACTCCGCTTCATCCATGGTGAAAGCCGATCCAGCGATCCACAGCGCGAAGTTGATGTATTTCCTCAGCAACCAGCGCGGATCAGCTCTAGGCATGAGGAAGCGGATATCGTCCTCTTTTGGAAGGCCAAACAAAGTAGTTCACTTTCACAACGAAACACAGAGTCTTCACGACATGGCGGGGTGGCCCCCGGCAAACCCAATACTAGACGGGCGGAGAATACCCAGAAAGTTACGCAGCCCTTTCTTGCGTGAACATTGATTATGGACTATATTTGGGCGGCGTTATGCAAATCTTCCCACATCGTGACGTAGACATGTGGGGGCGTGTTGGAATGAGCCGTTTTAGGTTGACTCTTAACTTTTATAAAGAATATCTCTTTGGATTTGAGACTTTAGTCTTTGCAACTTTACAGATCTTCTTTATGCACCAAGAGCAAAAATTTAAATCGCATCATATGACCCCTTTAACATGTCCTGTGTTCTTCACTCTATGTTGGATAATGGATATGGAATTTCATTAGATGCTGTGCTGATGAGGCCTCCCCATGTACTCGTAAACGTTCTGTGTCTTGTACTGGTGGAGCTGGATGGATATTGTATTATGTCAACACCTGGTTTTGCTGGAGAATCCAAGAAGTTTTGGTTCTGTAGTGTGTGTGTGTGTGTGACTGCAGGCAGATTATAATGTCTCCGGAAAAAGGACATATTACAACTTTCTCTTTTTAGACCTGAAACTTTTCTCAAGAATGATCAGGTTTCTCTGACACCTGATATTTACATACATTAACTTTTGGTGTAATTTTACGTTTAAAGGATAGTGCACAAAAATCTGTCACCATTTACTCAGCCTCATGTTGCTCCAAACTAGGGTTGCAAAAAGGTGGAAAATTTCCAGTAAATTTAAGAAATATTCCAGAAATTTTGGAAACTTTCCAGGATTTTTTAAATATTCCAGAGATTTTTGGAAAGTTTCCGGAAATTTACCAGAAATGTTCCACCCCTTTGCAACCCTACTCCAAACATACTTTCTTCTGTGAAAACAAAAAATGAACTTTTGACAAATATCCTGATCACTCTTTTCAAAACAATGCTGTAAAAAAAGCAATGAAATCTTGGTAGTTTACAAGAGAATTTAATGTAACATTGTTAAAAAAAACAAAAAACTATTTGTTAACAAACATCTTTCGAGTTAAATCTTTTCAAATAAACTTTTGATCCAATTCACAATACTAGGCTGAAAGATTTGTTTTTCGAATCAACTGATTCACTTTTAGAGTTAGACTCACTGACTCAAGGTTGAATTTTATCGGTGAATAACAACTTGATATCAAAGTTATCAGAAGAGTTTAAATATATCATCCACTCATATGGACCACTTTTATACATTTTTGTGATGCTCATGCATGTTTTTTGAAACTTCACTGCTGTAGTCTTTGTTCATTTTATTAAGACTGGTCTGGAGAAATTCACCTTTACTTAAAGCTTTTATGTATAATGCATTATAAAGAGTTTTTAAAGGGTATAATGCATTATAATTATTCATAATGTGCATTGTAATACATCTTCAATACATCAATGATCTTTTCGTAAATAATTAAAATGCATAGTGTAACCAGGGCTGTACAGTGCGACATATATGCGTGTACTCATGAAGTGCGCTCACACTGAGAGCCTGTCAAAAAGTGCCTGATTATTGGACTAAGTTGTCTTTCGCGTCTGATTGATTTAGCGTCTAATACTGTCAAAAACAAGGTTTACATATAAACAAAGTTGGTTATGTCTAAAATGAAAGTAAACAGTTGAGAGAGAAACGTGTGCAGCTCTTAAAGGGACAGTAGCTACTAAACATGCTGCCGAATGTCATTAAGGGATAGTTCACCCAAAAAATTGTATTTCTGTTATTATTTACTCACTCACATTTTGTCCCAAACCTGTATTGATTTCTTTCTTGTGCTGAACACAAAAGAAGATATTTTGAAAAATGTGAGTAACCAAACAGTAGCTGGTCCACACTGACTTTTACAGTAGGAAAAAAATACCATGGAAGTCACTTTGGACCAGCAACTGCTTTGTTACCCACATTCTTCAAAAATAACTTTTATGTTCAACAGACGAAATAAACGAATTCAGGTTTAAAACAACTTGAGTAAGTGGTGGTACAAAAATTTAACACTATGACAGAATTGAAAGTTTAGTAATTCAAATTTTTCGTGAACTATTCTTTTAATGTTAATTAGGGATGCACCGATACCACTTTTTCCAGTACTCGCCCGATACGATACTTTTATTTTTGGTACTTGCTGATACAGAGTACCGATACTGATATTTTTATTGCATTTGTAAAAAAAATTTAAATATTGGGTACAGAAACCAAAAGAGTATGTATAATGTTAGTTGGGTAACTTCATTTATCAAATAGATAGTCAAAAAAAAATATTCAGACACCTTCAACATTTCACACATTATCACAGTTTATTCGCTATAGTTTAGAAAATTATAATAAAATATGACAAGAACTCAGAGTTACACTGTGTCAGAACAAATTCATCTTGATAATGTTAGATAACTTTGATAGAAAGGTATGTAATAGATTACAATCAACCAAAATTATCCAGACAGCTTAATGACAGCCTGTAGTCTCCTGGGCATGCTGTCACCCAGCTTCATGCAAACCTGAACTTCAGTTTTTTCCCAGACTCGGTCTGAATAATATTTGGACCCAAAATTTGTATCAATTTTACTGGTAGTCCACTGTACGAAGAATTTTTGGGTATGATTTGTCACAGTTTACTTTATTTTGCTATCCTCACTTACATAAATGAACTATAGTGTCATGCACCCACTAGCAAAAAATTAAAAAAATTATATCTAGTGTCTGAATAATTTTTGGTTTGACTATATCCTTTGGTTATTTTCACACTTAATTATGCCCATTAAAATGTATCTTACAAGTTTTTGTTACTGTCAAACTGTTTTTTAATTTTTTTTTTGCTCTATGGTACATCATCTGTAATTAAATAGCATTAGAGCTGCTCCATTGCAACAGCTCAGTACTGTAATCACGCGATTTGCTCTAAAAATGCAGGGAACCACTCGCTATAAATATCCTAACTGTGATATTTTCAGAAATAGAAGTCGCATTTTTTTTCATTTGAAACATGCTGCGATTTATTTTCCAAAGCCACTCATATAATGCAGAAACACTCAAGCAAGCAAAACACGTGCAACGCGTGCGCGTATTTGTACTGATGCAGAATAGTAGGGATGGGCGATACCCCTTATTTTGTTTTCGATACGATACCGATATTTTTCAAGGCAGTATCATCGATATCGATACCGATTCGATACTTCTGCACTAAACTTTTAAATTATGAAATTGATCAAATTATTAAATTACTAAGAGTAAAACTGGTAATGATAAGCACGTAACTTTATGTTTAAAACGCATTTTAAACCGTTTAATCCCAATTTTTTCCCAGACATGAAAATATCCAAATGATGCGTCATTAGTAACCCTTTGAAATAATAATAATAAAAAAGTTTTGTAACATATATCATCACATTTTTATATTAGTGCTACCAGTATTACAACATTAATATTCTAACTTATAAAGTGAAAAAAGTGAAGTGAAAGTGAAGTGACATGTGGCCAAGTATGGTTACCCATACTTGGAATTAGTGCTCTGCATTTAACCCATCCAAAGTGCACACACACAGCAGTGAACACACACACACCGTGAACACACACCCGGAGCAGTGGGCAGCCTTTTATGCTGCGGCGCCCGGGGAGCAGTTGGGGGTTCGGTGTCTTGATCAAGGGCACCTCAGTCGTGGTACTGAAGATGGGAGAGAGAGCGCTGTACATTCACCCCCCACCAACAATCCTTGCTGGTACGAGACTCGAACCCACAACCTTTGGGTTACGAGTCCAACTCTAGCACCATTAGGCCACGACTTCCCCCAAATGTAATTTGTAACATTTGAACTTTTTATTTAGTGCAATATTTTGTACTGCCGTTAGGCACTGCCAGTGAATGGCTGTTGCATGCATAAAATGCAACCTTTTTGTTCTGACAGTGTATGATTTCTGTTAACATTACAGAATAGAACATGATCAATATGAACATTTAACGTTCAATTTAAATAAAAGTTTTTGCACAAACTATGTAGGCTACAATTTTTTTTTATTGTGAAATAACTCAAACATTTGTTTTTTTTCTTCTGTCCTCTGATAAGCGTTGTTCAGGGCTGCCATTCCCAGAAGCTTTAATGCTTTCTAATGATACTTTTGGGAAACGCAGCCCTGTTTGAGTGCACTGTCAGCAGTGAGTGAGTGCTCTGTGTGATTGATTAGTTCTGTCTTGCAACATTTGCGTGTTTAGATGAGCAGGAAAATAGTTCTATCCTACACAATTACTTTTTTTTTTTTTTTTTACTCGCTAACAAAGGTTATTCGTCCATTCAATGCATATTATACGCATTATTATTATTATTATTATTAATAAACAAAAATCACTGGTAAATAAAACACACCTTAGTATCGATATTTTTTGTTTGAGTATCGATTCTTTCGATACTCGCGTCAGTATCGATATATCGATACTTAGGATCGATACGCCCATCCCTACAGAATAGTACAGCCTAGCGCATTTCACACAAGCTGCTAGATTCACTTTTGACAAAGTCGTGTATGCCTAAGGTTGAAAATAAATTGTTTATAGTGAATGCCCCTATAAATGGTCTTATTTTTACGATTTAGTTTTAATCCAGAATGATGCGTGTGCTAAGTGAGTGAACATCAAAGATAACACAACAGAATTGCACGCGCGTGC
Source organism: Sinocyclocheilus anophthalmus (assembly GCA_018155175.1). Taxonomy (NCBI): domain Eukaryota; kingdom Metazoa; phylum Chordata; class Actinopteri; order Cypriniformes; family Cyprinidae; genus Sinocyclocheilus; species Sinocyclocheilus anophthalmus. The sequence goes on along the minus strand of JADLZN010002643.1, from coordinate 61,380 downwards.
GCTCTCTCTCTCTCTCTCCCTACCGTTAAGTAACTTGTGCATGGTTTTACTTACTTGTTTTTGACATATCTGACCGAACTACAAACTTTCCAGTGAGGTCTGTGTGAAAGGTATATTCACTCGACAAGCTCACGCATCTGCGCCGCCGCGCGCTCAATCCACTCTGCATGCTTTATTTATCAGCTCGCGCACATCAGCTATACAGGCGTTAATACGAATGTTTAAACATTATATTCATTGCATACATATACTTCATAGTAGACATCCTTAACTCCTTTCTGCTGTCTGTTGTGTTGGTGTTTCTTTGTCTGAATATGGCGCTTATCACATACTGTGTGGTATCGGCATTTGGTATCGTGGGCATTTTAACGAGTCCGAGGAAATACGCAGTATATGGAATTAGAATGCCACTATTTTACTGTCAAGATGAGTGAATACTGTAAAAAAATACCACACTAAATAGTGACTTAACACGACCCCTTTTAATACATGTTAACCAGGATTCACTCTCATTTATAATCGTGGCATCTTCTGATAAAATCAACATGCATCTACACTAAAGAGCGGCTATGCGGTTGTTTTGGCTGTATTACTTTTTTTAAATCTCATGCAGTGCACTGCCTGCGTCTGAGTGACTAAAAAAAAACAACAAACAAAAAAGTGCATGTGATATCAACAGACAAACTACGCTCATATTTATAAATCCAAACAATCAGTAAGCGACAGGTGATAGGAAACGCTGTTTTGTACTCATTTATTGACGAGTCGGCTGCGGTGCGTCCAACTGAATGCGCTGCTTCTCTGCAGTAGTGATGTCCGGTTCGCGAACGAATCGTTCGATTTAACCGGTTCTTCTTAGTGAACCAGTTGAACCAGTTCACCAAATCGGACTGAATCATTTGAAACGATTCGCGTCTCCAGTAGGGCTGGACAAGAAATTCAATATCCCTATGTATCGCGATATACTATTTTTCAATCACGGTGAATATGAGTTTTAAACACATTCCGATTATTTCGATATACATTCCCGTGTTTCCCATACATGATTATTGTGGCGTGTGACTTCGTGAAAAAACATGAGCACTGCCACTTTCAAAATCAAACACGTTGCTGGGTGTTATATGAATGTCATGACCTCTGAAGGGAACCGATGTCTTCAGAATAGTTTAGATGGATTTTGATCTGATAAACAGTATCGTTCACTGAAACGCGGGCTGCTTTGTTTACAGCCGTTAAGGGAGAACCGCTCTCACAGTGCCTCCTGCTGGCGGACAAGCAGTTTGCATTTTCAATAATAAACCCATTTCACACAACATGCTTTTGTTGTTGCTCTATTATTTTGTTTTCTGAAGCAACTCGGAGCATGTTCATACTCGTTATCCTGGTTAATGCCCGTTTCAATCTATAAGAATAATCAGCCTACACTAAAAGTCAAAGGTTTTTGAACTGCAAGATTTTAATGTTTCTTAAATCATCTCTTCTGTTCACCAGCCTGCATTTATTTGATCCAAAGTACAGCAAAACAGTAAAAATTTGAAATATTTTTACTATTTAAAATAACTGCTTTCTATTTGAATATATTTTAAAATGTTATTTATTCAGGTTATGGCAAAGCTTAAAGTTCAGAATCATTAGGCATTACTCCAGTCTTCAGTGTCACGATCCTTCAGAAATCATTTTAATAAGATTATTTGATTTGCTGATTATCAATATTTAAACAGTTGAGTACATTTTTTCAGGATTCTTAGAAAGATCCAAAGATCAGCATTTAACTGAAATAAAAAGCTTTTATAACATTACACACTATTCCATTCAAAAGCTTGGAGAATTATAGAAATGAATACTTTTATTTAGAAAGGATGCTTTAAATTGATCAAAAGTGATGATAAAGCCATTTATAATGTTACAAAAGATTTCATTTCAAATAAATGCTGTTTTCTGAACTTTCTATTCATCAAAGAACTGCAAAAAAAAAAAGTTTTTTTGAGCAGCAAATCAGCATATCTGAATGATTTCTGAAGGATCATGGGACTGGAGTAATGATGCTAAAAATATATAGCTTTGAAATCACAGGAATAAATTATATTTTCAAATAGAAAAGTTATTTTAAATAGTAAAAATATTTCAAAATGTTACAGTTTTTGCTGTATTTAGGATCAAATAAATGCAGGCTTGGTGAGCAGAAAATAATTATTTAAAAAACATTAAAAATCTAACTGTTCAAAAACTTTTGACTAGTAGTGTATGTTAGCCTATAGTTTGAAGTAAACAATATTAATATAGTCAGTAGAGTCTGAGATTTAATTGACAGTGATTTCACATTTTCTTGTTTGTATGAAGGCGAAATACAAATAAAGTAAACATTTATTATTTGCCGCCAGTTATTTCTAAAATATATAATTTTATAGAAGAAGGTTTCATAGACTTAGCAAATTAATTTTTCATAAGTTTGTAGGTACAGACATCTGTTGTGGACGTTTTTATGAGGCTTTTTTAATAGTGTTCATATCGATATCGGAATTATATCATATCAACCGAAATTAAGAAATATATCGTGATATAAATATTGGCCATATCGTCCAGCCCTAGTCTCCAGTAAGCATTAATCCACAAATTACTTAAGTTATTCACTTTTTTTAACGTGGCTTACACTCTCTCTGAGTCGAAATAAACCAATATCCGGGAGTAATTCATTTACTCAAACAGTACACTGACTGAACTGCTGTGAAGAGAGAACTGAAGATGAACACGAGCAGAGCAGCCGGATAACAAACATACAAACACACTGCTGGAGCGGTTCTCGTTCTCGAGTCAAGAACCGGTTGCATCGGTTTTCGGATCACCAGTACACTGAACCGAGAACCGTTTCTTTCGGACACGTCCGATTTGAGAACCGATGAGCTGATGATACTGCGCATGCGTGTAATTTTTCAAGAGGACGAAAAGCATGTTATCCAAGTATTTTGTTAAACATCAGAAAGTGTGATAATAAAAATATATTTGATCTTACTTTTTTGAAAAAGATGAATGTATCTAATCTGTGTACTTTGTTCAGTTGAAGATTATGTTAGGTTATAGGCCAAAGAGGTTTGTCAGGGAAGTTGGATAATAATTAAGACTCTGTTTAATAGGAATAAGGGATGATTTATGAAATACCTGTACTGTAATTAATTATAGTTAACAATGACACATTCACAAATTGAGTTTGTAATAAATAGAACATGAACACGACACGAGTAAAGCAGCTGATGATATTGAACATGCGTGCAGCCTGCCGGTTATTAGAGCGGTTCTCGTTCTCGAGTCAAAAACCGGTTGCATCGGTTTTCGGATCACAAGTACACTGAACCGAGAACCGTTTCTTAAGGACATGTCCGATTTGAGAACCGATGAGCTGATGTACGTTTTTTTTCTGCGGCATGAGTGACCAGCGTGTTAAGCTACCGAACAGATTGCCTACTACTGACAGCACGTCTGAACCGAACTGGTTCTTTTGGAAAACTGATTCTGTGCTAATGTTATGAGCGCGGCGGGTAAACTGAAGACTTGAATGAAGGGCAATCTGGCGAAACGTAAGTTTACTTAATTACAAATGAACCGTAATGGATTATATATAGTAAGTTGAGCATAGTTTCTGCGCTGATGAAGACTATTTATTGACGTCATAACTGTAAAACATCCTAGTTTGCAGATCACTGCCTGTATATGTGTTGATGCTTCAGATACAAAAATCCAAATTGTAAGAAAACATCAGATTATAATGATGTTTTAATTGACAGATGTTATGATTACTGACTTTATATTTTAATGTGTTAAACCCGCGATAGACTTGACGCCATTACGTCATCGCCAATGACGTCATTACGTCGAGCGTAAAAGAACCGGTGAACCGTTTTTTTCAACCGGTTTATTGAATCGAACTGTCTGAAAGAACCGGTTCGCGGAAAAGAACCGAACTTCCCATCACTACTCTGCAGCTCACTGCACAGAACAGACGCCGAGAGAGGTGACACTTCTCCGGGAAAGTCAGACCTCGCGTTCGCGGGACAGCACTGGCGAAATCTTCCAACTGAACCATAGCTAAGGTTTATCCAAAAAAGTCGCTAGGTTTGTCAGTATGAATGTTCTATGAAAAAAATCTGATAAAAGGGTCTGAAAGTTGCTAAATCTAGTGCTAAAGTCGCGCTCGTGAGTGTGTGAGACGCGGGAGCTGATGGCAGGGGGGCGGTAGATATTTGTGGCGGTCGATGTGGATATTGTGGATGAGTTCTTCTGTGTCATCACGTTCTATTAGTTCTACAGCTTCAGTTTCAGAACTTTCACGCTTAGTAACACATACAGCTGTTCCCTCACCACAGTGCAACACCCCTTTCAAACAGTGTCGCGTTCCGAACGTTGTTTAAGTGACATATACCGGTATTGCGGTATTTTCAAAATTCATATCATAACAAAAATAAAAACAGGACACCCTTGGTCACGCACCCCCACCCGGTATACCGCCCAGCACTACTCTGTAGCACCAGTGCTATGTGAAAAAAAAGTTAATGTACAGCCCTGGTGTAACATTAAATTGATAAGTGTTATAATGTATTTACTGTGGTTACAATTTTTCATGAGATTGTACAATGCATTATAAGGTGCATTACAAGGCATAATTAATGCATTAAAACTACTTTTATAATGCATTATACATGAAGATTTTAAGTAAAGTGCTATTGGTTTGGAACATGATGGTGAGTAAATGACGACAGAATTTTTATTTTTGGGTGAACTAATCTTTTAATGAAATATAACTTGTTCTATGTTTCTGAAATATGGTTTCTGAGAAAATATTGGGTTGTCAAAAGGTTCTCCCAGAAACACCTCCTTCCTAAAATCGAAATGGTGACTGAAATGAAAGGTTTGGCCAGTGTGGTTTCTATAAAATACCAGAATGCATCAACCACATTGAAAACTGACCAACAGTGGCTTCAGAAGTGATTTGAGGGCAAATGGAGCTTCACAGCAAGATGTATTTAATGCAGAGCTTCGTAAGCCGACAGCAGGTGAGCAGGATGTACACTAGTCCAGTCTTATGTTCATCAGGACTTCAGCGGTATTTGTTTATGGTGTGGAAGTTCCACACCCATGTTGTGCGTTGTCATTAAATTTGATCTGATTGCCATGGTGGACGTGAGATGTCATCTTCAGGAGATGCGTGTTTTTTATTTATTTTTTTATTCTTTGAATAGAAAGTTTAGCTTTATTTTAGGGATGCACGATATATCAGCCACCATATCAGTATCGGCCGATAAATGCTAATTTTTTCTGTTATCGGTATCGGCCTGATAAGAAAATTTGACCGATATCTTAAAGCCGATAAATAATGAATTATTTCCTTCAGAGACACTTCAGATGCGCGCTGTTCGTTTGCAGCCTTTTATGCAATTGTACGTTGTAATATTGTGTTTATTTGATGTATATCTGATTTATCTCATATAGAATGCGTTTGGTTAAGTTAAAAGAGCGCTTCAGTTTACCGGTGATCGTCTTTAGCTCAGCGCACGCAGCTAAAACAGCAGTGCACAACATTAATAACTATGATTGGGAATGTTGTGTATATAACATTCTAATGAGAACATTATTATAATAAAACTTTGTGCATCTTTTGGGTGTAGGTGCTGTGTTTCAGTGCGTTGTTGTTATGGGAAGAGCGCAGCCACAACAGGATCACACATTCTGACTAAAGCACGCAATAACTGCATCATTTTGTAAATATACAAGTTGTAATATTATGTTTATGTTGAATTAATATTAATCTCAGGATGCATTTCCTTGAGTTAAATAAGCTGCCAGCAAAACTCTTCAGTTTACCATGTTCATTCAGCTCTTCAACTTCAGCATGCGCAGCTCAACGGCTGCTATTTAAAAAAGTGGTATTAATTTGTTACTTTTTCAAAAATCATTGATACATTATTAATAACAAAAACCACTTGTATTTTTCTCTTATTATTTATCAACAACAATATGGTTTAGTAATTAAAATCATTAAATTATTGTCCGTGCAGAGGCTATTCAGTTTTATTGATCTGTGGCGCATTCATTTTGATTCTTTAAACGTGTAATGATGTCCAATGACTTGTATGCATTATTTATGCATTATTTTATTTATTTGTAAGACTTTTTTATGACTAAATTTGGTAATGGGAGAGTAAAAATATTTTTAAAACGTACACCGTTCAAACTAGGCTGCTTATGTTGAAGTGTTTGGGATGTGACTTTTAATGATGAGACCTTTTTTGTAATCAGGCTCTCAAAAAGTATATAACAATTTGTTTTGTATTTATCGGCCAACATATCGGTTATCGGCTTTCAAAAATAAAGAATAATTGGTTATCGGTATCGGTCAAAATTTTCATATCGGTGCATCCCTCCTTTATTTTAATTAAAATCTTTTGTAACATTCTACTGTCTTGTATGTCTTTACTAATCATTTTAATGCTGAATAAAAGCATTAATTTCTTTAAAAAAAATGAACTAATGTATATATAATTTGTAGATATTTGAGGTAGCTGTTGTCTGAACCAGTTTATTAAATTGTTTATTAACTCTGACAAGCTTTTTTCCATTTTGACTGAAACTGATCTTTGTCAGTGTAATTTATGAACCGATGTTTTGAATGTTCCTGGTCCGTGTCTCAATTTCCACTGGAATATTGTGCTTTCTTTGGCGTGCACTCTGTGTTCGTGTAATCCTGTCTCTGTGTGCGTAGAAGGATGAGACACGTTTTAACTGGACTAGTGGCATTAGCAAATTAGACTAATTAAAACGTCTGACTAACTAATGGAGGATAGAGAATGCCGTTGAACACTCTTTAGCAACCCGTCAAGGTTGGTATGTGACACTGACCAGCTTCATGCTGTAGAGTGTACAGAGTTTCATTCAAATCGGATATGATTCATGATCTTTATTGCACTGGAAAAACCACTGATCTACATTCTACACATGAGTTATGGAGACTGCTGAATTTATTAGGTGTGTATGGGTGTCTTTGAGAGAAGGAGTGATGTGGTGTACCTCTCATCACATTCCTATCAACCCCGAGTTCATGCGTGTGTATGTACTTTGCTTTCTGATCTCTGATTCTGAGGGACGGAGATTCTGCTGACTGCTGTAATTCAGCATTATATTGTTGATGAGCAGCTGTTTAATGGTTTAATGTAGCTCGTCACTTTTCATAAATAATGTATCAGTTTTTTAGGAGTTACAAGATCTCCATGCAGTGAAACTGAAGTGTGACATCCCCTCGCACAGTGGCTCCAAGTCCTAGTGAGGCACCTTGTTGTCTACTGCATACATAGACATTTGTCTTCTAAGGCGGCATTGTAACTGAAATGAAACCTCATAATTGGTACCTATATTAGGCAGAAACACCTACAAATAGTGATTTGTAATGAGGGGACTCGCAACTGATTTGAATAGAGTTCCTCTAACACAAATTTTGGATAAAATAGTCAATTTTTAAATTTCCATGCTGTTAAATAAATTTATAATTTGACCTTACAATCACTTCCTACATTTTTGGATGGATTTTTTTTAGGGCTGCACAATTTTGGGAAAAATCTTTTTCCCCTTTGCGGTGCTTGTTGTACAATTTGGCTAAAACATATAACAATAAACGTGACTTTAATAATGATAACAATAATTGTAATAATTAGTAATTACAATTGTTATAATAATAATAGTAGTAATAATCATTTATTATTACTAAATAAAAATCCTAAATAGGAAATTACTATTAGATATCACTGCAGGATAAATGGATTGATAGATGAGTGAATACAATTGCTGTTATCATTTCTTCATTTTAAACCAACAAGTTTTTTTTTTTTTTGGTAGAAAACTGCAGGGGGACCATGAAGCTTCGCTTTTGTTAAGAACAGCCAATTTATAAGCTCTTAAGTTTGGGAGGATGATTGTCTCCTGAAATGAACTACAAACAAACTTCATTTTGGCTTTTTTTTTTGTTTGAAATGACATCACACCAGTTTGTTCTTTGATTTTTGAAAGTATATTAGAGTTTTTAAAAATGCTGCCTACATAGGCAGCTCATTATGTTTTGGAACACAGCCAATATTAGGCCCATTCATTGTTTTCCACAGGTGGATACTGCACTTCTTAGGACTTCATGTCATTGATTTGTGTCTGTGCGCATTCATTAGCCAAAGTGAGGAGCGGGAACGTTGCGTTCAGTTCATCTTCAGTACATTTTAATTCACTGAATAGCCACTACAGGATAGATGGATTGATAGAGAAGTGGAACACTTTATTTCTGTTACTCAGCTCAATTGTGCTTTTACTTTAAGAGAGACCCTACCACAAGTAAAAGTGGTTTGTTGTACAATTATCAAATTACACTTCAAACACATGAGTTACAAGAACCGTTTGCAGTTCTTGTCCTAAAGGTGCTCAGATAATGACTTTGACGGTAATAGTACGTGGTCCAGTCCCTGTTTTGACAAGTCAGTTTGAGGAGGTCGGGGAGTGGGAATGCAGCTGATGAAATTCTCAGTGGTTACAGGAAATTCAACTTAGTTTAGTTTAAACTATTTGTGTCTTGAATGAGAAGATTAATATATAAAAGTATCTTGTAAAGTTCGACTCTTTAATTCTTTCCAGAACTAATCAGGTCCCTCCCTCCTTTAATTCTCTCTCTCTCTCTCTCTCTCTCTACTCCTCGTCCGCTTCACTCTCTCTCCTCTCAATGGCGGCGTCCACTCTCTCTCTCTCTCTCTCTCTCTTTTTCTCTCTGTGGGCACTAGGAGAAACACAGCCATATAAGGTTGTGTGATAGTGGCCTTGTCCATTTTTACTCGGGAACCGCAGCTGTCCTCTCGCCCCTTCAGTCAAAACAACCATGAAAACCTATCCAATAGCTACTTTCTAAGAGTTACGAAATCCTCCCAATCTGTGACACTTTCTCTGCCTGCCTATTGTTGACCAGGAAATCTTCTCATAGGGAAATCTCTGTAACGCACAGGTTCTCGTGCAACAGCAATACATAAAATACATAAACTTATTTTTTTTTTTTGAAAGATTCCTTTCACAGCTGCATTTATTTGATCAAAAATTCAGTAAAAACACTAAAATTGCGAAATTGTTACAGTTAAAAAACTATTGTAAAATGTTTTTTTTCCTTTGACAGGCAAAACTGAATTTTCAACAGCCTTACCTCCAGTCTTAAGTGTACCTTCAGAAATGCTGATTTGGTTCTAAAGATTACCAATTTTAAATACAGTTGTGCTGTTTAACATTTTTATGGGAACATGATTCTTTGCTGAATAGAAAGTTGAGAAGATCAGCATTTATTTGAAATAGACATTTATAATGTCTATTTCAGCAACATTATAAATGTCACTCACTTTTGGTCAGTTTCATCATTGCTGAATAAAAGAATTAATTTATTAAAAAAAAACTGTTTGTGGTATTATGTATGTTTAAAAATGGTTACATTTATTAGTCATAATAATAAGAATAAACTAGTGATTTAACGTATTGCAATACTCCCAGTTTGGATCATATTGCATTTTTGAGGATTCAAGGATCGAATCATTTTTCGGATCAGATTTTTTTATATGTATATCATTGTAACTTTGCTTTCCATTTATTGCTTAATTACTTATGACTTCTTCAACACCACAGCAAAAGCTACTACTAAACTACTGAACTAAGAAAGTTCATACATGACTGAAGGCAAGTAAAAACAAAAAAAAAGAAACAAATACAATATAACAAAGTTACAAATGAAATAAAGTTGTACAGAAATGTAATATTTAAGTGTAAAATAACACTGCATAGTGTTCACTGTATAAATTAAATATAGATTAATCTTTGTCAAAGCTGTGGGGAATAACTCCGTGTTCGCTTGCTGTCTGAAATGCTCCTCTGTGTGTGAGCGCTTTGGGTGTGTGCGGCTGAACGCACTGAAAACCATAGCGAATTGAGTTCTCTTTTGCCTCTTCTTGCGCTGGAATGGTTTGAAATCACTTGAATGGGTAAATTGGCAAGGCAAAACATGTACAAATGCTGAACTTTTTCTCTGTGATTGTTCAATTTTGCAATTAATCTGTGAATCACATGTGCTACGAACCGTGGTGCCTGGTCTGTAAGGATAACGGATCAACAACACTGTTAGACATTTCAAAGGGTTTTTACAGTAAGTTACTGTAATTAAGATTTACAGTAGCAAAGTTTTACAGTAAATTACTATACAAAATCCAATTCATCTGTATACTACTGTAGTTAATTTATTTTAATATAGATTTCATATGATTTTATAATTTTTTATATAGAATTCATTTGATTTTTATCCTACATACTGTATGTACAATAGGGCAGTCAAAATGGCTGAAAAACTAAATTTGAATTTTGTACTTAAATATGATCAAAATTCGAATTATATTCAAATTTATAATGCATAATTTCAGTTAGGGTGAAGAAAAGCTTTTGGCTTCTCTCCTGAGGCCACAAGAGGGCGCATCATTCAAAGCATAAGATAACATGACTATCTGCGAAAAAAAGGTGCATAATGTTTAAAATAATGTTTATAAACCAATTATAATTAATAAACAACTATAAACAAAACCGCATCATGAATGTATTCATAGTTTAATACAAAGGGCAGAAAGACAATCACACAGAGTATATTTTTTATTTAAAAACATGAGATGCAGTGGAATGGGGAAAAACCACCATAAAGTCTCGATATATGTTTTTTCAAATGTTCACTTGCATACTTTTACCTTGCCTTTCTACAGCATCCAGCTCTTTTGTCGAACGCTAGGTGCAACAGTAATAATGTCCGTCTAGAAATGCGTGAATATGCGTTTCGTGTGTGATGGTGCTGGGCTTGGTGTCGGTTTTGATGTAAACAAGATCTTCTCCGCATTGGGTTCTCATTTTCCGCTATATTTTTAATGAACAACGCAGCAGCACCGCATCTATTGGCTTCAACTTGATAGGCTAACAAAAACATTATCATGCATGACACCTACACGTCACACATCTCAGGCAGCCTCCGTAATGCACTCCTACAAGTCGAATGTAACGTTTTTGCATTGGAATGTGGATTTTTATTTTAAATTCGACGAATATTCGAAATTCAATTTTTTTTTACAACCCTAATGTCCACTGGTATTCAATTAAAACAGACAATAATTACAAAATATCAAATGTTTGTAATTATTCTTTATTTAAAATTTCTGTAATCTTCACCATTTCTCCTGTTTTAGGACATTTTGCAGTGTATTATGTTGTATTCTCTGGATTTATCCTCACAAAGAATCTTTAGGCAACAGAAACATAATGGGAAAAGAAATACATAGCCGTCTGCAAAACCCAGGTGCTGCTCCAAAACGTGGCCACCACCTTTGCTCACCATCCACTTTGTTAGTGACAGAAATGTGTTCCCTGAAAAACAAGAAGTAGAAATAACACACTTTTAAAAGGCAAACCCCATACTAGGGTTGGGCCGATAGACGATGCCATCGTCCATCGCCGATGGCTGACAGACATCACGATATTGAGCCGGCATCGTGATTCCCCCCCGCAATCCGCCGCATCCCAATTCTGTGTTTGGAAAGGAAATTAAGTGTACTACAGAACCCCTAAAGGGAATAAATAGCCTACGAGATGGGAGGATAAAAAAAATATTTCAATACTTTCTCTCGCAATTATATCGTTGGGAAATTATACTAAATTGCGGGAGCCATTTAGCTCCCTGATACTAAAATCAGGGAGCCGCTACTAATATGCAGGGCATTGAAACCGCGTTCAAATGCGCGTTCTCATTTTACTTTCACTTTCGAGATTCCCGATCACATGGACTCTAAACTACGGAGCAGCAGTACCAACCACACATATTACAAGTATAGATATTTGTCAGTGGTGCTCAGTATCTGCAAATCATTCGCCATTGTCCTATCAGTCATCTCTCCTTACTCTGTGTATGTGGTAAGTGAACTTTCATGTAACTGTAATGTAATAGTCTACTGCTAGCAAGCGGCTAACCATGTCCCTTTAGTGGCTCCGTACAACGCGTTATTTGTTTTCCATGCCTTTCTGCTTAGGGATTCACGCTTCGGGCACTAGACAGCCGGGTAAAGCGCTCAAATTACGAAATGCACACCCCCTAACCCCGCCCCCGATATCGTTGTCCATCACGATGTTTCACTGTAGACATCGTCCGATGGCAATTTGGTAGACATCGCCCAACCCTACCCCATACAGAATACACAAACCCCTCAAAACCATAACTTATTTGCTCTCTTACCTGAATTATCAGTCTCAGGGTGGTTGGCATGCTCATGTCTTTCTTGATGCTTCATTGCAGTTGCCATTAAAACACAAATACAAAAAATGCAAAAAATGGGACCATGAAGCTTCGCTTTTGTTAAGAACAGCCTGTCCACTGTTGAAATTAATACATGAAAGAAAAATTGTGTGAATATTCCTTTAAAACATTTTGTAATAGGCTAATAATTGTATTATTTTTTTCTACAATTAAGTGATTAATCTGGTTGTAATACTTATTTTTATCATTTAATTGTTTTATTTACATTTGATAGAAAATTTAATATTTAAAGATGTACATTCTAAAAAAAAACTTTTGGGGTACAAAATAATGCAAAAGTAATATATTTCTGTTACATGCTAAACCGTACTTTTATTTTGACAGGTTGCCATGTAGTTTCTGTGTGTATACAGTATGATGATGCTAGTTTTCTCAAATTAAATGGTAAAATTTTCACGAAGTGACTCTCAGTGCAGCTCTGGGGGTTCAGTTTTTGTGTTCATGCCGTTATATAGTGAGACGCAGAAGCCGGAAATCACCGCGAGCGTCACGCCATTCATACGTACAGAGGCAAGCGGAACATGCAGGATTCATATTTAAACCGTCTTTTTGTATATTAATATTCACACACTAGTTCATATCGCGATTCGAATTAAGTGGCAGTGGCTACTTTTGATTAATTTGTCCAAAATTGACGAATTCTGTGGCATTTTCCCCGCTATAGAGTAAATTAAGTTTTTGTGAATGGACTCCGTGATCCCGTCCGCGTTTTCTCAGAAACCATATAGCCCTAGAAATGTAACACTTCAGAACATTTCAGTTTGCCCTGTGTGTTGTTTGACTGAGTTGCAGGGGTGACATCACGTCACAGGGTCTCTTTCTCTCTCTGTAGCGTATATGCCCAGATGCGTTCTCAGGTACCGAAATTTGGCACCAATTGATTTAACGTGAATCGGTACTCGGTAGTACAGACGCAATTCGGTCGGTACCCTTAAAAGTACCGAGTTCGGTACCCAACCCTACTTAAGACTAGGACTGGGTATCGCTCAAAATTTTTCGGTATCGATACCGATACCTTGACTTTGATACCGGTTCCTGAACGATACTTTTTTCGATACCAATTTTATGAAATAAATTTTAACAAGATTATATTATCTAAAAAAATAACTTTGGTTTTATTTTTCAGCTTGTTGTTTATACAAACTCAAAGACTCATCTCCTGAGCCACTGCACAAAGAAACAAAATGTAACCAACACAATAAATCAGTGCAAATTGTTTTAATAAAGCTCAAATGGTCTTCAGTTTACACATCTGTTACATTTACTGCTACATTTACACTAGTTAGTTTTTGTTTTAAAATGCATAGCTCAGACAGAATCATTATTTCTATTTATTTTCCACTGATTTACTGATGAGCATTAGCAGCTTCCAGTGCTGTCTGCTTGTGTTCTCTCTTCCATGATCGCTGCTCTGATTACATGGCCAAAACATTAAGATGGCAGGTCCGGATTTTTTGGGACATTTTTGGGCCCCCTTCCCTATTAATATACTGTAATAGGCCTAATATTACCACCCAAGCAAACAAAATATTTCTTAATCAGTGGAAACGATACAGTGTTTTCTATCGCAATAAGCACATGTGTTCAGTCAATAAAAATCGAATCGAATGTAGTTCTTAATTAGTTTGAGAACAGAGAAAGACTATACTCATATAGTCGTGGCTACATACCACCTCCGGGAGTGCTTAAATTTCTCTAAATACTTTTACCGGCCTGAGTCCACCACACATCAAGACATGTTTCAGAAGCTTTGTTTAAGACATGTGACTTTTCCCGTCCTGAACTCTCGTGTGGTGGAACAATTTTTTTACTCACCTCCTCCCAAACCTTCCTTGCAAATTCCCAAAACGTCATTTTAAGCTGATAAGCAGAGCTAGCCCTTGATATGCAGCTTACTCAGTTATTAATGCGTCTAATGCGTATTATAGAGAGGGGGAGAGAGAGATTAAGCATGTGTGAATATGTGCGTCTGTGTGTCTCTCAGCAGCGTTCAGCAGCAGCAGCGTATTCTAATAGCGAATCTTTAAGTTAAACTTCTTCATGAACCTTGCTACTGAGAAATGTTATGTAGCTTTTCAGCTGCGAAACTGTTTTACTGATAAATTTGCGGTGCAGCACTGACAAGAAGTTTCTGTTCGCGTCTCCGCATGTCTGCACTGTGTGTGCTTCTGTGAGAGAGACTGGGAGAAAGAATGTGTGATTTCCGTAGCCTACATAAAAAAAGTTGAAGACATGGAAATAGTTAGTCATTTTTATCCTGTTGTTTGTTATATTTATTTGCTCAAAGTCTTGAGCAATGTGTAAATCCGGCCCTATTAGACGGCAATCGGAAGTTATTACAAAAACTCGATGGTGGTTTAAAGTGAGTTTTGAGTAAACGCAGAATATAAATCTTATTTATCGTCTTATGTAGAATGATGTGTGCATGAATGGTCATGTAACACGCACTTTCGGTCGTGTAGTATGAACGGACATCAGCATATGATCGGAACTCCACGCAGCTCCCGCACTACTCTATACTGGTGGTATTACAATACCACGAGAGCTAAAGAGAGCAGACTTCGAATCGCTCTCGCGGATGATCGACCTGCACCGCACCTCTTCTAGTCGAACACACACCGGCTAGTGCTGCAGGCTTATTGGCTCACATGACGCTGATGGAAATTAACCCCTTAGTTACGAAATTTGGTACCGGAACCGAAACGACCTTTTTTTCGATACTCGTTGTATCTAGTCCGTTCGTCGTTCCTAAAAAAATATGAACCATACCCATCCTACTTAATACAATAACCGACCGACCAGAGATGCGGGTGCTGAATTAAGCTTTTTCATGTTCTTTTTTTGTGCTTGTATGTTTTAAACTGGAGAGGTGTAGTTTGTGCGTTCATAGCACGGGAGGAAGCAAGAAAGCCTCGGCTTTGGTGTTTGCATGGCTCATCCGTGTGCGCACCGAACTCTGCGCTCAAACTCTGTTGATTTTTTCTCTGCGTCTTGGTTGAATGCTTTAAATTTAAACTGCTTGAATGTTTAAATTGGCTAGCTTAAAACACGTTCTTGCAATGGATAAGCTTCTTGACGACGCCATGCCGCTTTTTAGGCTGGGCCGTTTGGGCCGTCGGTGAAATCGCCAGGCGCCCCCCTCTCTCCGCGCCCTTCGCTAAATACCGTTGGGGAAAAAAAGTATTTAGTGAGCCACCAGTTGTGCAAGTTCTCCCAATTAAAAAGATGAGAGAGGCCTGAAATTTTCATCATAGGTATACCTCAACTTTGAGAGACAAAATGAGAAAAAAAATCCCAGAAAATCACATTGTAGGATTTTTAAAGAATTAATTGGTAATTCCTCGGTAAAATAAGTATTTGGTCACCTACAAACAAGCAAGATTTCTGCTCTCACAGAATTGGGGGGGGGGTGGAGGGACCTGTAACTTCTTCTTTAAGAGCTCCTCTGTCCTCCACTCGTTACCTATATTAATGGCATCTGTTTGAACTCGTTATCAGTATAAAAGACTCCTGTCCACAACCTCAAACAGTCACACTCTAAACTCCACCATGGCCAAGACCAAAGGGCTGTCAAAGGACACCAGAAACAAAATGTAGACCTGCACCAGGCTGGGAAGACTGAATCTGCATTAGGTAAGCAGCTTGGTGTGAAGAAATGAACTTTTATTAGAAAATGGAAGACATACAAGCCACTGATAATCTCCCTCGATCTGGGCTCCACGCAAGATCCACCCCGTGGGGGCAAAAAAAAAAAAAAAAAGCAACCTCAAAATGATCACAAAACTGTGAGCAAAAATCCCAGAACCACACGGGGGGGACCTAGTGAATGACCTGCTGAGAGCTGGGACCAAAGTAACAAAGGCTACATTCAGTAACACACTGCGCCGCCAGGGACTCAAATACTGCAGTGCCAGATGTGTCCCTCTGCTTAAGCCAGTACATGTCCAGGCTTGTCTGAAGTTTGCTAGAGAGCATTTTGGATGATCCAGAAGAGGATTGGGATAATGTCATATGGTCAGATGAAACCAACATAGAACTTTTTGGTAAAAACTCAACATGTCGTGTTTGGAGGAGAAAGAATGCATCCAAATAACACCATACCTACTGTAAAGCATGGGGGTGGAAACATCATGCTTTGGGGCTGTTTTTTTGCAAAGGGACCAGGACGATTGATCCGTGTAAACGAAAGAATGAATGTATCGTGAGATTTTGAGTGAAACCTCCTTCCATCAGCAAGGGCATTGAGATGAAACGTGGCTGGGTCTTTCAGCATGACAATGATCCCAAACACACCGCCCGGGCAATGCAGGAGTGGCTTCGTAAGAAGCATTTCAAGGTCCTGGAGTGGCCTAGCCTCCAGATCTCAACCCCATAGAAAATCTTTGGAGGGAGTTGAAAATCCGTGTTGCCCAACGACAGCCCCAAAACATTACTGCTCTAGTGGAGATCTGCATGGAGGAATGGGCCATAATACCAGCAACAGTGTGTGAAAACCGTGTGAAGACTTACAGAAAACGTTTGACCTCTGTCATTGCCAAAAAAAGGGTATATAACAAAGTATTGAGATGAAATGTTGGTATTGACCAAATACTTTTTTTCCACCATAATTTGCAAATAAATGCTTTAAAAATCCTACAATGTGATTTTCTGGATTTTTTTTCTCATTTTGTCTCTCATAGTTGAGGTATACCTATGATGAAAATTACAGGCCTCTCTCATCTTTTTAAGTGGGAGAACTTGCACAATTGGTGGCTGACTAACTACTTTTTTTCCCCACTGTATATGCGCGCACCTATTTTTTCAAGGTAAGAGGTGCGCTCGAATAGTGCTCTAGAACTGCTCTCACAATACTTTGATGTCAGTCTGTGCAGCGCTGCTTCAAGTTGAGCACACCTATTGGGTTTGTGGTGTTGTTGTTGTTGTGCGCGCTAGGGAACGTATATCCACCATACATCATCGTGTTGCTATATCATTGATATCGCGATATGACACTTTTTTATCATGTAAAAATTTATACCGGTATTATCGTGGACGGTATGATATGGCACACCCCTAACCTAAATGGAATGGCGCCAAAGAGGCCGTTATGGCAAATACAGTAGTATACAGCAATTTTTTTTTTAAATACAGTAAGTCTCTGTATGTGGAGTTTGACGTCACAGAAATTTCCCATGATGCAAAGGGTATTACAGTTACTTATTGTAAATGGAATTTGCAGTATTATACTGGGGAATATACAGTAAATAACTGTAGAATTACAGAAATGTCTAACAGTGTACCATCCTAGAATAAACTGATTTTGATTTGAAGTCTTCAAGGTTTTGATTTTTGCATTGATAGTTTTGAAAAATGTTTTATAGGTTTCAGGAAATGACTCTTAGCAAGTGTGAACAGCTGTAAAATTCTAATGCTAGTGACTAGGGCTGTAGTACTCGAGTCCGGACTCGAGACATTTCTCTATGGTCTCGGACTTGTCTCGGACTTGTCTCGGACTCGTTGATGTTTGCACTCGGACTTGTCTCGTCATGGGAACTCGCCAACTGTTCTCAGTTGGTCTCGACCTGAGTCCAGCAAATGCTTTTTTTCTCTCCTTCTAAACAAAGCGACTTTCATGTCGCGCCTAAAAACACGTGGAAAACGTCAGTCGTGCCGCTTTCTCCTTCTTTCCAAAGCATTCTGTAGCCTGCGCTCTATGCTTGCGCTCCCTTGGCGTCTGCTGTTGCTAAGAAACGATGACCTGCGCTCTCCATGAAGACGCGGAAGTTTCAGCAATGGATAAATGGATTTCCAGCACTGAAAATCCCTTGCAGTAGCTCTGCTACTTAATTTATTTTAAAAAATGCCTATCCTTGTACAGCTATGATCAGCTGTTTCTCCGTCTTGGCTTAGCTTTCAATTTTGTTACGGGAAAGGATGAAGCTGATTGGTTGATTCTTGTCACATGACCCGCGGTGCGCTTGCTGTGTTTTGAAAAGTTTAGATGTTTCTAATTTAATTTTCTACCTGTTAGATTGTGTTTTATTAACGTCTACCTACGTCCTTCTACACATTTATTAATATTACTAATTAATTTCAGCATTCACTAATTCTTATCAAATCACAATTTGTGTTTGTTAACATTAGTTAATGCACTGTGAACAAACAATGAATGAACAACTGTTTTTATTAAATAATGTTAACAAAGACAAAAATAAATAGTGTAATAAATATATTGTTAATTAATGTTAACAAATGACACCTTATTGTAAAGTGTTACCGACTCGTTTTATGAGGTTAGAAATAGGGCTGAAAGATGAATCGTATTTTCATTGTCATTGCAGTATGAACATGTTATTTATTAATGGGCACCGAAACGTGCTATGAAATAGAAGAGTTGGTGGATTTAGGCGCCAGAGCGCAGAATTCAGCACTCAACAAAAACTCTGGCGTTTCAGCGATGACTGGTCTGAACGCCTTTGATTGGCCATTGCGTTAATAAACTCAATGGAATCGTATGTTATTGGTTGTTACAGCTCACTGCTGTAAAAACAAACAAAAATTATTTAGTTTTATTTGTTGGCCCTAATATGCAGTTAATTATTCATTTATTTATCACAAGTAATCATCATTGCAAAAAAAAAAAAAAAAAAAAACCTCCACTGTTATCACACATAGCAGAATTTCCTCATATCGTGCAGGACTATTAGAAAGGCAAAATCAATGCAAATCAGTGGATATGTCTGCTATAATAGGATAGGTGTGTTAAGGCCAGTTGGAGCTAAACTCTGCAGGGCATTGGCCCTCCAGGATCTAGTTAGGAGACCCCTGTCCTACAGAGTTGTTACTTTGCACATGCTTTTTGATCATTACAAATAATAATGTAAAGTGATTTTCTTAGAATAGGAGATATGCTGTCTCTCGCATCACATACATTATCAATAGTTAAGTATGTGGTCTTGAAGAGGATCCTTTTTTGGACTTGACTTGGACTCGAACCTCTTTGGACTCGGTCTTGACTCGGTCTCGACTAGTCCTGGTCTTGGACTTGTCTTGGACTCGACAAAGCTGGACTTGACTACAGCTCTACTAGTGACACACCAATGTATCTGCCAGACCAATTAAACAGCAGAATGTTTTATTTTGAGATTATCTGCATTGATTGAAAACTGCTTGGTGGATTTACAGAAGTGGTTGATCCCTTTTTGTCCGTTCCAAAATCTGCAAACGGCTTTGTCAATGGATAATAAACATTTTCTGATCAAATGTTTGTAGTTAATGTTGAGTAAATATTGAGCAGCATTTTACATTTAATTTCAGCATGTCTCATTGCCATCATAAAAGTTTATTACATGTAAACATTGATGTTATATCAGCCATCTGCCACCCTTCTCTCTAGATACTGGCATCAGTTGAAGTGTTTGGCTTCCTAAACAGCTCTTAACTAAATGCATCAGGCTGCATGATGGTGAGAAATTATTACAGAATATAGTTTAGCATAAAGGTTTTCTCATTTCTACAGTAAACAGTGTGCAATGAACTTACCACGTTGGCACATTTGTATTGGGGGACGTTTTCATGTGCTTTACATGTTGTGATGTCACTCGCTGTGTTAAATGAACTCTGTCGTTTTTTTCAATAATATTTAACTTCTGTATTCCAGTTTCCTTGATATTTCATTTTATGTTTAATTTAACCACATATTTTTGCAAAACCCTGCTCTCAGTTGTTCGGACTTCAGATTATTTTATTACTGAGTGATGCTTATTTCAAGTTTCCAAATATCGGTCCGCTAATCAGCATGTTGTATCAGTGTACAGCTAATTGCTATACACAGGGGAGCTAATAAACTGAGAGTTTGTCAGTAACATGAGGTTGAAAGTGTGAGAATAAGGGGTGTAAGAGCCAGAGGATATCTGCGGGTTTAACTGAAGCGTGGATAATCATTTGTCATTATTGCAGTTAGTGTTGGAGGTTGTGTGTGTGTAGGTGGGAGTGACTCACCATTTGTGTGTGTGTGAGGTAATGTTAAAGTGCCGAGATGCAGTATTTTTAACTCCCACTCATGTTTCAGTGTTTTCATTTGCCTTTTGCATTAACATGAATTTCATGCATGTTTCATAACAACAATGTTGTTGTTTTTTTTCATTAATGTGTGAGTCTAACTCAAAATTATACATGGTCATAGTCTGTCATAGGTCACTTACATATATATTTTTTGTTTGCTTTGTAATTTTGTCCGTAGTATGTTTTTTTGTAAATGTACAGTTTTTGTAACCTGTTTTCCCAATGTAATGAGAAAATCATAGAGGACTTCTTGAAAGTCAAACACTTCATTCATGGAAGAAAAACAATCTTCGCTTCTGTTTGAATGACACAAAGGGTTTTCTCCCACCATGTGTGCTGGGCAACTCTTGAAAACTTGAATGGTGCTTAGACCCTCAGGCACACTTAATATTATAAATAAACAGTGGTGGAAAGAGTACTGAAAAAAAATATACTCAAGTAAAAGTACCATTACCTTCCATAAAATGTAGTGTGAGTAGAGTAAAAGTACTTTTCCAAAAAACTACTTGAGTAAGAGTAAAAGAGTAGCCTATTTAAAAGTACTCATGAGTATTGAGTACTGAGCTGTGGATTCTACCCCCTCATAATAAACGCTGTACACCGCAATTGATACATTTTAAAAACGTTGTACATTCTGTAATTCACATTATCTTGTTTGTCATAAAGAATGAAGAGTATCTATCATTCAGCAGTTTTAATAATTTTGACTGCCAACTCTTTAAAATACATCAAAACAGCACGGAAACAGTATTCTGTTGAAGAAAAGATGAAAGTTATTCTAAGTACAATCATCCCTATTTAAATCATAAAGTTTGAAAAAATAGATTTAAAATCATGTGTAAGGCCACCGAGACAGCATATGCTGTTGTTGCACATAATATATTAATGTTTAACAGTGCAAATACAAACACCATTAGAAACTCATAGTTCAGCATCACACACCATGATATGGGTTAAAATGAGAGACCATTTCTCTCCAAAACGGTGCCAGTTTTAGCGTTTTGCAATAAAGAAATAAAAATAACTAAACTTGATAATTTGTTACAATTTTAAAATAAATGCACATTGTTCTAGAAGGATGGCAAATTCATGCCATACCTTTTACACATTTACTCGAATTGTTATGCTGATAATACAATTTGTAAGGAAAAATGCATTAAATAGCGAGGTATTTCCTTGCTGAGCCGCGGCAGTCTCGGTGAATCAGCAGCATCCACAACTGAACGGAACAAAAAGTGTTGAACTTAAATTGTGAAGTGTTGAAAATTGTTTATGCGTGATTGCACTTGCTAAATGAAGGCGGATTGTATAAAATGGATAAAAAAAAAAAGTTTATTAACGAGCTGCAGTTTTATTACATCACGCACTGGCACAGATGCAGTATATTAACGCCACAGGTCATCAATAAGGTGCAGATTTGATCCTCAATTTGTGTTTCCAATACACTTTTTCACAGCGCGCATCACACGCTCAAACTCATCACAAGTCAACAAGTTCAACAAGCAACAACGACTTAAGTGACTGCTGCAGAACGCACGCGAGAGAGAGACGAGGCTGTCTTATAAGTGAGTGGGGAATTTACCGAACGTGGCACTTGCGGGAGTTAACACTGTACGCAATACCCGCAACCTCACACCAAATTTCAGGCCGTGTAGATAGGCAAGCATATATACAAATCATTTAGTAAGCAGAAATCCGAAATTTACCTTAACATATCAAGTTAGAAAAAGATGCGACTGAATTGATGCTTGAATAATGCACTTCCAGCAGCCATGATAAACAGTTGGCGGTTAAAGTTTTCTATGCACAATTTGATTTGACGAAAGTCACGAGACCTATTACTCTCTATCCAATCACGTTGATGGATAAAAATTAAATTAAAATAAGCATGTAACGACCACAAACGGAGGAAAATAGCGGAGTAAAAGTACCGTTACATCACTTAAAATGTACTCAAGTAAAAGTACACAATTTTTAAACGACTCAAAAAAGTACAATTACTGATTAAAACTATTTACTGTAACGTGAGTATTTGTAATTCGTTACTTCACGCCCCTAGTAAATAATATTGTATTGGCATTTTAACTTTTTTTCCTTTTATTTGGCCGTAGTTGCATGCCCTCATTGACCTAATCAGAATGATTGAAGTCTTTAAAGAAATGGTATTCACAACCTACAATGCTTTTAAAATTTTATTTTATTTTATATTTTCCTGGCCTGTAGAGGCTGAAGGTCAAGGCTAACTTTTTGCACATCAACAGAGGTTTGTTTAGCTCTGTAAGAACGTTCAGTTAATGATTAAGTGTTAAAATACTTGTCTCAGGTTAATGTCCAAAATGGCACATTTTTTGTGGTGCAAAAATGCCACACTTTCAAGTTAAACTTTAAGCAAGCCAGCAAAAGTTATACCAGCCTAGAGCCCTGCACGGGCCTCAAATTTAGGCCCTAGCCCGGCCCGAGTCCGACCCAAGCCCGTCTTTTTTCCCCTTCTCCCAAAACAGTTTATACTACTGTTTCAGCTATTAAAATAGTTCAGTTTTGTATGTAATGTCAAAGTGATTATATTTCGTATTGTTTTTTTATTAAGTTAATTTAGAAAAACGTTTGGAGTATTTTTTGTTCGTTAAATGTACGTTTTTTTTTAAAGTAAGTGGCCAGCGGCAGACAGTGAGTTTGATAGTTTGATCAATTTAGGCTTCTTAAATCATCACGAATTCTCAAATCATCACGATAAAATCTATAGATATAAAACAGTTCAAGCATATCACAATGTTAGTTTAAATGTTTAACCTATATAAATGTGTGCTATTAGACGCATATCTAATCGTTTGTGTGGAGAGCTAAAGCGCGCTTTAGAGGACATGGAGGCGCCTGCGCGATCACTTGCATTGGAAACAACTTAAAATATGCCGTCATTTTTGCTCATAAATGTAAGAGTAATACATCATTCTAAACTTTAAAGGGTCTACTTGTATTTGTGTGCACTCACAATATCAACAAAATGTTGTGCTTTTAGAAAATAAAGGATACATACAGGATGCACTTTCTGCAATTTCGGCTAGGAGCGCTTCATAATGATGAACCGAATACTTGCCTCAAAAACTTGCTAAATATATCTATAGAAAGCTTTAAATTACTACTTTAAAACTAAATAAAACAAATCAAAAACAAAAACTCTTTCATTATAAAATCCGTAAAGATGCATTTCTCTCTAAAGGCGCGTCTAATGAGGGGATGGCGAGTCAGAATCTTCATCTTTGCGACACAGACTCAGAAAACACTTATTTATTAATAAATAATTAAAATATCTCCTTACTATTTCCCCCCCGACACATTCATGGTAATTACTTTTTCTGTGGCTTTGTGGCAAGCTTTAGCTTATTGTGTGTGTTTTTTGTCATGTGCAAGGATATGTTTGCAGATTCTGCGCTGCACATGACCAATTGGCTCACTGTTTGCCGTGGTAATCAAATCAAAACTCTTCCAAAATGCAGCTTTCCCCAAAGCATTGGGAACTTTTAGTAACTCCCCACGCTCCAACTCCCTGGTGCTCTGCATGGTCAATTGTCACCTGTATGCTAATGCGTGCGTATATGCTTTGCGTGTTGCGTAGGCGATGTATAATATTTATAATATAATCAATATAACAATATATTGTTACCCGACGGGCTTGCAGACCTCTACTCTGCATGTGTTGGGTTGAAAATGGAGCCACGGTTTTAAACTGAAGACCCAGTGTTGTTGTCCTTTGTGGGTGTTTGTACAAGTGGGTTACATGTGTGTTCATGGGTACCCGTGGCCCCTTATATTTTTGGGCTTTTCAGCACACCTCACACCATCCTCATGTTTTAAATGTTTACTTTGGTGTGTTTTGGTATGTTCTGTTTCATGTCTCTGATGGCTGTATAGGAGAGGGGGCCACAGGAAGAAATGATGTCATCTCTAAACTGCACTATGACACTACACCAGTTTCACTGGAGCCTCTGGTGGCAGGTGTCATTTCCTGCCTAAGTGTGCTTTGAGATAGACAGTGTGTTTTTCCTTAAATAGAAGTTTTATATTTGAAGTGCTCCGTACTAGGGGTTGAACGACTTCTGATTTTTTGAAGTCGACTTTTATGTGATGAGTCGACTAGTCGCTGATGACGTCATTAATGAACAAATAAGTCTGGAGCTGTGACAAACAGCTTGTGCACAGATATGGCATATGACACAGCGCTGCCCACATGGCTCATATAACAGCTTTTTTTTTATCAGTTCTTTTGTCTTTGGGTCGTTATATTTCTCACATATTTCTGCTCATTCTAAATCAGATACAGATAAAGTAGCACAGTAAAGATTACATTAATATGAATGCATTAGTGAGAGTGATTGCGTGTGTGAATTAATTCTACCTGGCAACGTGTCTCTACTAAATAGTGAAGCTGTGGAATTTAGTTAAGAAATAAATGCTTGAACTTTTCAGTTTCTAAGCTATTTTATTGAGAAATCACAGAACAGTGTTGACAATAAATTTCCGCGCTGAATGATTCTGTGTGCATGATGTACGCGGTAACGTCGGTAACTATGTGTGTGCGTTATAGTGCAGCAGCACATTAGATTAGAACGGCGATTCATTTACCTGTACAATAAGCTGTTTAAAACGTGCATTCTCCCGTTCAATTTCAAGCATCCAGTAATATAATCACACATGTCTTGTGGAGCGCTTTCAGAGTATGCATTTATTTGTCATTTGAAATGTATGGAAAGGGAGCGTAAATGTGGAAGTCCTTCAAAGATTTCTTATCCTGTTGCGCCCTCTAGGACCCAGCGACTAGTCGACGTCAAGCTTAAAGCGTCATGGCAGAGCATTGAAGTCGATTAGTCGGTGCAACCCCTACTCCGTACTGGGAAATGTGCTGTTGATCTGGTGAAATGTAACGTGCACACACACAAGAGTTCAATCAAATGTCAGCTCTAGTTCCATGATGCTATGCAGTGTTTCCTACAGAATTCAGCTACTGAGTGGTATAGTCACATGTTTTAATATGCCATAGCAGTTACTGAATTAACAGGTTTAACTGATTCATAGTTTGAGTCTTTTGGACTGATTCATTTAAAGAACTGACTCTTTAATTGACTGTATGTTTCATTTGCAAACAGTAACCTTTTTTTTTTAACAAATACAATATTGGTCCCACTTTATATTAGATTATTTTAACTACTATGGACTTGCATTTAAAAAAATTGTTAGGTTAAAAAATACTTGGGTTCATGTTGTATTGCAAATAGCTTTTGATGCTAGTGAGGTGGGTTACAGTGAAGGTTAGGAACAGGTCTTGTGTTATGGTTAAGGGTGGGTTAAGGGGTAGGGGTAGGGTCAGCAGTGTAGATGTAATTACAGAAATTATAGATTTAATTACATGCAGGTGTTTGTGTGTAATAAAACCATGTTTGTGAACAGTAAGTGGAAATTATTTAATAGTTTAATGTGTACATAGTATTAAACACTTAATATACAGTGGGTCCAATTATTTTTATTTAAAACTTATAATAATTTTATTTATATATAATATAATATATATATATATATATATTAACTTGGATGGTTATGTAGTATCCAGACTTTTGTTTATCATTATATTTAATTCACTAAAACCTTTTTTGTTCCCAAACTTGGAAAGAAAAAAGAAGCATCATCATTATGATACCAAATCATCATGACGTAAAAGAACCATCATCATTAGATGCTGGTAAAATATGAAATAGTCATTAAAATGTCTTGTAGTCATGACATGGAGCAAATCTGGCCTACTGGTGCAGTTTAATGGCCAAATAAAAAGTGCATTATAATCATCACTATGTTAACAATGGTGGTTCTATCTGATATATCACCCTGCCCTGCTATAGAGTAAAGTGAGACAGAATAGATGCATTTATAAAGAAAGAGATTGAAGATTTGTGTCCATAAAGATTTCATATTGTGCAGTAAAGGGTAGAGAACTTTTGGAAGTTGAAGGCAGGGCAGGAGAGGGAGTGAAAAAGGGAGAGGAGGGGGAGAGGTGTGGCTGCTGGACATTCCGAATGCTTTTCCGGTAAGGGTTTCCAGCGAGACCATGCCTGGTATGTCGGTCACAACAGACCTGGTCTTGCTTCAAAGCGCTTTACAAGCGCAGCAGTGCCGAAACCGCCAGCCATCACCTCAGTCTGCATGTGCAGGAACAAATCCATGGGCCTGGTGGCCTCAATGTCTGCTTAATTGTTTTAAATGCATTTCCGTTCATTATACACTGCATTCCCTCAGGGCAGAACATCATCTAGATGCCCAAAAAAGGTGAAGTGTGCTCTGGGTAACAAAGGCTGTAATAAAAAAAATGATGAATGACTTGTCAGATCACGCTTCATCAAGAGAAGTGGATGTTCTTTTATTATCTACTGACTGTAAAGCCTTGCTGATTTATCAATCTTAATTTCTTCAGGCTGGAAGTTCTGCCTAGCTATTAAACTTCCTGTCCTTGAAATATGCCTGTAACTCATTCCACTCAGGGTTTAAGTAAAAGAGATATCGCTTAACATTTGTTTTTTCCCCCCCAGACAAATAAACATTTCCAAAACAGAAACCAGATGGGATTAGATTAAATTGTTAAATTGCTTGGCTACAATTATTTACATGAATTGCTTCTCATTTTATGTACTGGTTCTGATTCTCTGACATTTTTCTGTTGTGTGGAGTGGTTGTGACAAAAGTTTATATGCATGCATCCAGAGCACATGTGATTTTATCATTAAAACATTATGTTTAGAATTAAGGAAAGATATGAATTAAGATCATACTTCTAAGAGCAATTCTTCTACACTGGCCTTTCGTAGCAGTTTATTTGATCGGACCTTTATTGACTTTTATATCGTATAGGATGCCAGCAGCACTTTTGCCAGAAAATTGGCAAAAAAAAAAAGTTTACGTTTATAATGATGTGGTAAAAATGGGTGGCAAACAGGTTTTGACAAAGGTTGACATTAATGAAAAGTATTGTAAAAATTAATGGAATTAGAAATGACTAAAAAAACTAGATAATTTGCTTCACAAATTTTCAAAGGTTGTGTAAGAAAAACACAGACATGTTCGCTTTGAATAAATGCTATTTGCAAGGAGACCGTTATTTTAATGCGTTACTCAAAGTGTTTGTCTTTGTGTTTCAGGATTCCATGAATGCCCTGGTTTTAGATTTGGACTTTCCGGCCTTGCGTAAAAATAAGAACATCGAGACCTTCTTGAATAGATGTGAGTATCTGCTTTTAAGAGGCTATGTTTTTCTCTGATTGTTGTTCTGTGTTATTCTGCGGGCTAAGGAAATACTTAATGGTGGCATCAAGTTTTACAATGAGGCTGCTTCCTGCTTACAACATCAACAGCATTTATTTGAGTTGAATTGTTTTGAGTGGCTCTTCCTAATTTGGGCCCCTCACTTTACAACACTGAAGCTCATCACATAAATAATGAACTGTCAACACAGATGGTGAAAACTGCATTTTTGTGTGAGTTTGGTATGAAGAAATGGCTTGGAGTTGATGTCATGGAGGATGTCATGCAGTTCTTTGCAGGACACTTGTGGCTTTCATTTTTAGGTCTCACATATTTAGCAAAGTTTGACTGTACAGTTCTGGATGTGCACATTCTCATAAGCTAAAGAAGTTTTGGTTTGGTTAAAATTAGAGACCGTATGGGAATACCAGGTGCTGTAATATTTGCTCTGTGATGGACTGGTCATCCAGTACCTTTAGATAGGCTTCAGCATCCCCATGCCAGACCGTTGAGCAAGCAGTTTGGAGAATGGTTGGATGGATGGATGCTGACATGTATTATATTTTTCAACACAGTTCATGTAATTTGACATTTGTTCCCAAAAATGAAGTATTACATTTTTCTTAAGTTATCATTGATATTTGTTTAAATTCAGTAAGCCAGTACCGTGTCTGTGTGAACGCATCTGTGTCTGTGTTCTATTCATGCGCTATTAAACTTTTGACTAATTACCACATTCTGTCCCAATTTTGTTCCCGATTTTGCCTGTTGTCATGGAGACCAGTAGGGCTGTATGGACATTATAATGTTTGGTTTGGAAGAGAGAGTGTGACTCAACAGTCCTCTCATCCAGACTGTGTGAACTCTCTGCACTGGCCTTTGATAATTGTCATTCCTGATGTTGATTTCACAGTAAACATGCTCAATGTTTTGATGAATAACTACTGAACATTACAGTATATACTGAAGATTTGTTGAGGTATAGTGGGGGGATAGTGGGAGGGGCATTTGTGAGAAAAATGACAATGGATCAATGAATCTTTTTTGCAGGCCAATTATAATTCATGTGCTGTTTAAAATGTGTGTGTGGGTATATATATATCTATAGATAGAGAGAGAGGGAGAGAGAGAGAGGTGTGTGTGTGTGTGTGTATAGATATATCCATTGTCATTTTTCCTCACAAAAAATTAGAATGATAACATTAATGATAACAAATGAGATTTATGCAAAAAAAATTATCAAAAATATTTAAAAACACTTAAACCACTTCAGTTAATTGACCAATAGAACTTAGTCAGGTTAGACGTCATATTGAATTTAACACGGATGAAAACAAGGCTGTAAGGGATAGACTTACAGTCTTTACAATGACACGCACTGTATAAAGGTCCTAAATCATGTAATTTTCCCAGCTCGCAACTTCAAAATGAAGTCTGTGCAGTGAATGAAGTGTTTTATTTTGAGTCTGAAATCTAAAAAAGTTTTCAAACGAACTCAATTTTTTCACAGTACAATCCATGTGTATGCCATGGACTTTTTTTCCTTCTACAGCCTCGTTTTCATTCCTTTCAAAAATTAAATATGGTGCTACCCTGACTAAGGTCTACTGGATAAAATACTGGCCCATTAATATTTTTAATAATTATAATTATTTATATTTTAATTATCTTTATATTATATTATGTTACATTTTTATATTAGTCAGTCATTACTATTAACAGACCTGATAGGTCACCGGAAAACTAAATCTGGCTGTTCATGACATGACCAAGGAAATGTGATTTTAATGTGTTGTGTGTACAGATGAGAAGGTTATGGGCCAAATAAGGGAGCTCCAGATGAAGCCAGATGATTTTGACCGAGTGAAGGTGATCGGTAGAGGAGCATTCGGAGAAGTCCAGCTGGTAAGGAAACAGTGTTTTTGAAAGAATTTCAGGATGCATTTAAACGTATATGTGTTGACTGCTAAGAAAACTTACAAATCTTTCCCACTGTTTCTTTCTTTTGTGTCTGATGTTATAATCCTGTACCTATTTTATTAGTAAATTTAGTGCAAAAGCAATTTATTTGCGCACATAAGTTGCACATACACTGCTAAATAAATCTGCGGCATCAACATGTTCCTCGATGCATCACATTTTGAAAGCACTATGTTAACTCCATTAAAATGAGATTAATTGCAATTATTTAGATCTATTAATAGCCACACTTTAAGTAATGTAATGTGTAATCTGTATGGATGGGTTAAGTTTGTGCACATTCATCCAAATGCTGCAAGCAGTTCTGTGTGGTTCCTGTTGAATGGGACCCTGTAATTGTGTATTTACAAGTCAGATATAAAAAAAGAAAGCATGTGTAGTTTTGTATCGTGTCGTCACTCTGGGTGTGTGTTTGTGATAGTCAGGGGAGAGATGCAGTGGGATACGTCTGGACAAGCCTGCAGACACAAACAACATGATTACCCAGTATTCTCCTCTGTCAGTTGTCTGACAGGGGCTGTGTGGGTGCGTTATGCCTAAAGCACAACAACAGAGGGTGCTTTAAAATGTGGCTTGTCTGTGTTGAAGGCAAAACAGCCTCTCACAGAGTATTTATTAGTTCTAATTTTAAATAGTTTTGGGAGTGAGGCACAAGGCCTGTTAGAAATTGAATAATGTAGTTTGTTAGTAATGCATTAGTGAACGTCTCACTAGTATTCTCACAGAAGGTATGTGGTTTAGTTTGTTATGATCTGGTTGTGTGTTTGTGTAGGTTAGGCATAAGGCCTCTCAGAAGGTGTATGCAATGAAGGTGCTCAGCAAGTTTGAAATGATCAAACGTTCAGATTCTGCCTTCTTTTGGGAGGAACGTGACATCATGGCGTTTGCTGACAGCCCATGGGTCGTGCAGGTAAGATGCACTGCCGCTGACATCTTTTTTTTGAAGCCAAAAACTTGTCCTTTTTGAAAGTCCCCTCACATGTGCAACAATGTTTTTTCACACACGAATACTCACTATGGTTTGATCTATGAATATAAGGAATATGCTGTTTCCAATTGTTAAATATCACATGACTATCCAATATGCACACTATCATTAAAAAGTTAGGGAACAGTAAGATTTTTATGTAAAGATGAATGATGAAAAGATGAAAATGAATAATTTAATACAGAAAGGATGCATTAAATTGATCAAAAATAATTTTTTTAGAATCAATTTTTTTTAACATTTACTGTATAATAACAAGAAATGTTTCTTGAGAGCCAAATCAGCATATTAGAATGATTTCTGAAGGATTGTGTGACACTCAAGACCGGAGTAATGGCTGCTGAACATTCAGCTTTGCCATCACAGGAATAAATAGAAAACGGTTATTTTAAAGTGTAATTATATTTCATAGATTTGCGTCTTTGTTTTTACTGTATTTAATGCATCACAAAAGCATCCTTGGTAAGCAGAAGAGGTTTCCTTAAGAAACATTAAAAAAAATACAATCATTACAACCCAAAATGATAGTGTATGTTTTTACTGATTCCTATTATGATTATTACAGTGATATTTAATTATTTAAATTATTAGAGAAATTAGCTAGCTGCTCCAGTTTAAAATGCTAAAAGTTAAATTGTGTTATTAATTGGACTATAAATATATCAGGGTATCTCTATTTTGATCCACAACACAAATCATACACAAAAATAAATAAATTAATAAACTACATAATACGTAATACTTTCTCTTTTCTCAATTCTTTCTCATCTTTTCCTCAGCTGTGCTGTGCGTTCCAGGATGACCGTTCTCTCTACATGGTAATGGAATATATGCCAGGAGGAGATCTTGTCAATCTCACCAGTACATATGACGTTCCAGAGAAATGGGCAAAGTTTTACACTGCTGAGGTTGTGTTGGCTCTGGACGCCATTCACGCCATGGGCTTTATTCACCGAGACGTCAAACCGGACAACATGCTGCTGGACCGCTACGGACACCTCAAACTTGCTGACTTTGGGACATGCATGAAAATGGATGGGGTAAGAGGATAACCAGTTATTGCAATGCCAAATTTCAGTAGTTCACAGACTCTCATCAAAACCTCAGGTTCGCTCTGGTCAGCTTTTGACCGGGTGCTTTCACCCTGAGTGCAGGGATTTTTAGGTCACTCTTGGATGTAATTGCATGACAAATACCTTGAACACATGCCAGTTCTTGTCCAAACTCAGCCTTCCTCTCATTCCTTTATGTCTGAGTGAGGAAGACCTCAGATGGGTTCAGAGGTCTTAGGGTCATACTGAGGTTAAGAAGCTGTTGTATTTTAAAACTGCTCAGTTTATGTTGAATTAAGATTAAATGTAGCCAGTCATGTAGCACTGCAGGGGCACTGAACTCAAGACTAGGTAGGCCTAGAATAGAAGGTTATGAAATACATCAAATGTTATGTTACAGATACTAATATATGAAAATCACTACAGGGACAAGGTTTTTTTTTTTTTTGCCCCACATTTTGCACATCTGGGGCATTTTTGTCACTTTTATTGCCAGTTATTTCCCCCAAGTCCTGGTTCATTTCTGACCATGCCATTTAGTTCCACAGTCCAGCCACAAAAACTAGGCTGGACATACTGCTTGGTGATATTATAGTGCCATCTAGAGTAGAGAAGCAGAACCTACACACTAAGAAAAATGTTTGAATTAGTGCCAGTTCACATCCGTTTATGTGTAATGTAATGTGATATTACTTTTTGTCAATTGTATATATTGCTGTGTTGAGTCTCTAGACCTAGATCGACAAAGATTCTATCAGTTGACTTATTGATTGGTTGGTTGATGATAGACGGGGATGGTTCATTGTGACACAGCGGTCGGAACCCCCGATTACATCTCACCGGAGGTTCTCAAGTCTCAGGGAGGGGACGGATACTATGGACGCGAGTGTGACTGGTGGTCAGTGGGAGTATTTATCTACGAGATGCTGGTTGGTGAGTCAGGAATGTGAATCTGTGCATTTGCCTAAATTGTGCATTTGTGGTATTGATTTAATAAAAAAGATTAATGTTTGTGTATGTAGGTGATACACCGTTTTACGCCGATTCTCTGGTGGGGACCTATAGTAAGATTATGAACCATAAGAACTCTCTTAACTTTCCTGGTGACGTTGAGATCTCTCAAGAAGCCAAAAACATCATCTGTGCCTTCCTAACAGACAGGTGAGCTTTACATGCACAGATAGATGTACATGTATTTCCATATTGATGGTCAACTGCCAGGGTTCACGCCTGTTTGACAAAATGTTTTTGCCGATGTTTGCATTTGGTAGGGAGGTTCGCCTGGGTCGAAATGGTGTAGAAGAAATTAAAAGACATCCTTTCTTTAAAAACGACCAGTGGACCTTCAGCACCATTAGAGAGAGTGAGTAAATGTCCATCATACTTGCATATGTTTTACAGTACATTTTAAACAGAAAATAGTAATAAAAATGTTTATGGAATTTGTCATATCACTGGAAATTTTTTAAAAAATCAATAAAGTGAATGTATGTGTTTCTCAAACACCTTCTTGCCTTTATGGATCATTGCCCTTGTGGAAAAAAGTGCACAACTAAACTAAAAAAAAACTCTTCTTGCATGTAATATAATATTAATGAAATAAATATCATTAAATACATTTCTTAACTCTTTTTTTTTTAAAGAAGTGCACTAAAGTTCTAATGTAAAGTGAATTTTTAAACCTTTTAATAATCTTTTGCACATAATTTTGACATACTGAAGCACATGTTAATATATAGAATAGAAATTAGAGCCCGACTGATATGGGTTTTTTGGAACCGATACCGATATTAGGGAGTTAAAAAAAGTCCGATATCGATATATCGGCTGATATTTTTTGTGTATATTATAGTTAGGGCTGGTCAAAAAAATTGATTTTTCGATATATCGTTTTTTAAAAATGTGGTCGATTCAGTATCGATTCTCGAAGGCCACGGATCGATTTTTTTTCACTTGTATTTCCACAAACATTGACATAAGATATTACTAATCTTATACTAGTCGAAGCCACTAGATGTCACCCACTTATTTGCCTTGCGCGATGCTACAGCAGAGGTCCGTCATTCATTCATTGCATATAATGGCGGATTCAGGTGCGTTCCCGACGTCGAGAAACACCGCACTTCCAGGGCTCTACAGTGCGACCATTTCAGTCTGTACCACCAACTGACCACCCCGATCATCATCATACTTGTGATTGCGCTCAGGGGAGCTTCAAAGGTTTCTACGTGTTTTTGCAGCGTTGAGTAATGTATCACAGACATATCTCACGAATCCTTTCATAAGCAAAGTGAGAGATTCATTGCGCAGTGTAGAGAGCTTCGTTGATTATAGATGTGAGATCGAGATGAACAAAGATGAATGACAGCTTTTAATGATTATTAAAAGGAGTTTGCAAATGTGATATTGATTCAATACAACAGTTCATTAAACAAGAAGTCAATATTAAGTGACTTACATTGTCTGAATATAACACTATTGTCTGATTTTGCTCTATTCGGTGGAAATATTTAAAAAAAGTTCACAGCGGAGACCGCTGCGATCTCCATCAAACACAGCGTGGTACGCGTTTATGAACTGAACGTTTTTTTTCGTGATTCATGATTACCCATTCATAAAGACTGTCCATTGCTTCATTCCTGAATGAATCAGCCGTTCGAATGATTCAGTGAATGAATGAGTCAGTGATAAAAATCATTGACTTACCCACCCCCCGCACCTGCGGAGTTTTGTTTCATTTCAAAGTATCTTTTCCATTTTGTAAATCATTTAATGTTTCCTATCTTCAAAATGTTATATTTAAAACATATATCTCATGAATTTATGGATTAATTCACCCATCCACTTCTGAGCCTCATTAAAGTCTGAAGTACACGCAACCACTTTGTGTTTCGTCTGTGGCAATTCTTTTTGTTAATACTGATTTAATTTGATTTTTAACTTATATTTCTCATTCTACTTGTTCTTATTCTGTCGTTTCAATTACATTTTTTAAAAAGCTTATGAAATAAAATAAATTTTTTTTAAGAATTTAACAAAAGATGACATACTTTTAATAAAGTAGAGGAGTCCAAATATCACCGCTCGATGGGAAGGCACTTTTTTATAACATTTGATACTTGTTAGAAGGTGCTCCTAAAAGACAAAGTAAGCGGCGAGCCCTGCCTTCAGTACAAAGTCAAGGTATGGAGCATTTTAGATTTTGCAGCACGATGACAAAGATACTGGTGGACAATACCAGCTATATGCCAAACAGTTGATGGGGCCCTATTGACTTGACATTCCTAGTATGGAGAAAACTCTTTTGGAAGTCAATGGGACCAAAACTGTTTTGGTTATCCATATTCTTTCAAAATTTTCTTTTGTGGTTAACAGAAGAAAAGAAATTCATACATGCATAAATGATGACAGAATTTTTATTTTTGGGTGAACTATCACCCAAAGGCCAGTATTAGTTTTCCTACACCGTTCATAGGCTTGCAGCCTCCATGTTACAGCTAATGCTGTGAGATTTTATGTCTGTTTGGTCTTAAACATAAAATAACCTGATCCTGTTTGATCAAGGCATGCGACTGTTCTGACTTGTCCAATTTTCAGCATCAGTTTTTCATCTTGCATCAAAATTCTGTCTATTCATTGTATGCATTTGAAATATAGGGTTGGGTTTTGTTTTATTGTACCCAAGTGTACCTAAAATAAAAGTGTTTAATATACAGGTTTGTGGCTTAATTTCCTATTAATTAACCATTTGTAATCTTATGTTCACTGTTCATTTTTTATAAATATAGGATTTGTATTAAATCTATATTCATTCATATAGTCAAATCAAATCGAGAATTGAAATAAAAAATCAAATCAAATCGAAATCGAATCGAATTGAAACATCTGAATCGATACCCAGCCCTAATTATAGTAAAGTACCAGTCAAAAGTTTGGACACTTTCCCATTCGTGTGTCCCCACATTTGACTGGTACTATATATATATACAGTATATAGTGGGGCAAAAAAGTATTTAGTCAGCCCCAATTGTGCAAGTTCTCCCACTTAAAAAGATGATAGGCCTGTAATTTTCATCATAGGTATACCTCAATTATGAGAGACAAAATGAGAAAAAAATCACAAAATCGCAAAATCACATTGTAGGATTTTTAAAGATTTATTTGCAAATTATGGTGGAAAATAATATTTGGTCAATAACAAAATTTCATCTCAATACTTTGTTATATACCCTTTGTTGGCAATGACAGAGGTCAAACGTTTTCTGTAAGTCTTCACAAGGTTTTCACACACTGTTGCTGGTATTTTGGCCCATCCCTCCATGCAGATCCCTCTAGAGCAGTATGTTTTGGGGCTGTCGCTGGGCAACACGAATTTTCAACTCCTTCCAAAGATTTTCTATGTGGTTGAGATCTGGAGACTGGCTAGGCTAGACCTTGAAATGCTTCTTACGAAGCCACTCTTCGTTGCCCGGGCGGTGTGTTTGGAATCACTGTCATGCTGAAAGACCCAGCCACGTTCATCTTCAATGCCCTTGCTGATGGAAGGAGGTTTTCACTCAAAATCTCACGATACATGGCCCCATTCATTCTTTCGTTTACACGTATCAGTCGTCCTGGTCCCTTTGCAGAAAAACAGCCCCAAAGCATGATGTTCCACCCCCATGCTTCACAGTAGGTATTGTGTTCTTTGGATGCAACTCAGCATTTTTTCTCCTCAAGTTGAGTTTTTACCAAAAGTTCTATTTTGGTTTCATCTGACCATATGACATTCTCCAATCCTCTTCTGGATCATCCAAATGCTCTCTAGCAAATTTCAGACGGGTCTGGACATGTTCTGGCTTAAGCAGGGGGACACGTCTGTCACTGCAGGATTTGAGTACCTGGCGGCGCAGTGTGTTACTGATGGTAGCCTTTGTTACTTTTGGTCCCAGCTCTCTGCAGGTCATTCACTAGTTCCCCCCGTGTGGTTCTGGGATTTTTTGCTCACAGTTCTTGTGATCATTTTGACCCCCCGGGGTGAGATCTTGCATGGAGCCCCATATCGAGGGAGATTATCAGTGGTCTTGAATGTCTTCCATTTTCTAATAATTGCTCCACAGTTGATTTCTTCACACCAAGCTGCTTACCTATTGCAGATTCATTCTTCCCAGCCTGGTGCAGGTCTACATTTTGTTTCTGGTGTCCTTTGACAGCTCTTTGGTCTTGGCCATGGTGGAGTTTTGGAGTGTGACTGTTTGAGGTTGTGGACAGGTGTTTTATACTGATAACGAGTTCAAACAGATGCATTAATACAGGTTAACGAGTGGAGGACAGAGGAGCCTCTAAAGAAGAAGTTACAGGTCTGTGAGAGCCAGAACTCTTGCTTGTTTGTAGGTGACCAAATAACTTATTTTACCGAGGAATTTACCAATTAATCTTTAAAAATCCTACCAGGTGATTTTTTTCTGGATTTTTTTTCTCATTTTGTCTCTTCATAGTTGAGGTATACCTATGATGAAACTTACAGGCCTCTCTCATCTTTTTAAGAACTTGCACAATTGGTGGCTGACTAAAAACTTTTTTGCCCCACTGCACATAAACAGAATATTTATACATAAACACATTTTTTGCAATGATTACTCAAATTTGGTGATGAAACATTTATAATGACGTGACAGAGATACATAATTGAGGCAGGGCATTTAACAATTTAAAAATAAACTTTATTATCCAAAATAAGTCTAACATCAGTGCACTGAACAGTAAAGTTGAAGTTTATTCAACTTTAATTCAATTCAATTCCATTCAACTTTATTCCGCTAAAGTTTATTTCACTTCGGAACATTCCTTCACGGATTTGGTCTTCACACACAGACGAAACTTACTATAGAAGTGTGAAGTGTGAAATTATATACCTCTGTAAATAAATACAATTTAAATTCACGTCTGGCACACTTAAATGCCCTTTGTATGGAACGTGTAATGTTTCCCGTGGAACTGAATCATGGTGTCATTTCATGTGAAGTCCACTTCGCAGGGCACTTACAGTCGAATAAGACAATGCTTGAATGCTGCTGCCTGAACAAGTCCTTACTGAAGTGAAAGTGTTGACTGGTGTCACTATCTCGCGAACGCGCCGGCGGATCTCCACCAAATTCGGGGGATCCCTTCAGCTAGAGGAGCCCTC
This sequence comes from Sinocyclocheilus anophthalmus, assembly GCA_018155175.1. NCBI lineage: Eukaryota > Metazoa > Chordata > Actinopteri > Cypriniformes > Cyprinidae > Sinocyclocheilus > Sinocyclocheilus anophthalmus. The sequence goes on along the minus strand of JADLZN010002643.1, from coordinate 23,479 downwards.
TTGAACGCCACCCTTTGCGCTTCGGTAGCCTCCCCGGGATCGCTGGATTGGTCTGCGGCGTGACTTGCGAATTTCCCACTCGCAACCCCCCGAACCCCAGGGGCTATCGACGCGGGGGTGGTCTCATTTGAAAGCGGGCCTCTAGACGTACACTCGATCGTGAGGGTTCCTTGAGCTGAAGGGATCCCTCGAATTTGGTGCTGATTCGCCACGCCATTACGGAGATATGGCCGTTCAAAGTTTCAATGGTTTTCCATAGACTTAAGTTTTAAAGTGTTTCATCCAGGTCGCCAGTAGCAAACAATGGAGCGTGCTCTGCTGGACAAACTGAGTAATTACACCATTTCAAGCATTTTATCTGCGTTATATGTTCTGTAAAAAAATGTTCATATCGGCGGCATATTCGCCGATACCGATATATCGGCAACAGGCTCATATCGGCCGATAATATCGGAAAAACGATATATCGGTCGGGCTCTATAGAATATTTATTTATTCAATAAAAATTTGAGAAGAGTTGGAAAATTTCAGCTGATTGCATTTAGTTTCAACTAACATGCAGTTAAATGTCCAAAAACTTTCCATTTAGTTAGTTTAGATGTTGTTTGAAAGTGTATTATTTCTGTAACACTTTTTTTATTTATTTGTTTGTTTTTAATTTAGTAGTTTTTCACAAGGGTATTGAATAAGAAGTGTTCTTTCAAAAGATCTCTCTTTAGAAACTATGACATTTTGCAGAAGATATGTTTAGTATTCGTATTCAGTATTAATATTAGTGCACACCTCAGCTATTTATGTCCCATTAAAACAAACATATTTAAACTGATATAAAAAAATAAAAAACAAAATGAAAATGAAAAAGTTCTAAAACTATAATAACTGTGCTCAATACACATTCGTATTCCAGTGTTACCCAACTAAAGACAAAGCAAGACTGTGAGGTAGAAGTGTACATTTATGAGCAATATTATTATTATTATTATCATCTCTACTATCAGTGTTGTTTACATAAGCTGTTATAAACGCACAGTTACCCTTTTTTGTCCTTTCTCTCTCCAGCTGCAGCACCTGTGGTTCCAGAGCTGAGCAGTGACATAGACACCAGTAATTTCGATGAGATAGAGGAAGATAAAGGAGAATTAGAGACCTTTCCCACATCCAAAGCCTTCGTTGGCAATCAGCTGCCATTTGTGGGGTTCACCTACTTTAAAGAAGACCAGTAAGACCAGATTTTTTTTTCCACTTTTGCACAATAAACCATTTCTTGGTACAGTCAGTGTTGGATCTGTACTTGTTGTCTTGATGCAAACCAGTTGATAACTACCGTCACAGATTACCTGATGTGTTTTTGTGTAGGTTGTTGAATGCTGTTAACAGTTCAGCAATGAAAAAAGATCACCCAGCATCCAAGACAGAGGTATGACACAGATACACTCCCACCTTCGTCAGCTTATACATTTAATTTAACTGCATTATGCTCTGTAGAGACTGGATTTACATCATACAGTAGTCTCTGGTGGTTAGAGACTTGGACTTAAACTGATTAGTGCTTCTTGCAGCATTGGTTGTAACACTTTTTTTCTTTTTTTTTTATTACCCACAGGACAATATAGCTGTAAGTATGTTCACTTTCTCTCTGCTTAATATGTAGACCTTGTTAGGTATAGGGATGCTCCGATCCGCCTTTTTCGCCTCCGATACCTAGGGTTCGGTATTGGCCGATACCGATCCGATACCAGTGAAGTTTTTTTCCCCCATTTAAATAAATGTAGAATTTATATATCTCTGTGTGTGGAACTGATAATCATTATTTCACAATCTACTAAATACAGACTAATTCATTATAAAGAAAAATAAAATAAATATGAAAAAATATAGGCCTATGTATATTTATAATCTATGACAAAAACTTATCATAAACTAGGTTAGTGGTAATTCGGCAGCAAAAGTTATTCTAGGAAATTCAGTGGACAATAATTTTAGAAATCCAAACATTTAGTGAAAAAACAATATTTTGTGGGGAACAAATAAAAGTTTTGCACTAAATATGGTAAAATGTTACACATTGCTATTTGTATTATAAAATCCATTCATTAAAAACATTCATATATATGTTTAAGTATATGCTATAAAATTTAAATATATTTTTTTTAATGTATAGCATATTTTTTAATAAGGTAACAACATATGATAGATACGATAGGATAAAACAAATACAGTGCAGCACAAACTGTTTTTATACAGTCTATGAACACGAAGCGCTTACAATGTGCGCAACCGGTGTGCAGAATGATGCGCTTGAAGCAACAGGGTCATTCTGCCACCGCTACGCACATTGTAGGCTTTTCGTGGGTTTTGAAAAACTGCAAAGCACAAAGGGAAGAGAAATTGATGCGTAGTGTATTATATCTGTGCAACAGTTATTGAGCCTTTCGTTTAACAGTTTTAAATTTCAGTTACTGTGCACGTTAAAAACAATTTATAGACTTTTCTACGCCCGTGTTTTGTTCTCAAAGACATCCGGTAGCAAGTAACAAAACAACATTAAACTCCTGCAAGAAGATAAAGTCCTTTTTGCAAAATCATAGACATGTATTTACAAATCAAGTATAATGGGAACACAGAATGATCTTGGAGAGAGCTTTACCGAGCTGACTGCTGTAACCGAACGCGACCAGGGTTTAAAGGCTGAACGAATGACTGACAGCCACAGTGGAGAAAAGAGTTTGTGTGAACTTTAATGTAAGGACTTAAATATTCATATGTAGCTCACATTAAGCTATCGTATGGCTTCAGAAGTAACACAGAATAATTCGCACAATCGAAAAAAAAAAAAAAAATCTCAGATTTGGATCGGCCCTCTCTGACCAATACCCGATCTGAGAAAAATGGCACTATCGGAGCCGATAGCCGATATGAATATCGGATCGGCGCATCCCTAGTTAGGTAATTTATATATTTAAGAGATTTATACTATATTAAATTGCTTTATTTTCCACTCAGCTCCAGAAGAAACTTCACTCTCTAGAAGAGCAGCTCAACAATGAAATGCAGGCCAAAGATGAGCTGGAGCAAAAATACAGAAGCAACTGTAGCCGCCTAGAGAAGATCACCAAAGAGCTTGATGAAGAAGTGAGTGGGTGTTTCATCTCTGAGATCTCAGCAATTTGTATGCAGGAATATGCAGTAATCTTACCACTTATGTTTATAGATAAATAGCAGAAAAGGGTTGGAGATGACTCTGAGACAGTTGGAGAGAGAGAAAGCTCTCCTACAGCACAAGAGCGTAGAGAGTCACCGCAGGGCAGAGAGTGAAGCCGACCGCAAACGCTGCTTGGAGAATGAAGTGAACAGTCTGAGGGATCAGCTGGATGAAATGAAGAAGAAAAAACAGAACTCGCACATCTCCAATGAGAAGAACATCCACCTGCAGAAACAGGTTTGTGGGTTTAGAGAAAAACACACACATTTATACACACACATATATATATATATAGTATATATATATAATATATAGCTGTTCAAGACAATTGGGGGTCAGTAAGTTTTTTTTATTTCTGAAAGAAATTACTGCTTTTATTCAGCAAGGATGCATTAAATTGATCAAAAGTGCCTGTAAAGACATTTATACACGTGATATTAAAAATATTAAAAAATGTTTTGAACTTTCGGTTCACAAGATCCTGAAAAAACTGATGTGATGTGACACGGAAGACGAATATGGAAGCTGAAATTTTAGCTTTCATCCCAGAATCATTTACCTTTTAAAATACGATCAGTTATTAAATATAAATAGGAAGTTATTTAAATTGTTATAATTTTTTCACTATACTAGTTTTTTACTGTATTTTTTGATCCCATAAATCAGCCTGGGTGAGTAAAAGAGACTTACCAACCCAAGTTTAACAACTGTAATTATATATATGTTATAATAATACGTGTATTAGTGTAATTATCTTTAAATATTTATTTATCATTTGTCTTTTTTTAATGGTTTGAAAATTAAACATTTATGTGAATATTTTATACTTGTGACATTTTGTCGCATAGTCTTAAGTCAGATTAATACAGCATCTGTTAAATGCATCATTCAGTTACTTAAAAGTAGAGTTCCCAGAATTTCAGTCTTCCTGGAGCAACACGTGGCTATGTGTTTTTCTCATGTGTGATCACGTAACAGAGTGATCCTTGAAACAGTGTCATGTCCCCATTATAAACTCTCTCTTTCTCTCTCCGGCAGTTGGATGAGGCAAATGCGTTACAGCGGGCAGAATCTGATGCTGCTGCACGACTGCGTAAATCTCAAACAGAGAGCTCAAAACAGCTGCAGCAGCTGGAGGCTCACGTGAGAGAACTGCAGGACAAATGCTGCATGCTAGAGAACAACAAGCTCATTCTAGAGAGGGAGAACATCTGCCTGCAGGCTGCGCTGGACACAGAGAAACGAGAGCAAACCCAGGGCTCTGAGACTATCTCTGATCTACAGGGTAAGTGCATATCCTCCGTTTTGAATGCGTGTGTTCATTTCACACTTAACCATATTCATCCACATTCCACCTCTTGTCCGCAGTACGCATATCTGGTTTGGAGGTGGAAGTGAAACAGGTGAGACAGGCACTATCTAAAGCTGAGACGGAGAAGAGGCAACTTCAGGAGAAGCTTACAGACCTGGAAAAGGTAAACAAGTAATTCTCATTTCCCTCCCTCCCTTGTTGAGACAGTTGTGACATCATTATAGGCTACTGTTGTGGATTCAGACGTCATTAATGCCTTCCTCGCACAGTGTTGATCATTCCCAGCATTCCCTGCTGAAATAATGTTGTACACAAATGGCTATTAGAAAGCTACAGACTTAATTTACTGGGGTTTACTCACTGTTAATTGCATTTTTTGTCCAACCGCTCTTCTAATGTCCCTCCCCCTCGTTTTATGCACCCAATAGGAGAAGAGCAATGACCAGATTGACATGACCTATAAGCTGAAGATGTTGCAGCAGGGTTTGGAGCAGGAGGAGGCGGCACACAAGGCCACAAAAGCTCGACTTGCTGACAAGAACAAAATCAGCGAGTCCATCGAAGGAGCAAAATCTGAGGCTGTGAAGGGTATGAGAGTTTAAAGAGATTAAAGATCCATTGAAATTAACTTTTTTGTTTGTTTCCATATTTCCTATTAAAACAGGAAGCTTGACAGTTTAAAGTTTACGTGGAGAATATAGTGTTTTAGGTTTAGAGTCGGTGGTTTAGTCAAGAGCTACATTCAAGGAGATTTGATTGAGAAATTGCTGGTTTTCTAAAACATTTAACAAAGATTTTATGGCTGGTTAACATGTCTGTCTGTGTGTGTGTGTGTTCACCTAGAGCTGGAACAGAAGCTGCAGGAGGAGCGTTCCTCTAAACTGCGTGTGGAGAACAGGGTGTTAGAACTGGAGAAGAAGAACTCCATGCTTGACTGCGACTATAAACAGTCACTGCAGAAACTAGAGGAACTGCGACGACGCAAGGAGAGACTCACAGAAGAGGTGCGTGGAGGATATAAATGTATTTTTGCAACAACTGCAGATGGCCAGTAAACTGAGAAAATGTACTGGCTGTAAATGTCTCTTACTGGACATGAAACTGTATTTTGCATTTATTTATTTATTTATTTATTTACACTAGTGTTAAAAAATCAGTTGGGGGTCAGTATGTTTTTTTTTTTTTTTTAAATACTTTTATTCTGCAAGGCCAGGGATGCATTAAAATGATTAAAAGTGATAGAGAAGATATTTATAGTGTTACAAAACATTTCTGTTTCAAATAAATGCTGTTCTTTTGAACTTTTTATTCATCAAAGAATCCTGAAAAAAAGCATCATGGTTTCCACAAAAATATGTAAATATGCCTGTTCCTTTGTATTATAATGGAAAGTCGTTTTTTTACTTGTGTATTTTTGACATGCAGAGCCGGTCATTTCACTTGAAGCATGTTTATCAAATATAACAAAACTTGTTGTTGTTGTTTTTTCCATCGCAAAAAAAGTTGTTGCAAAAGTTAAATAGACTCTCCTGCTTTCTCGCTCTCGCTCTCTCTCTCTAGGTGAAGGATCTGAGTCTGAAGATCGAGCAAGAGGTTCAGAAACGCACTTTGACTCAGAATGACCTGAAGATTCAGAACCAGCAGCTCAGCACCCTGCGAACATCAGAGAAACAGCTCAAACAGGAGATAAACCACCTGTTGGAAATCAAACGTAGCCTGGAAAAACAAAATATGGAACTGCGCAAGTATGCAACACATGCATTTGAACTCACTGAATATTCATTACCTTACTCACAAACACACAACTTAAGTTTGTGATTGAGAACCTCTTCTGTTTTTGCAAAAACATTGAAATAATTATACATGTATTAGATAATTTTCTGTGATCCTAGGGAGCGTCAGGATTCTGATGGACAGATGAAGGAACTGCAGGATCAGTTGGAGGCAGAGCAGTATTTCTCTGTAAGAAGTCTAAACACTCTTTCCCTCCAGAAACAAACTAAACACTCAAAGGTCTAACATGACTGTGTATGTGTGTGTGTGTGCGCCTGTGCATTTGTGTGTAGACGCTGTACAAGACACAGGTGCGGGAGCTGAAGGAAGAGTGTGAGGAGAAAAATAAACTCTATAAAGACATGCAACAGAACCTACAGGAGCTTCAGGAGGAAAGGTGAGATATATATTCAATAACAAGCAGAAAAACCATAGCCTAGTGTGCAAAATGTGTTCAGTTTCATTATTAAAATTTAAATGACAGAATTTAAAAAATTTTCATTACATGTCATTATATATTTTTTTTTTGTCAAAATACTAGTTTATTTTTTTTTATCACATTGCAAATTGAAAGTATGTATTGTGTACATGTTGGTTTAAATTCGGTATACCTTTTTCTCATATCTTATTCTCAGGGATTCTCTTGAGGCCCAGTTGGAGATCACACTAACGAAAGCTGACTCAGAGCAGCTGGCGCGCTCCATTGCGGAGGAGCAGTATTCCGACCTGGAGAAGGAGAAGATCATGAAGGAGCTGGAGATCAAAGAGATGATGGCCAGACACAGACAGGAGCTCGCTGAAAAAGACACCACCATCACCTCAGTGAGTTACACCACACTTCAGCTATTAGCCGGTGTTAAAGAAACACATTTAGATTTGCAGCAGTCTTGAGGATATTGGATGGTTTTGGGTTTAATTGTCCCATCCTTCCACAGTTAGAGGAAGCTAATCGCACATTGACGAATGATGTGGCAAACCTGGCCAATGAGAAGGAAGAACTCAACAACAAGCTAAAGGAAACGCAGGACTGTAAGTTACCCAGATCTTAAACTGATAGTGGCTAAATACGTCAACCATTATATTATATTATATTATATACTTTTTACATAATTTGATCATTTTAAAATAAAAATATTTTAAAATGAGATTTTACTTAAATTTTTTAGATTTGTGTACACAGGTTTCCAGCTGAATAACAGATTTCACATGGGCTGAATTTGGCTTTTTGTGTCTCTGTGATGACTGAGAACATTTTTAATTTTCAGACCTGCAGAATCTCAAGAATGAAGAGCAGTCCATCACTCAAGTGAAACTTGCCCTTGAGAAACAGCTTCAGTCAGAGAGAACTCTCAAAACACAGGTGCACCATAATGTTGTCCTTGTAGCAGATGTGAATCAAATTGAGCTTGTTGATTTGTATTTACTGCCTCAGTTACTACCTTTTCTTAATTTTATTGGCTTTTTACTCTAGGCAGTGAACAAGCTGGCAGAGATCATGAACAGAAAGGAGGTCAGAGGTGGTGGAAGTCGCCGTGGAAATGATACAGACATGAGGAGGAAGGAGAAAGATAACAGGAAGTTGCAGCTGGAGCTGCGTTCCGAGAAGGAGAAGCTCAACAGCACTATCATCAAATACCAGAGAGAAATCAACGACATGCAAGCGGTAGGACCACTAATCAGTCTGAAGAATTCCACACTGCTTGACATATAGCCAGAATGCTTGTTTCTTACTCTTGTTAATTTTTGCTGCAGCAACTGGCAGACGAGTCTCAGGTGCGTATCGAGCTGCAGATGGCTCTGGACAGTAAAGATAGTGACATTGAGCAGCTGCACAGCCTGTTGAACTCTCTTAACGTCCAGTCGCTCGACTCTGCCAGTATGAGCAGTGGCCCAGACATGGACACTGACGAGTCACTACCAGGTACGGTGAAGTCCTTTTCCAAACTTCTTTTCATTCTGTTTTCCTTTTTCACAACTTTTCTTTTTAATTCACTTACCTTGTGTTTTCTTCACATCGTTCCATGTCACCCTCCTTTCTCTCTGCTTAGTTTTGGTCTGGTTCTCAGTTCAACTTTTGATCTTTCACCCTTCACCTCACTGCAGAGCCTGACCCTACAGGTGATCTGCATGGCGTTCAGTGCATGACCTTTTGACCTCTTAAGACTTGCGTAGACCTTATGCTTTCCCTTGACAGGCTTTTCTCTGATGTAGTTTCATAAAACTGCTCTGTTGTATTATACATGTCTTTCTCTGTGTGTTGTACAGAGACAAGACTGGAGGGTTGGCTGTCTTTACCAGTGAGGAACAACACCAAACGCTTCGGGTGGGAAAGGAAGGTATGTTTTGCATGTTTAAAACAAGTAGTTAGCTAAGGATGCTATACTGTTAAAAAAGTGCAATAGTATTAACATCAACATGACATTTAAATTGACCTGTCACTTAAGTAATCAGTGCATCATTAAAAAAAAATAAAAGGTCAGTAAGACAATAAAGAACAACAAAAAAAACAAGTTACAATTAATAATTGTAGAACAAAGATACAAATGAAGTAAACATAACCTAGTGTAACTTGTTGCTAATATCTTTATTGTGTTATCATTTAATTTAGATTGATTGTTGAATTAATTTATGGCATCATATATAATATATGACATCATGGTGGATGTGCATGGGAATGCAAATTAGTGATTATTTAAGCTAAATTAATGTGTCCAGTTTTATCTTGAACCAAAACTATTCAAAATCAATAAAATATGAATATTCAATGAAATTAGAAATTAGACATGTTGCCTTGGCAAGTAACCGAAATAGAATTTCAACTGAAGTATTAAAATGACTGAAATAAAAACTGAAAAAAAAAATTTAATGAAAGCTAAATATAAATACAAAAAACAAAGGTTGCAAGCACATAACAAAATTACTACAACTTACTACAAAAACTATAATTAAAATGAAATATAAGAATAAAAGATTTCAAAATATAAAAAAATAATGAAGTATATCAATAATACACTGTGTTGTTATAGTGAGTGAATAAACTACTTAACTATTTAATAAACCTGTCCTATTTGAATTATTAACTCATGTTGTCTGCAACCACATGACAAATACTAATTACCTGGGCTAAACCTAAACCTCAAGTGACTTTGCAAACAGGAGCTAAAGCACTAGAGCTGTAGTGCTAGACACTGATACCCTTGCATTAAAAATCCCATCCAACCCTAGCATGCAGGATTCAGTGAGTCTTTTGTTTCTTTTCTCTCCTCTAGTATGTTGTGGTGAGCAGCAAAAAGATTCTTTTCTACAACAGTGAGCAGGACAAAGAGCAGTCCAATCCTTACATGGTTTTGGACATAGAGTGAGTCCTTTTACTCTTTAAATCCATTTGGTTACACAAATTAATTTTGTCCCAGTGTAAAAAAAAATGGCCCTTTATCTTTTTGACTGACTTAAGTCATTTCTGTCGTCTTGTCATTATCTTAATTTCTCTGGTATTCCCTTGACAGTAAACTTTTCCATGTGCGTTCAGTAACCCAGACGGATGTCTATCGTGCTGACGCCAAAGAGATCCCCAGAATATTCCAGGTATATTGGTACCACAGATAACACAGGCAGGGTATCAGGGAACCTAATACCTGGGAAGTTTTATAAAGTCATATTTGAATCCTAAGAATAATGGCTGTAAGCTAAGGACTCATAGCTTATCATTGCTTCTCCCAGATCTTGTACGCTAATGAGGGTGAGAGCAAGAAAGAGCAAGAACTGGAACCTCTTCCTGGAGACAAGTCCAGCTACATTTGCCATAAGGGTCATGAGTTCATTCATACCCTGTACCACTTCCCCACTAACTGTGAAGCCTGTACCAAACCCCTGTGGAACATGTTCAAACCACCTCCAGCTCTCGAATGCAGACGATGCCACATCAAGTGCCACAAAGACCACATGGACAAGAAAGAGGAAGTCATCGCTCCCTGCAGAGGTGAGAAAGGGCTCTCTTCTTTACTACCTTAATGAGTAAAAAAAGGGTTCACTGGCTCCTGGAAAACCTGGGATATATTCAGAAATTATTTTTTCAGTTCTAAAGTATTTATTCAAGTAAGAGTTACTTTTAGAGAGAGCAAAAGTACTATGAAAATTGTGTGTGTGTGGGTGGGTGTGTATTAGATATATATGTGTGTGTGGTGTGTGTAGTGGTTGAGTGTGTGGGTGGGTGTTAATATATATATTATATCTAGATATAATATATTTATCATACATACATTTACATTAAGTAATGTGCAGACGCTTTTATTCCAAACGCGGATCTTACAATTGAGGAACTAGAAAAGTGTTCTCTTAAAGGGGTCCTATATGCTCGTTATCAAAGTCTTTGGGGCTTTTAACTGAACAGGATTCATTACTAGGATTGTGTCAAGAAAGCAACAGCATTAGTTGTCCACATCATTTTAGTCATTTAGTACACATCGCTCCTCCAGTCTGCAGGATGAACGGCTCGAATAGTTCCTGGTATCAAATGAAGGCCGCCTTCTGAACTACGAAATGTGACTGTGATTGGTTTAGCTGGGCGTGTGTGTGGTGATGCAGCACGCGGCGGCCTAGGTCGGGAAATGTCCCGCATTTTACCATAGGTCGCAGATAGTCTGCGAACGTCAGTGTAAATTGAGTCAAACTCAACATCAATTTGAGCGCAAGTTAAAACCCGGAGATTGCTTACCCACTCTAAGTCATCCGCCCTTGGAAAAGATGAGGTGTCTCCGGACATTGTGTAAAACACTCGTTGATCTTTGTGCAGCCAAACCAGGGTATCGTTCCCACGTCGTATTTGGGATATCACAACTCCGGGAAAATATGAAAATATGAGGTTTAGGCCAAAAGACCCCAGTCGTTCGTTTTAGTTTTTGAAAAGTGATTTCTGTTATCTCCTTTTGAATTGGACTTTGAGTTTTGTAACTTTGCAGATCTGTTTTATGCTCAAACAGCAACATTACAAACCAACTAAAGTTGAAAAAGTGAAAAATCATAATAGGACCCCTTTAAAATAGAAAACAGAACAGACAGAGGAAGTGCTCGTAATACCAAGTTTCTGGCATTTGTTCAAATAAGTACAAGCTAGAAAGGTAAGGAATAAATAAAGAGAAAGACAAAAGTTTTTTATTTTATTTTATTTAGGATGAAGTCAAGTAGCATCAAAAGAGATGAGTTTTCAGCTGTCGCTTAAATTGTCAGGGATTCAGCATTCTGGATAGGGGTGGGAAAATCATTCCACCAGCCAGAAATGGTGAACGAGAATGTTCTGGAAAATGATTTTGAGCCTCTCTGTGATGGTAACATGAGGCGTCGCTCACTAGCGGATCTCAGACTTCGGGAGGGGAGTTAGAATCGTATAGTGCACTGGAAGTGGGGGTTGGTGAGGCCTGGGCTCTGTTCTATTATGCAAGCATCAATGTCTTGAACTTAAAGCGAACCTCAACCGGTAGCCAGTCCAAGGAGATAAAGAGAGGTGTAACATGGGCTGTTTTGGGCTCATTGAAGACCAGTCGTACCACTGCATTATGAATCATTTGTAGAGGTTTGATTGTGCTGAGGGAAAGTACAGTCAGCAAGGCGCAAATACACTGGCAGACAGTAGTCAAGCCTAGAAATGACAAGGGCTGGACAAGAAGTTGTGCAACATGCTCCGTTAGAAAGGGCCTGATCAATCTGATGTTGTGCAATGCAAACCTGCAAAATCGAGCAGTCTTTGCAATGTGGTCTTTGAAGATCAGGATGGTCATCAAATATTACACCAAGATTTCTGACCGAAGTTGATGTGGTAGTTGTAGAAGAACCTAGCTGGATGGAAAATTCATGCTGTAGAGTTGGAGTGGCAGGGGAAAAAAGAAGCTCAGTCTTTGCCAGGTTGAACTGGCATGGACGGTATGAAACATAAGCCGATATATCATGATTCAGGGCTCACGGTATTGTCGTTACAGCCTCTAACAGTGTTAGTTTTTTAAATTAGGGTAAAAACAGTATATTTTGTTTTTGAGCAACATACAGAACATTAGGAACAGTAGAATTTGTTTATTTTTTCTTCGATTTGTTTCCTAAAAAGAAGAAAAAAACACTAACATCTTTATTTAACCTAAATCTGTAATTTACAGTTAGTAATTGTAGTTTAATGTTATATAATAGATTCTATATCATTTCACGATGTAGGTACATAATTTCATTACATATTTTCGGAGGGCGGGTAATGAGTGACGTGCACTTTTGTTTACTACACACATATAAAGCGCGGATGGACACCTAGCTGGATTTTCAGCTTTCTGCCGTCTCACTAAGGTGATCTGAACACGAATGTCATTCTCCAGCGGCTTGAGAGTTACGTCATTAGCTTTACCGTTTCATTGAGGGATAAAACTACCATTCATTCTCACATACACAGGAAGCTGCACAAGGGTTCTTCACGGCATCAACCGTCTAAATAAAGTTGTTTACACGTTCTAATGTCAGAATATACTATTTAGAGAGTCGGTTAAGGACTTCTGTAGTGCTACTACTGCAAATAAATATTAATAAATCGTTATTTTTAAAGGAATAATCACATCTATTTTCTTTTTAATTTTAACAGTAAAACTCTGTTGTGCAGCACTTTGTTTGCCCAATCGGAAAATAAAAGGGTTTATTTTCATTTGATGAGGATAATAAATTAATGGTTTATGCCTTCATCTGATTAATCAGAAAAATTAAGAACATTTTATATTGCCCTATTATTGTTTAAAAAAGGACCCTATACAAAAAAAAAGAATAGGTTTAAAAATACAGGCATGTGGTTCTTAATTTCTTTATTAATTCACCATTTGTAAACTGTTGTTTACTGTTCATTTTTTTTTTAGAAATATCAATAGCATATGTATTAAAACTATTCACTGGATGTAATCACAAAAATTGAGAATCGAATCGGATCGAGAGCTTGCGAATCGAAATCGAATCGGGACATCCGAATCGATACCCAGCCCTAGTTCACCCAGTGCTTTCCTGTACAGTGGAATGCCAGGACGTGCCAAGTAGGCGAGAGCAATGATTCCAGACAGCGTGTATGCTTGTGAGGGGTAAAGCGGTCTGGTTTTCACGTGGGTCACGCACCCCGTGGCCGCGCGCCCCTCTGCTCCGGCCTTTGGCTCGGTCCCGGCGCCGCGACTCGCCCCCGGTTACCACACACTTTTGTTGTTTTACCAACGAGAACACCGGCGCGCTGCAGCAACGGCGAGTTGCAGTGCTGAATCTCTTGATGTTGGTATCAGAAGGTTTCTATGACGTGCTATGGGGGTTTGACCTGTGGATGGCAACCAAGACGCGCGGTGAAATTGACGAGATCCTCCGCAGGCTCCTTTGACCCCAGTGAGAAGATAGATAACAGAACCGCTATTGGCTCATTAAACCCGGGGGCAGGGGCGTGGCTTCTGTCCCGCCTGTTTCCCTGTTTCCGGTTGACATTCCGTAACCCCACATCGGAATTCGGACCCTGCGCAGTGTGGGACGTGTTTCAACGGCCCTTCCCGGCTGCCAGATTGTTGTACGCTGTGAAGGTGTACCGCCCTGGTAGCTGGGGTAGTATATGCGCTCTAGTCGACTTGCCCCCGCGAGCTCCCGTCTGTCGGGGCTTCCCTTGCAGACGGTGTAGGCGCGGCTCGCATGGCTCGCGGTGCCTGGTAGCACCATTTCCTACAGCTCGGCGACGTAACGCGCCCAGGAGGCGACGTCGGGCAGCCTCGCGCGATGCGAGGAAGTGACGAGGAGGACAGGCTACAGTTGGCTAACATATACTGGTTGCGACCCGAGGAGCAGCCTAGGCCCCGACCTGCTGAGTTGATACCCAGTCAGATGGTGTGGCTCCGCCTGCACCCATGGTCGGCGAAGCACTCCACTGTCATGTAAATGATGGGCACGCCCCGTGAGTTCGGGTTGAACGCTGCGGGATGGTAGTACCTAAAAGGGTTATGTGTGGCAAAAAAAATAAGATCAGAACTAAGAATTTTGAATTTCAGAGAAAAAGTAAAATTTTTTTATTAGTTATGAGGTTTATTGTGTTGGAGTTAGCTGGATAGGTGTTAGGAGATCCGTTTTAACCCTAATCCAAAATAATGCCCAAAGACTGCATGTTGTTTAGCTTACTTGGAAAGCAACAATGCAAAAACAAAAAAGGTAGTGTGGTGAGGAGCAATGTGTGTTAAAAAAAATGATGTTTGCAAATGAAATCTTCATACATATATATTTCTATTTTCATGTCCCATTCACTTGTTGTTCTCCTCATCCGCTCTTCTTTTCTGTGTCTATCTCTAGTGAACTACGATGTGTCTACGGCTAAAAATCTGCTGCTGTTAGCATCGTCTCAGGAGGACCAGCAGAAATGGGTTAGTCGGCTCATGAAGAAGATCCCTAAAAAACCTCCAGCACCAGAAGCCCCTCACCGCTCCTCTCCCAGAGTTCCTGTTAAAGTACAAAGCAGTCAATCCATGAGGAGACCCAGCCGACAAATACCCTCCGGCAAACCCAGGTGAGCAAGAAGCCTTGACATGCCTTTTTAATGCAAAATTCAGTTAATCATATGGCTGTTTTATCTTGTGTTTTCATGAGTTTACGTTGTGTTAGTTCAAATACATTGCCCAGGTTGTTGTTCATCAGAGTCAGTCTCTAGAGTTAGAGGATTACATAAAGGCCTGGTTTTTGTTCACAGATCCTTTCAGACCAGTTTGTTCAAAAATTAAAACTGTCATCATTTACTCATTCTCAAGTCATTCCTGTATGACTCACAATAAGTTTAGCAGAATGCCCAAACCGCTGTTTTACATACAATACAAATAAAAAAGAAAATATGTAGTATGTTTCAAAACAGAAAAAAGCTCTTTTGAAGTGGTTTTGCAATTACATGTCCATTGCTGTACACATGAATCAGTTTTTTTCTCTCTCTCTCTTTTTTTCCTGAAAACCGAGATTTTATTCACCATAGTGTAATTTCCGCCACATCTTAAATTGTGTATTGTATGAAAGCCCATTTCCGACACTAAATAAAAAATAAAAAAGGTAATTGCGAGTTTTTACTTCCCAATTCTGACTTTTTTTTCTCGCAATTGCATTTACATCTCGCAGTTCTGGTTTTTTTCTTTCAATTTTGTCGACTTTTCTCAGAATTGTGAGATATAAGCTCGCAATTACGAGTAGAGCCCGACTGATATATCGTTTTGCCGATATTATCGGCCGATATGAGCCGTCCTGTAGATCGGTATCGGCATGAGAATTTTTTTTTTACAGAACATATAATGCAGATAAAATTCTTGAAATTGTGTAATTACTTAGTTTGTCCAGCAGTGCACGCTCCAGTGTTTGCTACTGGCGACCTGGATGAAACGCTTTAAAGCTTAAGTCAATGGAAAACCATTGGAACTTTGAACGGCCTTATCTCCGTAACGGCGCAGCAAATCCGCACCAAATTCGGGGGATCCCTTCAGCTCGAGGAACCCTCTCAATGCTAATCGAGTGTACGTCTCGAGGCCCTCTTTCGATTAGACCACCCCCCTCTTGTATCGCCCTGGGGTTTGCGGGATTTTCGGGGGTTAAATTCGCGGTCCGGCGCCGACCGATCTAGCGATCCCGGGGGGCTACCGACGCGCGGAGGGTGGTGTTCGAGAGGGCTCCTCGAGCTGAAGGGATTCCCCGAATTTGGTGGAGATCCGCCGGCGCGTTCGCGAGATAGTGACACCAGTTAACACTTTCCCTTCAGTAAGGAGGTTTCTTGTTCAGGCAGCATTTACGCGTTGTCTTATTCGACCGTAAGTTCCCTGCGAAGTGGACTTCACATGAAATTCCGCCATGATTTTAGTTCCAAGGGAACGTACACGTTACATTCAAAGGGCATTAAAGTGCGCGAGACGTGAATTTATATTGTATTTATTTACAGAGGTAGGGGAGAGCGGGGCACAAAGTAACACTTTTTGACTTTCTCAGTTTGTGTAAATCCACATGGGGTTCAGAATATATATATATATTTTTTTTATCCACAGTAATTTTACTCTTGTCTAGTACAAATATGTTGCTTTGTTTCATGATTACAGTTGTATACGTTTTTCTTTATTTACCCTAAACAAATGGAAGTGAAATGTGACAACATGCCCCCGTAGGTGGAACACATTGTAACATCAAAAAACTAGGGCACGTTGTGACTTGACCATATGACAGCTTAAAGTCTTATCTGATCGAATGAAAAAAATATACAAGACAATCTAAAATATTTGTTAATATATATAATATAATATATATATATATATATATATATATATATGTATATATATCCATATATACTTATTATTTATTTATTATTTTTTTTTTTTACAATGATTGTTTGATTTTTAAATAAATAATGGCGTTTTTTTAAGAATTACAAATAATCTGATTTTGGAGTTTGACAGTGAACACATTGCAACCATGCTTGGGACTGCCCACATAAACGAGCAAAAATGCTTTACATGCCTTGAAATAATAATTTCTAAACATTAAAAATTGACTGTCATTCTTTTTTCACCTGTTTCTCGTTGTTTCTCATTAAAATAATTAAAGTAAATAGTGTAAATTACATCGCTATTGTCATAGAATAGCACATTGTAACGCAGTGTCACAACGTGCCTCATGTGCGCAACTGGAATTTAAAACTGGTTAGTGTCTTCTGCTAGTAATCAAAGCATTAAAAAACTATCTGAACTGATAAATAACAGATTGGAGATTAAAATAATAGCAGATTTGTCTAATTTTAAATGAATAATAAAAACGGAGATAAAAAATGTACTTACGCCAGACTTTAGTTTTATCACCACATTTGATGATCCACTGCAAAAATTGTTTATATATATATAGATGTCTATATATATATATCATATATTCTCTTTATGTATATACTGTATTCTATATATATTACCAGTCAAATGTTTTGGACACACGAATGGGAAAGTGTCCAAACTTTTGACTGGTACTGTACTATAATATACACAAAGAATATTGGCCGATATATCGGTATCAGCCTTTTTTTACTCCCTAATATCGGTATCGGCCCCAAAAAACCCATATCGGTCGGGCTCTAATTAAGAGTTATAAAGTCCAGTTCTGAGGGGAAAAATAGACTATGTTCTCAGAATTGTGAGTTTATATCTCACAATTCTGACTCGCAATTGCATGTTATAAAGTCAGAACTGCACGCAATTGTGAGGAAAAAAAGTCACAATTACCTTTTCTTTTCTTTTCTGGCAAAATGGGCTTCCAATTAATTTGTTATTATCATTGTGCTGTCAAGATGACATTTTTAGTACACTGAAAAAAATCTGTGTAGGATTTAATTTGAAACAATTTTCAGAAAATTTAGTCAATTTGACAAGTTTCACAAGAAATCTCAAATTTTCTACACATTGAGTTTTATAAAGTAAAAAGTATTTTCTGGAAAACGTTACTTTAGGTTTTTTTGCTCAATTTACAACTTCAAAAAAATTATTTGCCGGTTCTTGGTCACTGTCTTTTTTTTATAGAAAAAAAATGCATCTTGGACATTGTAAAATATCTTTTATGTTACATGGAATAAATAGTCATACGAGTTTTGAACAACATTGTAGTGAGTGAATGATGACAATTTACTGTTTTTCATTTTTGTGTGAACTGTCCCTTTACCATCTTGTTCTGTAAAGTTTGATTCTAAGATGGCTGTTCATAAAATCAATGCAGAAGCGCTAGACACGTGTTTGGCACCAGTTACACACTAGAGTGCTACTCTATATGATACACAGGTCTGTGCACAACCTAAAGGAACCAACAGCGTGTGCGGAGAAATCTGGCTTCATCTACCACAAGGGACACGAGTTTATTCCTTTATTCTACCATTTTCCTGCCAACTGTGAGGCCTGTACCAAACCCCTGTGGAACATGTTCAAACCTCCTCTGGCTCTGGAATGCCAGATATGCCAGATCAAATGCCACAAAGAGCACATGGACAAGAAAGAGGAAAGTCTCAGACCCTGTGCTCCAGACCCGTTCAACCCCCAGTTCAGCACGGGGTGAGAGGAGAACATGGCCGACCTGGAAGTTGGATGGAGGATGTATTGATATTTAGCTTTAGCATGCTTCAGTAACATCATTCAAGAGCTTTCGAGGTTTAAATCGCAGTGCTTGACTAGCAGAATAACATTTGCGGTCTTTGCTAATGGTGGCTAAGCGGATATAAAGCTTAAAGTGTTACACTGGGCTGCTTTTTGTAACTTGGGATGCAAGATGACAGCTTGGGCATTAACAAAGCACTTTTTCTCTTTTGTATCCAACTCAGGTTTTTAATTGTGATTAGTAACAGTGAATTTAAAGGCTAAATACTAAAAGTATGCATCAAACTTTTCACATAGAGATATGTATCTTCACCAAATTTAAGATGCATACAGATGTACAGCCTTTAAAGCTTCAGCAGACATTGAGCAGTGGCCAGTCTTATTTTTAAGGTTTAGCTCCGTTATAGTAATTATGTGCCAAGTTGTAGCTTCACCTTAGCGAAACTACCTCCAGACCTTACCGAGACAGTCTGTAGTGAGGTTGGTGAAGGCTTGGCTGAATGCTCTCTCCTCCACCTGCAGGCCTTTGGATTCTGAGCTTCAGGACTGGCACTGGGCTCTGGATGACGTGGATGATGTAGATTATGACCATACGTTTAATTTCTGAGGAGCATGTGTAGGGTTGAAACAGGGTAACTACTTTCAAAAGGGCTCTGTTCCAAAACCTCCTAACCCACCTACTTTGGCAGCATTTCGATTATTTGCTGTAATGTAATACACAAGAGGGGAATCTTAACAGTCAGTAATTCCAGTAATTTGATATCATAAATGTTATCGAATGCTAAATGTAAATTAAATTAAGATATTTTTTGATGGAATCTGAGAGCTCTCTGACCCTCCCATAGACAGCAAGTGTCCTTACACGATCAACGCGGAGGAGACGAATTGTTGAATAGTCCATTTTTTTTCTTTTGCGCACATGGATTATTTTACCGATCTCCTTGCTATGTTTCTGGACCTTGATCGTGTAAGGATCCTTGCTGTCTATGGGGGGTTCAGAGAGGTCTCAGATTCCATTAAAAATATCTTAATTTGTGTTCCGAAGATGAACGGAAGTCTTACGGGTTTGGAACAACATGAGGGTGAGTAATTAATGACAGAATTTTCTTTTTGGGTGAACTATCCCTTTAAAATAAAGGGTTACCAAAAAATTATATTAAAGTGGTGTTAATTATAAATGTAAATGTAATTTATCATCAAAATGTATCAAAACCAGTTAAATCCAATTGAAAATGCTATTTTATCCAGTATTTGTGTGTTTTTGTGCTAACACTAAACTCTAGGCTGCTCACTTGGTTTTGGAACAGAGTCATGGAGTGCCTATTTTTTGTGTGCAGTGGGATTCGTTTGCTGTTGAAGCTAATTTAAGCATGTGAGTGTGTTAACTATTTGTGTGAAAGATTTGGCCAAGATGGGATATGGAGAATTTGCCATAATCCAACAGAAGTTTCTGTACCAATTCTCATAAACACCCTCTGCCCTCCAATGCAAAACTGAATCGTTTCTCCAATCATTTCTCATTTACTAATGAAGAAGAGGTTTGTTCAAAGAATTGGTGTTTGGCCTGCTTGTGTTTCTTATTTGACATTTGACCCTCTCGCCCTAGTCCTCCACGACTGGACACTCCAAAGATGAGGCGAGAAGACTCCACCAACAGCCTTCTGAACAAATGAGTCCGTTTGATTACCGTGTTTACAAACTGTTTATCAAGAAGACATTTCAGCTGTACTGTAAAAGGAAAAAACTAAATGAGAGAATGTGCATCAAAACAGTATTTTTATTTTTAGGTCTGTTTTGTTCCCTTTTGCAATAAAAGTTTGAGACCTGTTGTGTGTTTGCAGGTGATTTAATCTGCTTCTCTTGAGCATGAAGGCACGCTGTGGTGCTTTTTTTTTTTTTTTTAATGAGCGAAGGATTTTTTTTCCCTCTTGGGTTAAAATGTGGTGAAACTAACTTTCTCTTTGTCTTTCTCGATTTTTTTTCTCCCGAAGGAAGGGGTCATTCTTTAGTTAACCTTATATTGGGATTCTGGTGCTGCTACATGGTGATTTGGGGTTCTTCCTGTCACACCAACAAAAGACCTTTGTTGTAACTTTTCGCACATTTTGGCAAATCCAAAAAAAGTGAGAGATGCACAAATATGGATGGAGGCTTTGCTGTCGTGATATGGCTTTTATTCTCTGGGCATACGGTTGCTTCGACTTCAAGAGCACAACAGATCTACACAGAACTGAAGGGTCAGCGTCACACCAAACTTTCATTATTCATTCGAGGCCAGAGTTGACCTGAACGCTAAGACTGAACCCCGCTGGACCGGCCAGAGAATGTGGACGACAGCTGGGTCTGACCCGTAGTTTTTTTTTTTTTATGTCTTTAATGGCTGAATATAGACAGTAGTGCAACACACCACATAAACGGCTAGAAAACACCACTACAAATGTTTCTCATTCCTTCATAAATGCAATGAAACTGTTGTGTTTCTTCTTGTAGTGAACTCCACTGTGTGATCAAAGCTTGATTAAACCTCCTCTGATCATGAATGCATCCCATAATGCTCTCCTGCTCACTCCCTAGTGTGAGTCGAATGTAATCTGAGGGAGGAATCTTAATTAACGGGACATGATGGTATGATTAACAGAGATCAGCATCTAGATGCGAGCTTTGCATGTGGCAGGAGTTTCTAAAATGTTTCCAGCAGTCAGTTTTTGGCCGGTCATCTTATGAATTTGATCATCAGCTGTTAAAAGTTGAAATTTTGGGTCTCATGCTACGACTTGCGCCAAAAATGGATTCATTTTGCAAGTACATAACTGAAATGTTCATAAGACAGTGTCTGAATGTCTGAAAACCACATTTAAATTCACTAAGTATTTTGTAGATTTTTTATTTTGTGATTTGAAGTGGTCATTGTTTTTTGTGTGTATCTTCACCCTAGCAAACAGTGTGTATCTCTGGGTGTGCTGTGAATGCATATCCGTGTTCTTTTACACGTTATATATATATAAATATACAGCGTATATTTGACCTGCCATCTTACCAGTTGGTTTGCTATTTATACAGGTCTGGGCACTTTTTTTATTTTAAAGCGCTGCCTCCAGATTTGCATGTTTTATATTGATGTACTGTTTGACCATAAAATGAAAAGCATATGTAGCCGTGTTGTTTGGAAACCCTGTATAACATTTGCTTATTTTTGTAAACAAAAGTAGTGAGTTAAATAGGTATATAGCTGTGTAGTAAAAGGAAGTAAAGTTTTAATATAAACAATGTGGTAGTACTTTTCTTTCCGCTTGAATCAGAATAACATTATCCATGCATTGCAGGACTAATCTACACTCTTAAAAATAAAGGTGCTTCAGGATTCTATAGAAGAACCTTTTTTGTCTAAATGTTCCATAAAGAACCTTTAACATCTTAATTCTGTTTCACAAAAGGTTCTTTGTGGCGAAAAAAGTTCTTCAGATTACAAAAAGGTAAGAATGAGATGGTTCTTTGTGGAACCAAAAATGGTTCTTCTTGAAGAACCTTTTGAAGCACCTTATTTTTAAGAGTGTAAGGATAAGTTTAAGTAATAAAGTCCAAACCACCACCACCACATGTGAATCAAAGTTGACCGATTCAACTTTCTAAGTTCCTGGTCTGTGTCCCATGAACGCTTTATTAGCATTTTGTTCATGCGGCTTGTATATACTGCATCCATAGTTAATACTTGCTCTATCTCATTTCCTTGTCGGCTGACATCGATAGGTCCACACAGGCTAGTAATGTTTTTTTTTGTTTTTTTTTAAAGGTCAAATACCTATTTAGACATTATTTTAGCACATTAGCATTCAGCCTGAATCCATTCTGGTAAAATAACAGCTACTATTCACAGTCTAGTCAATTCCTATGTTTTTCCCAATTAACTTGGAAATGCATAAAATTACAGAAGTAAAATGGGTTAACAAATTGCAATTCAGGATGTCTTTAATATTATGGCTTAATATACACAAGAGTGTAAAAATGGGAGTCAAGAAATGGGTAAATAATTTTACTGATGTTTATAGATAATCTTTACTTATTAAAGTGAGGTTAAATTTTGAGGAATACATTTCAATATATTTCAAAAGCAGATCTTGCATTGTAACTTTGCTAAAATAAGAGTATTCAAATAAGAAAACATCAGCGAGTAACAGCGTACTGGCCTCATGGCGAGTGAAAAATTAAGCTTTATCTGTTGCTTCTGCATGTATATGGAGATTTTGTTGAAAATCATGAAGTTTTAAATCGCTGTACCATTAATAATATACTGTGTCCACCGAAAAAAAAAAAAAAAAAAAAAAAAAAAAAAAAAAAAAAAAAAAAAAAAAAAAAAAAAGAGAAAAAAAAAAAAAAAAAAAAAAAAAAAAAAAAAAAAAAAAAAAAAGGAAAAAAAAAAAAAAAAAAAAAAAAAAAAAAAAAAAAAAAAAAAAAAAAAAAAAAAAAAAAAAAAAAAAAAAAAAAAAAAAAAAAAAAAAAAAAAAAAAAAAAAAAAAAAAAAAAAAGAAAAAAAAAATAAAAAAAAAAAACAAAAAAAAAAAAAAAAAAAAAAAAAAAAAAGAAAAAAAAAAAAAAAAAAAGAAAAAAAAAAAAAAAAAAAAAAAAAAAAAAAAAAAAAAAAAAAAAAAAAAAAAAAAAAGTTTGAAAAAAAAAAAAAAAAAAAACTATCGATATCGTCTCATCACTTTCAGAGCATTTCTTCCAGATGATGAACAATAAAATTATTGACTCATTTAAAACCCTTGACATTTTAAAACCTGTGATGCAATCATGTTCGCAAAACATAACTGAGAATAAACAACATTATTGTCCGTTGGTGTGGACGCTTAGGGTTATTGTTCTCAGTGTGAATGAGCATTTAAAAAATGAGTTTTAAAAAACTTTCTCATATAATTTTGTTCTCGTTCATTTACGTCAATCTGAAAGTACAGCACTGTTTGTGTTGTTTAAAGGGGTCTTATGATGTTGCTAAAAAGAACATTATTTGTGTATTTGGTGTAATGAATGTGTTTATGCGGTTTAAGGTTAAAAAACCCATTATTTTCCACATACTGTACA